>SJXQ01004506.1:0-14910 GCA_006408695.1 Aepyceros melampus | reverse complement strand
CTGTTTCCCCATCTATTTCCCATGAAGTGATGGGACCGGATGCCATGATCTTCGTTTTCTGAATGTTGAGCTTTAAGCCAACTTTTTCACTCTCCTCTTTCACTTTCATCAAGAGGCTCTTTAGCTCCTCCTCACTTTCTGCCATAAGGGTGGTGTCATCTGCCTATCTGAGGTTATTGATATTTCTCCCGGAAATCTTAATTCCAGCTTGTGTTTCTTTCAGTCCAGCGTTTCTCATGATGTATTCTGCATATAAGTTAAATAAGCAGGGTGACAATATACAGCCTTGATGTACTCCTTTTCCTATTTGGAACCAGTCTGTTGTTCCATGTCCAGTTCTAACTGTTGCTTCCTGACCTGCATACAGATTTCTCAAGAGGCAGGTCAGGTGGTCTGGTATTCCCATCTCTCTCAGAATTTTCCACAGTTTCTTGTGATCCACACAGTCAAAGGCTTTGGCATAGTCAAAAAAGCAGAAATAGATGTTTTTCTGGAACTCTTGCTTTTTCTATGATCCAGCGGATGTTGCCAATTTGATCTCTGGTTCCTCTGCCTTTTCTAAAACCAGCTTGAACATCTGGAAGCTCACCCCATCCTAGATCTACTCAATTAGAAACTTTTGGGATGGGGCCCAGCAATCTGTTTGACAAGTGCTTCAGGGGATTATCATGCCTACTAGTTTGAGAACTACTGTTTTTCAAGTATTTAGCTTTTCTTAAAGGGCTCAGTATCATTTTAGAAAAACCATTAAGTTGAATCCAGGGAACTCCTAGAACTCAGTTCAAAGGAAAAGAAAAGTAGATCAAAATTATACTAGCATATCAACAGCATGGCATTATATTGTTTCTAACCAAACATATCAATATTCACATCTTGTATTCAAAGTAACAGAAAAAATATCTCATGGTTAATCATATTTTATTTTTGGTATATAATATACATGATAAAACTGATTTCATCAGCCGGATTTTGAGAATAGCATGAGTTCCTTTCCAGAGGACAGTGTTATGTTATTAATAAATGTATAATGTGTGATTTTTTTGCTTTCATTTTAAATGTTTTTGCCACTTTTCAGCTATCAGTTTTCAGCTTGGTTTAGCACACAGTATGCTTTAAATATTGTCATGTTTTTCCATACTTCTAATGTTAGTATCTCTTTGTAACACTGTTTAATACCAATCAACTCTGAGGCAGAGACAGGAGCTTATTGTCTCTTGTTGGGGTGGGGTGTTTATAGAGCTGCAGAAGGCCTTCTGAAGAAAGTGAAGAAGTTGTTTGGAGAGTCCCGGGGGAAAAACGAAGAGATGGAGAAGGATCTCTGGGAGAAATTGGCAGACTATAAAAGCAAGGTTGATGATGCTTGGGACCTACTGAGAGAAGCCACAGATAAAATCAGAGAAGCTAATCTCTTATCTGCAGAAAACCAGAAAAATATGACTGCTTGGAGGTGAGTCCTAGAGTTCTTTCATCTGAATCTGGGAGCGTGGTGTAGGGGTTTGACCGTGGCCAGGTAAGTCAGGTGGATGCAAGTTGATGCATGTTTATGAGATCAAGTCTGACAACTCTGAAAGAGGACTTCTAAGAAGCAGGATAGAGAATGATCCTTCCTTTGTTTTTTAAATTAATCATCACTGCCTATATAATCAAGTAAAATTTAGATAACTTAAACTATTTAAGAATTTTAAGAACAGTGTGATACAGTGGAATGAGATCTTTGCTGGAAGTCAAGCGTCCTTGGTCTTAATGATAACCATGCCCCTAACTAGAATACAAGCCTGAGCAAGTCAAAGTCCCAAAGCTCCAGTCTCTCAACCAGACAGTGAGTGCATTATGCTAGAGTATATATAGGATTTCTTCTAATACTACTACCTTGATTTTACAATCTACCCAACATAACCCATGAGCCATGGTTTAGACATGGGCTGCCATAAGTCACAACAGTGTCAAGAATTTTCTAATGAAAAGTGTAGTGAAAGTAAAAGTGTTAGTCACTCAGTTGTGTCTGACTCTTTGCAACCTCCATGGACTGTAGCCCACCAGGCTCCTCTGTCCAAGGAATTCTCCAGGCAAGAATACTGGAGTGGGTAGCCATTCCTTTCTCCAGGGGATCTTCCTGACCCAAAGATCAAACTCAGGTCTCCTGCATTGCAGGAACATTCTTTATCATCTGAGCCATAAGGGAGTCTGAGCATAAAAGAGACAGCTAAGAGACCAGAACTTGGGAACATTTAGGTTCTCTTCTTCTTTGCAACACGGTCTATGAAAATGATACTTTACAATCAGTTCAAGTCTGAGTTCTTTGCTCTCCTTTTCCTCAGCCAAGAGATAGTTCTCTCCTCATGTCGATGTATGGCAAGAATCATTACAATATTGTCCAATTAAAATAAATTAATTTTAAAAAAAGAAATGATAGGCAGTTTCCACCTTTTTTAGAGCGCTAATGAAGCTGGACCTAAAACAGATCCTCTAGTCATTCCTTCCTCTCTCCCTCCCTTCCTTCTTCCCTTCCTTCCCTCTCTCTTCCTTCCTTCGCTCATTCCTCTTTGTCTTGCTCTCTCATTTATTTCTTAATATTTAACACAAACTGATCAGTTCCCAGGAGTGAATTCAGTACTTATGCTGGCACAAACCTGTGTGTGTTATGTGTGTGTGTGTGTATGTGTGCGAAGTCACTTCAGTTGTGTCCTACTCTGTGTGATCCTATTGACTGTAGCCTGCCAGGCTCCTCTGTCCATGGGATTCTCCAGGTAAGAATGCTGGAGTGGGTTCCCATTTCCTATTCCAGGGGATCTTCCTGACCCAGGGATCGAACCCACGTCTCTTATGTCTCCTGCATTGGCAGGAGGGTTCTTTTCCACTAGCACCATCTGGGAAGCACAGACCTATACTTGGCATTTAAAAAAATAACTTCCTTGCCAGAAACAAACTTATCGTTGTTCTTTTCAAAATATTTGACCCCAATAGATCTGAAGACAGTGGCAGACCTTTCTGTCTTCTAACATAAAATTTTACCTTCAGCTCTGAGTACTCTGTGGCATTTGTTATACTCTCAAAACTGTTTGTGGAATGACAGTTGAATAAAGAAAAAAGTCTGTATTTTTTATCTATTTTTTTCTCCATTTTCCTTTGGATTAAGAAATAACAGGATGAATTAATTTTTAAAAGAATTTTTTTTTCTGGGTCCCTCTCCTGGGACTTAGCCTTGTCATTTTGATGGAGGATTGAGAAGACTCACTGATGTATCTAATCTTAACCAATTTGGAGTCTACTGACATGCTGGCAGTATTAAAGAAAAAGCACCGTCTTGTTAGGCAGGCTGCTGGGCCGCCTTTCTATCACAGGCTCCTGCGTGATTCATCTTCCTCAGTGACACACCAGTGATGTAACTTACCCGGAGGTACACCGCTCCGTTTTATGGCAACAGTTTAAGAAATTAAAATTACCTATGTGGAAAGTATAATAAGCATTTGGGAAGTATTTCAAGAAGGTTATAGTGGCACAGTAAATGGGGCTTTTAGCTATTCCTTCATTTTAGTGATGTTTAAAACCAAGAGCCATCATTCTTGGGTACCTCTGGAGATGCCTGGAGCTCATGTAGTCAGTATTTAAGTGTAAGTGGTCCTTTTTGTATTTTCATTTTATATGCCATGCTTAACTAAAGGCTTGTTTAAAACTTATTAGAGTAAATAGATAAAGTGACTAAATTAGTATGAGTAAGACACAGCTTATTTAAAGCTGCTTGCCAAGGCTGATTAAGGTTGATTGCCAAGGTTGATGCTAGACTGGCCAATAAAGAATCACCTGGATATTTTACTAAAGAGATGGGTGCCCTAAGCATCCACCCAGAAACTGAGTTACCTGGTCTGGGGTGTGGTCCAGAATCCATATTCTAGAACATTCCCTGTGTTAGTGCAATTTGCAGTAGGTTTAAGAAGACTTGATAGGTTGTATCCATTAGATTGAGTAATCAGTTGTAATTTAAATAAATGACTTCATTGAGACTGTGCCCACAAAAAAAGGTGATGCAATTAAGACCCAAGGCATTTTTTTATTATAAGAAAATAAGCATTTAATTTTGACTATGTAAAAACATTTATCAAGCCCCTACGTTCAAGGAATTTATCATTATCAATTTATCATTTATCATTCCTCTAAGTTCAAGGAATGTACTAAACAAAAACTGAGTATATCAAACACTGATATGCTCATGGTGTGGTCCTTGGAACAGCAGCATTAGCATCACCTGCTGCTGCTGCTGCTAAGTCGCTTCAGTCGTGTCCAACTCTGTGTGACCCCATAGACGGCAGCCCACCAGGCTCCCCCGTCCCTGGGATTCTCCAGGCAAGAACACTGGAGTGGGGTGCCATTTCCTTCTCCTAGCATCACCTAGGCACTTGTTAATAATATAGGTTCTCAGGTACCCCCAAGTCTATCAACTCAGAAACTGGGAGTTGGAGCCCAGCACCTATGTTTTTTAAATCCTACCTATGATACAGATGCAGCCTTAAGTTGAAAGTCACTGATGTTTATATGATGAATAAAACACCATTTCTGATGACTTCCAGTGACTTGTACTTAGTGCAAGAGCCACCCAGTTTAACTAGTCTGTGCCCTGCAGAAGTTCTGTTGGAGGTTTGTGAAGGAAGGGCATCAAAATCACACCTGGATTTAGGAAGGGCTTCATGGACCAGACACATATGCTAAGTCATGAAGCCTAAACTCTAATTGGTCAAAGTAGAAGAGGAAGAACATTGCAGAAACAGGAAAATAAATGCAGACACCCAGAGGGGAAAATGGAAATGGCAACCCACTCCAGTGTTCTTGCCTGGAGAATCCCAGGGACGGAGGAGCCTGGTGGGCTGCCATCCATGGGGTCGCACAGAGTCGGACACGACTGAAGCGACTTAGCAGAGGGGAAAAAGGGAAGACACTTAGAGAAATGTCAGTGATGTGATAGGACTAGAAAGACTGCCTGTGAACTAGTGAGTGGACAGAAAGCCAACAAAGACAGGGGGTTCAGAGCTTGAGTTATAAGAGAACTGCATTCTGAGACTGAGCTAAGAAACTTGGTTTTGTCCTGAAAGCTATCAGAAGCAATTGAAATATTGGAGTCATGGGTTAAAATTTTATTTGAGGAACTTTCTGAGTGGTTCATGTAAACTCAAATATTGATTTTGTATTGAAAATATTATGATATAAAACTAGGAAAGCAGGCAGGAATAACATACAACTGTCTGTTAGATGCCTACCATTATCAAAGTGCTGTTGGTAACCAGGGTGTTTGAGACTAAATAAAAATGATTCCTGGCCTCAGAAAACTTACAAATTTCTAAAAATTCAGGCATTCTAACCTTTCACTGAGCTTCCCTGTTAGCTCAGATGGTAAAGAATCTGCTGCAATGCCAGTGAGTTGGGTTCGATCCCTGGGAAGGGAAGATATACTGGAGAAGGGAAGGCCAACCTATCCAGCATTCTTGCCTGCAGAACCTCATGGGCAGTGGAACCTGGGTTACAGCCCATGGGGTCTCAGAAGTCAGGCATGACACACTGAATTAGTACGAGCTGAGAGAATCAAACACTAAAATAAGGGCATCATAGAAGTTGATAGAAATGATGGTACAGCAGGAGCAGAAACACAGAGCTCCCAAAGTGTGATTTTAGGAAATGTCAGATAGAGCAATAACAGTCATTTGTAAGCTTCATAAAAGTCTGTAGCAGAAGATGGCTCTGGAAATGGCCCAGTTCATAGAAGACTTTGAAAGCAACCTTCTAGAACAGCACAGGGCTAGAAGGCCGTTTCCAGCGATGGAAGAAAAGTGGAGGAGACTGTGGGCTGAGGGGCAAAAAAAATGAGCAATTCAATTCAGCAAAGTAACATGTATTGAGCATTCTGTCCCCGTAGGTACCATTATAACCTCGAACAGGAAGGATTTTGAGGGAAGTAAAGAATAAGTTGCTAGATAAAAATAGACAGGGAGATAGCTTATGTAGCTTCTTAATCCACCCCTCAAAAAACCCCAGCGAAAACAGAGTTTTAAACTTACAAAGCTCTGGAATCAATTAAGATCTAATTAGAAGTTAAAAGTAGAAATATAACAACTCTGTTGTCTAATGAGAGTCACTTAACAATATACTTGTGGTATATACAGAGAGAATTTGCTTGTGAAGTTGCTCTGCCGTGTCCAAATCTTTGCAACCCCACAGACTTGTAGACTGCCAGGCTCCTCCATCCGTGGGATTCTCTAGGCAAGAATTCTGGAGTGAGTTGCCATTTCCTTCTCCAGGGGATCTTCCCAACCCAGGGATCAAACCCAGGTCTCCCACACTGCAAGCAGGCTCTACCATCTGAGCCACCAAGGAAGTCTGGGAGAAAAATCCTCTTAATCACAAGCCCTGTTTTTGCTCCTCAAATGCTCAAAGCTTCCTATCTTAAGTATTTTATATCCTACATCCTTTTCTATTCCCTCTCTTTATTTATTTTTATAGCACTCATCATTAAAAATATATTATACATTAACTTATTCATTTTTACCCTCCAGCCAAGCCATGAGCACGTGTTTTCTGGCCTGCTGTATCTCCAGGGCTGAGAACAGTGTTGGGCACAAAGACAGAATAGAAATGTTCTCTCTCAA
Source organism: Aepyceros melampus (assembly GCA_006408695.1). Classification (NCBI taxonomy): domain Eukaryota; kingdom Metazoa; phylum Chordata; class Mammalia; order Artiodactyla; family Bovidae; genus Aepyceros; species Aepyceros melampus. Next base: position 8,278 of record SJXQ01004506.1, on the reverse strand, counting down.
TGAATAAAGTATCATAAAGCAAACACAAATCAATGTTATATCAATACTTTAATCAATATTTAGGCGCTCCAGATAGATCCATCTTTCCTTGACACAAAACTAGATTTCATTAGTGACTAATCTGAAATTAGCCACCACTGAAATTGCCTCAATCCCTAGATCAGTGTGATTAAAAACACATTGTGATCTTTGCAGAACAATGGGTTCCCTAAAGTAACTCAAATAGAGCTTTTATAATGGATTCTTGACCAGCTGAGCTACCAGGGAAGCCCAGAAAGATTCTAACTCACTGCTTAATTGAAAACAAGATGAATGGAGCTCTTCACCTCACATATGGGTGGAAATATTCTCCCTTCTATTGATAGAGCATTTTAAGTTAGCTTGATTCACAAATACAAACAAACCAGGCTGAAGAAAGATTCCTGAGTGTCTACTTGTGGTCAACTTTAAATCGGTTTATATAAAAGCTAAGGGCTAGAATTCCTAGTTGTGGAAAAGAATGTCAGAACTTGAAAAATAAGATATGACTTATAACCAGGAGCATCAGCACTACCTCTCTATTTGTTGTTCATGAAGAGAGATTGAAATTTCTCTGATTTAGCCGGGGTGGGAGTGGTTGAATGAAATGGGAGTCATAAGTGCAAACAGAACTATTTATTGAGGAAACTCTTCTAGGTACTGGAGATAGAGTGATACAAAGATTGTTTAAAGAAATTTATATTATAGTAAGAAAGTCACTAAACCAATAAATAAGTATATAATATGATCATAAACTGGAGCATGGGCTAATATACATAATAAATAACATGTTCTCATCATATTGCTTGATGAATTCAATGTTACCCTTCATCCACTAGGTACGAGAGAGACTAGGCTCAAGAGACTATACATTTCATTCCATACTTATGCATGCATGTTGTGATGAATTGGTATTAATGATTGTATTAAATAACTTGTACTTTTAGCAGCTCTTAGAAGCAGCAATCAAGATGATTCAAGGTATATAAAAAATAAAATATATTTATTTATGTTTCTATCATGTATGGCCACTCTATAAACATAATTCAGATAAATGAGTGCTAGGAAAAAGAAAATAAGGTAATTATAATAGTTGACAATTCTGTAATGTTTACTAGGCTGTATTCCAAGCCAATTTCTCTCAAATTTTATTGTGTATATCAGTCACCTGGGGTTCTTGTTAAATACAGATTCCAAGTTGGTAGTTCCCAAAAAGGCACTAAGATTGTGCATTTCTAAGAAGCTTCCAGGTGATGCCGATTCTGCTGGTCAGTGGGCCATATTTTGAGTACTGAGGGAATATACATTTTACATGAGGCTAAATGAAGGAGGTTTCCTCCCAGGCAGGGAACTGGGGAAGGGCAAATGGTGAAGGAAAGGCTCAGAGGCAGAAATAAGATGTGTGTACCAGCAGCAAATTGAAGTGAAGAGGTAGAGAAAGCAGGGTGTGAAATTAGCACTGTCCCAGTGCAAATAAACGTGGTTTCCACAATTGGAAAGTCAGTGCTGTCACAGCTGAAGACCCAGACTCTATCCTTAGGTAGCTGTGGTTGTTGTTTAGTTGCTACATTCTGTCTGACTCCTTTGCCACTCCACGGACTGTAGCCTGCCAGGTCCCTCTGTCCATGGGATTTCCCAGGCAAGAATACTGGAGTAAACCGTTTCCTACTCCAGGGCATCTTACCCACCAGGAATCGGACCCATGTCTCCTGAGTTGGCAAGCAGATTCTTTACCACTGAGCCACCGGGGAACCTCATCCTTAGGTAGACTGGGATTCACATCTTAACTATACTATGTGACCTTGGTAAATCACTTCACTTGTAGAATTTTCTATTCAGTTAAAAGATGATAAACACAGGACCTATAGAGCTAATGCAGAATTAAGTGAGAAAAGCTTATAAACTACCTGGCCCATATTGAAGTTTAAATGAATATATAAACTAGCATATTATTTATCTCAAAAGGCATAAATGGCAAGGCTTAAATTTATAATCGATGCAGTTAAATCCACAGGTAAAAAAAGATTATTGAAAAAATGAGTCATAAACAGAAAGAAGGCAAAAGTATACTCCAAATGAAGAAATAGCACCATTTCTTTCCCGTTGATTTTACTCTTCTAGACTAGGAATGAGTTTCATGTGGTTTCAAGACAAGCTATCAGTTTCAAAGAAAAATTAGAGTCTGCTCTCTTTTTATGGAACAGTCCATTAAGTTTATTCTTCCATGTGAAAATTTCTCTTTTTTTTTTTTTTGAAAAGTACATCCCCTCAGTTCCTTTTAAAATCCCACTTCTTCCAGTTTTTATAGAACTCCCATAGAATAAATCTGCTCACATTTATGCTCACAAAATATTCATTTGGACACAGATTCTGGAATTTAATGTCTAGTTCCAATGTAATTCAGCATACTTCCACATGCTTGGTAATGCATATTCAGCACTTACATTTCAGTTAAAATGGATGTCCATCTTGCTTTAAAAATCTTTTTTCATTCCTCAGCTACCATCACATCAGCCACAATTGTCTTATATGACTTTCTCACAATAGGAGAAAGAAAGCACCTGTACAGATATTTAAAATAAAGTAAGGCTCGAAGAGTTGGCTGGGTAGTTTTTATCATTCCCATGTAATCTCATAGTCAACATGACATATCTTGATTGCAAAGCCTTGATCAGACAGCTCAGGAAAGCCAGGAATACAGGGCTAGATAGGGTTTTCCCAAAAGGACGTTTTGATGTTTTGTTTATACTGTCTTACAGAAAAAGAAGGAGGCTATAGAAAGTGGCAAACGACAAACTGAGAACACTTTAAAAGAAGGCAATGACATACTTGATGAAGCCAATCGTCTTGTAGATGAAATCAACTCAGTTATAGTCGTGAGTATTTTATGAAACCCAAAGTTAAACGATGATAATGATGTAAGTGCTCTTGAATAGGAACCAGGGAGAAATTCAGTAGTATAAGCAAATTTGTTACTTTCTTTTGAGTGTAAAGTTGTTTTTGTCTCATTCTATTGTGACCATGCCCACTCATTGGTAACAATTAGAACTTCATGTTATTCTCTCTGTAATGAGGGTACTCGCACATTCACACCAACCTGTATTTTTTTTCACAGTGATGAAGGGCGTTTGTTATTCCTAGTACACAACTTACAATCTGTTTCAGTATTCATATAACATTAGTTAACAAGAAATGTAAAGCTAAAAACAGACTTTCAACATGCTGTCTCATTCAGTAGATACGAATATATGATGACATATGGTAACAGAAGTGCAAATAGTCTAAAAGATACTAATGACTATCATTTATGCATTTAGACCTACGAAGTAGCATTTTTTTAAAAAAAGATGGTTAGGTTCTTCTTGGTATAAATTCCCTTCACGTATTTTCTAATCTCTTTCATTGAATAATAGCTTTTATTCTCTATTCTTTTTTTTTTTTTTTGCTAGGTTAGTAAATTTTAAGTGTTCTAAAAACCTAAACATGTGTAATTATATCTCCAAGAGATGTTAATAAATTAGAGGAAGCTGGATTCACGTATTTAAAATGCCTTCTTTTCTCTACATATCAGTACGTTGAAGACATTCAAACTAAATTGCCACCCATGTCCAAGGATCTGAAAGATAAAATAGATAACCTCTCCCAAGAAATAAAGGACAGGAAGCTGGCTGAGAAGGTGTCCCAGGCTGAGAGCCATGCAGCTCAGTTAAATGATTCGTCTGCTGTCCTTGATGGGTATGTCATTTGTGGTTGGAAATGTCTATGTATCTTGACACTTGTCCAAAAGTTTTGACTAGCAGAAATGGTTGAGAGTTGCTTTTGATTTTTGTAATTATTAACATACAAACTGCGTGGCCTTTCTGTGGAAAAAGCCTAATTAGAAAGGTGTGGACAAAGCTCTACTGGAGCAGCATCAAAAGTCTGAGTTAAAAGTGAATTCAAATATTGCATGGTGGGGAGCGAACATTGCCTTAGGCTACACTTAGAAAAATATTTTGTTCTTTATTAGAGAGCACAGCAGTTGCCTTATTAGCATTTTAAATAGTTATATATAAACACACATTCTGCTCCAAATTTCAGTTTTGTAATTTTAATGAAATCAAAACTATTTATTGTTAAAGGGCTGGCTTTTGAAAATGTGGTTGCATTGGTTCAGTTCAGTTCAGTTGCTCAGTCTTATCCAACTCTCTGCGACCCCATGGACTGCAAGACGCCAGGCCTCCCTGTCTATTGCTAACTCTGGAATTTACTCAAATTCCTGTCCATTGACTCAGTGATGCCATCAACCATCTCATCCTCTGTCATACCTGTCTCCTTCCTCCTTCAATCTTCCCCAGAATCAGGGTCTTTTCAAATGAGTCAGTTCTTCACATCAGGTGGCCAAAATATTGGAGTTTCACATTCAGCATCAGTCCTTCCAATGAATATTCAGTGTTGATTTCCTTCAGGCTGGACTGTTTGGATCTCCTTGCAGTCCAAGGGACTCTCAAGAGTCTTCTCCAACACTACAGCTCAAAAGTATCAATTCTTCAGTGCTCAGCCTTCTTTATAGTCCAACTCTCACATCCATACATGACTACTGGAAAAACCATAGATGAACCTTTGTTGGCAAAGTAATGTCTCTGCTTTTGAATATGCTGTCTAGGTTGGTCATAGCTTTTCTTCCAAGGAGCAAGCATCTTTTAATTTCATGGCTGCAGTCACCATCTGCAGTGATTTTGAAGCCCCCCAAAATAAAGTCTCTCACTGTTTCCATTGTTTCCCCATTTATTTGCCATGAAGTGATGGGACCAAATGCCATGACCTTAGTTTTCTGAATTTTGAGTTTTAAGCCAACTTTTTTACTCTCCTCTTTCTCTTTCATCAAGAGGCTCTTTTGTTCTTCTTCACTTTCTGCCAAAAGTGTGATGTCATCTGCATATCTGAGGTTACTGATATTTCTCCCGGCAATCTTGATTCCAACTTGTGCTTCATCCAGCCCAGCATGTCTCATGATGTACCCTGCATATAAGTAAATAAGCAGGGCAACAATATACAGCCTTGACATACTTCCTTCCTGATTTGGAACAAGTCTGTTGTTCCATGTCCAGTTCTAACTGTTGCTTCTTGACCTGCATACAAATTTCTCAGGAGGCAGGTCAGGTGGTCTGGTTTCCCATCTCTTTCAAGAATTTTCCACAGTTTGTTGTGATCCACACAGTCAAAGGCTTTGGCATAGTCAATAAAGCAGAAGTAGATGTTTTTCTGGAATTCTCTTGCTTTTTCAATGATCCAGTGGATGTTGGCAATTTGATCTCTGGTTCCTCTGCCTTTTCTAAAACCAACTTGAACATCTGGAAGTTCACAGTTCACATATTGTTGAAGCCTGGCTTGGAGAATTTGAGCATTACTTTGCTAGTGTGTGAGATGAGTACAGTTGTGCAGTAGTTTGAACATTCTTTGGCATTGCCTTCTTTCAAATTGGAATGAAAACTGGTAATTCCATACATAGCCTTTAAGTCTTTTTTTTTTTTTCCTCTTTCAAACTCCATGAAGGTACTACTATTTCAGTACTGCCCTGTGAAATAATAGCTTATTATAACTGATATTCTTATATGGGTCCATGGGAGAGCATTACTTTGCTAGTGTGTGAGATGAGTACAGTTGTGCAGTAGTTTGAACATTCTTTGGCATTGCCTTCTTTCAAATTGGAATGAAAACTGGTAATTCCATACATAGCCTTTAAGTCTTTTTTTTTTTTTCCTCTTTCAAACTCCATGAAGGTACTACTATTTCAGTACTGCCCTGTGAAATAATAGCTTATTATAACTGATATTCTTATATGGGTCCATGGGGGATGGGCCACTAGTGAGGTGTGTTTGACTAGGAAACAGCCTTCTCAGTATAACTGGTTTGCTTCCCCTACAGTTTGTGGATTGTTATAATAAAATAGATGTATTAACCCCAAGAATAATTTTCATAAATAAATCTGGATTTAATATACTCCATGTGAAAGGTTCTGTTTCAAAACTTAATAGTCTTGATACAAAGGAAAATATTAATGTTTGAAGAACCTGGAAAAAATTCATATATAATTCATTTTATTATAGCAGTTCTAGCTTGGTTATTTAAGAATATGAGTTTAAACTGAAAGCTACAATATAATACAATTAGTAGATACCTCACTATGATTTGAGATTATCATGATTATATTGGCCATGATCATTTGGAAGCCTTATTTGTTATAAGTAAGTTCTTCAAATATTCTTCATTTGAGTACCAACTACTCTGATATTCTCTTTTTGGGTAATCCCTACAGAATCCTTGATGAGGCTAAAAACATCTCCTTCAATGCCACTGCAGCCTTCAACGCTTACAGCAACATTAAGGACTATATTGACGAAGCTGAGAAAATTGCCAAAGAAGCCAAAGTTCTTGCACATGAAGCCACAGAACTGGTAAGAAACAAATACTGCTATGTACTGAGGTGAACCTTTTCAAATAAGTTTCTAAATGAAATTTCTCAAATTTAAACAAGCTCTGGAACATCCTGGCAAATTAGAATATTAGTTTTAAATTATTTTCAAAGGCTCCTTTTAAATTTTATCCAAAATAAATTCTCAATGTGCTGTAATCATAGCAGAACTTTTCCAGTTACATACTACTTTCCACCGCTAATAAGAGTTGTTATTATTATCCCAGATGACAAATAGGTTTGTGCCACCAACTCATAAAGGAAAATGGCCAAACATAAGACTCTGATGAAGAAAATTTATCACACTTATTCCATATGTCTTCAATAAGAAAGTGCTTTGAATATTAACACCATTGCTTATAGTCACATATATAGGTTAATTCTATATAAAATTTAATAATCAGGTGCACATTTTACAAAACATGCCAAATCATATACTTCTAAACTATTATACTATTTTTATCAGTTGAAATATTTCTCTTCAAAGCTACTTTTGGCTTCTGTCATTGTTCAAAATAAATTTTCAATTAATATTTTAGAGTTTGGGGATTCTAGGTATAGCACATTATCTGAGTATCTTCAACAGTGACATTTTTCTTTCCTTTACATGTAGAGCAACACTTTGTAAACAGGTTATGTTTGGTAAACCTTGGCAATACTTTTCAGGTCAACTTTCATTTCATAGGAATCACATGGTTAGTTAAAATGTTCAGAACCATCACTTATTCCTTTGGCTTGACACAAAATCCTCCAAATACATCAGAATTTCAGGAGAAAAATACCTTGCCTGGACATGTGACTGTGAATGGCATATGCAGACATAATGGGTGTTGAAGAAACAAATCACTATTTGCTTTGGTATTCAGCACAAATGCTTTCTTGGATTTCAGAGATAGGAGAGGTATTTGCCGCATATTTAGACGGTTTATTTTATGGTCATAGTGAAAACATCATATTCCATCAGCAATTACTACTGTTTGGTTTCTCTGGGATGACTTTACTAATACCGTGTGTTCTGTTTATTTCTTATTCAAAGTCATGACATAATTATTACAAAAACTTACCTATGTTCAGTTATCCTTTCAAAATGAACCATTTTTCATAGCTATTTGAAGATCCTAATATTCAATTTCACCATTTTCATCTGACCTAAGTCTTATTGGATGGCCATTTTCAGCATCTAGGACAGTGCCTGACAATCACAGGCCTGTGTGAGTGAATGCACATCATTCTAATTGACATTTTTCATGCCTGTTACCCACTCCAGTATTCTTGGCTGGAGAATCCCATGGACAGAGGAGCCTGACTGGCTACAGTCCATGAGGTCGCAAAGAGTTGGACACGACTGAGTGACTTCACTTTCACTTCACTTACAACATTTTGTACAAATAAAAATCTCAATATTATCATTGCTTTATTTTTATAAACTTCGTGCATTTTATGGTAAAGAGCTGTTTATTTTCACCCAAATTTACTACCATCACTTCTGATATTTTATGGCGAAAGGTGTCAGATTCTTGATCTCTGAAGAAGATTTAGCTTCCGGAGACCAGAGACCAGGCTTGACCACTCAAGAGCAGAGTTTTATTAAAGTGAAAAGGGGACAGAGAAAGCTTCTGACATAGACATCAGAAGGGGGACAGAGAGTGTCCCCCTTACCAGTGTTAGCAAGGGAGTTCTATACCTTTCTAATTAGTTATTACAATAAATAAAAAGAATGCCTCAAGTTGTAACAATTTTACCAGACCCACTCCCACAATTTACATTTTAAGATAGCATGATTAGAACTTAACAATAGAAAGATCC
>SJXQ01004504.1:79383-107769 GCA_006408695.1 Aepyceros melampus | reverse complement strand
CCAACACAATGGATATGAATTTGAGAAAACTGTGGGAAATAGTGAAGGACAGAGAAGCCTGGCATGCTGAAGTCCACGTGGTCACAGAGTTGGACTCAGATTGAACAACAAGTTTTCACTTAGTTGCTAATTACCTCTTAGGCAAATCTCTTCACCTTTCTGGACTCAGCTTCCTTTTCTATGTAAATACATCTTTAATGACTAAAGAAAACCAAAACAAAACCCTGATAAGGTCTAGTTCTGAACACAAAGCCTCTATTGTGCTCTTCTCTGGATAACAAGAGCTTGTTGATTTTATGACATAATCAGGAATGAAAGAAAAAAATAAGACTTACTGTTAAGAACAAAAAGTGCATATAGCAGGAAGCTGATATACAGAGAGCCTTCTGAGAACAGTTCGCAAAAAGTGGAAAGTCTGACAATACAGTCACAGCATTTCTCTTCATAACAATGGTTTTTCCTGTCCTGACTAAAATAAAGCAGTTTTTATTGTCACAAGCCCAGGTATAAATATTAATATTACTGGCAGTAAGGATATAGTCATATAAGATAACTCCTTAAACATCTTCGTTTTGAGATTAAAATTTGGAAAAGGTGACAGAGTGGCCACAGATACCTGTCGTCCACATCCAGAGCCTGCAGGTTGCACTCAGGGACTCTTGCCAGCTCATTGATGATGTCGCAGAAACCCGCTGCTGCGGCGATGTGCACGCATGTCTTGCCACTCTCATCGTCGTAGTTGATTATGGACGGACCCTGGTGATGGCTCAGAATGATGGAACACAGAATTCTATTCCCACTCTGGAAAAACAGAGTCAAAAAAAGCTCATTATATATAATCCAGTGCTCTTCTCTGTCTATGCAAATTAAGATAAAAATTCAAAGCAAAAAAAAAAACAAAATTCAAAACTAACACACACACAAATAAAATGCATTTTATCAAACCCACCAACAAATTTCCACTTGTCTCAAGTCCCAGCAGGGATTTTTGTCTCCTGTAAGAGCTAAATTGTCTTCCATAATTAGTGAACTAAGGAGGACTTAAGGTATGTGGGTGCTTAGTCAGGTCTAACTCTTTGGATCCTATGGACTGTAGCCCACCAGACTCTTCTGTCCATGGGATTCTCCAGGCAAGAATACTCAAGTAGGTTGCCATTTCCTCCTCCAGGGGTCTTCCCCACTCAGGGATCGAACCAGTGTCTCCTGAGTCTCCTGCACTGACAGGCAGATTCTTTACCCTTGATTACCTGGAAAGTCCAGGGAGGAAAGTCTACAAGCAATAAATGCTGGAGAGGGTGTGGAGAAAAGGGAACCCTCTTACACTGTTGGGGGAATGCAAACTAGTACAGCCACTGTGGAGAACAGTGTGGAGACGCCTTAAAAAACTGGAAATGGAACTCTCATACGACACAGCAATCCCACTGCTGGGCATACACACTGAGGAAACCAGAATTGAAAGAGACATGTGTACCTCAATGTTCATCGCAGCACTGTTTATAATAGCCAGGACATGGCTAGATGCCCATCAACAGATGAATGGATAAGAAAGCTGTGGTACATATACACAATGGAGTATTACTCAGCCATTAAAAAGAATACATTTGAATCAGTTCTAATGAGGTGGATGAAACTGGAGCCTATTATACAGAGTGAAGTAAACCAGAAAGAAAAACACCAATACAGTATACTAACGCATATATATGGAATTTAGAAAGATGGTAATGATAACCCTGTATGCGAGAGAGCAAAAGAGACACAGATGTATAGAACAGTCTTTTGGATTCTGTGGGAAAGGGCAAAAGTGGGATGATTTGGGAGAATGGCATTGAAACATGTATTTTATCATATGTGAAATGAATCGCCAGTCCAGGTTCTATGCAGGATACAGGATGCTCGGGGTTGGTGCACTGGGATGACCCAGAGGGATGGGATGGGGAGGGAGGTGGGAAGGGGGTTCAGGATGGGGAACGCATGTACACCCATGGTGGATACATGTTGATGTATGGCAAAACCAACACAATATTGTAAAGTAATTAACCTCCAATTAAAATAAATAAATATGTGTGTAATTGACTGACATCAGAGCTAGCATGATGGGTGGGCCACCTAGATAACTTTCTCATTAAATATACGCATCTTGTTTCCTGCTTGCTGTAGAGGTTGACCCCTGAGAAGCTGGTAGAGTTAATTTTAATATTAACAAAATGACAATGATGAATACTGACTAGTGGCATAATGATGACCAAAATGATGTGGTAACAATCAAATTGCTAGAAGTTGCATGTAATTTAGTTGTCAAAAATCCTTTTTGAACAGAAGTGGGTCATAATTTAGTACCTAACCAATAAAGATGTCTCAAGTCCCAGCAGGGATTTTTGTCTCCTGTAAGAGCTAAATTGTCTTCCATAATTAGTGAACTAAGGAGGACTTAAGGTATGTGGGTGCTTAGTCAGGTCTAACTCTTTGGATCCTATGGACTGTAGCCCACCAGACTCTTCTGTCCATGGGATTCTCCAGGCAAGAATACTCAAGTAGGTTGCCATTTCCTCCTCCAGGGGTCTTCCCCACTCAGGGATCGAACCAGTGTCTCCTGAGTCTCCTGCACTACAGGCAGATTCTTTACCCTTGATTACCTGGAAAGTCCAGGGAGGAAAGTCTACAAGCAATAAATGCTGGAGAGGGTGTGGAGAAAAGGGAACCCTCTTACACTGTTGGTGGGAATGCAAACTAGTACAGCCACTGTGGAGAACAGTGTGGAGACGCCTTAAAAAACTGGAAATGGAACTCTCATACGACACAGCAATCCCACTGCTGGGCATACACACTGAGGAAACCAGAATTGAAAGAGACATGTGTACCTCAATGTTCATCGCAGCACTGTTTATAATAGCCAGGACATGGCTAGATGCCCATCAACAGATGAATGGATAAGAAAGCTGTGGTACATATACACAATGGAGTATTACTCAGCCATTAAAAAGAATACATTTGAATCAGTTCTAATGAGGTGGATGAAACTGGAGCCTATTATACAGAGTGAAGTAAACCAGAAAGAAAAACACCAATACAGTATACTAACGCATATATATGGAATTTAGAAAGATGGTAATGATAACCCTGTATGCGAGAGAGCAAAAGAGACACAGATGTATAGAACAGTCTTTTGGATTCTGTGGGAAAGGGCAAAAGTGGGATGATTTGGGAGAATGGCATTGAAACATGTATTTTATCATATGTGAAATGAATCGCCAGTCCAGGTTCTATGCAGGATACAGGATGCTCGGGGTTGGTGCACTGGGATGACCCAGAGGGATGGGATGGGGAGGGAGGTGGGAAGGGGGTTCAGGATGGGGAACGCATGTACACCCATGGTGGATACATGTTGATGTATGGCAAAACCAACACAATATTGTAAAGTAATTAACCTCCAATTAAAATAAATAAATATGTGTGTAATTGACTGACATCAGAGCTAGCATGATGGGTGGGCCACCTAGATAACTTTCTCATTAAATATACGCATCTTGTTTCCTGCTTGCTGTAGAGGTTGACCCCTGAGAAGCTGGTAGAGTTAATTTTAATATTAACAAAATGACAATGATGAATACTGACTAGTGGCATAATGATGCCAAAATGATGTGGTAACAATCAAATTGCTAGAAGTTGCATGTAATTTAGTTGTCAAAAATCCTTTTTGAACAGAAGTGGGTCATAATTTAGTACCTAACCAATAAAGAAGTAAAACAAGTATGAAAAGGAAAGAGCTTCAGGAAACCATTTAAATTGGATCCCTCTTTCTGTGTAGATCTGTAAGTTTTTATCTTGTCTTTGGAACGAGATTGCTCTACAGTCTTTTTAGCAACCTGTCCCAGCCTTAAAAGTCACCAGCTCTTCCTTGAGAGTGTCCTATATCTCTTTAGCTTGAATAAGCAAGTAAGTAAATATTGTGCATGTTATTTTTCACTGGACTGAAAAATACAAAAAAAGCACTACTTAAGCACTTCCCAGGTGGCTCTAGTGGTAAAAAAAACTGCTTGCCGATTCAGAAGATGCAGGAGACTAGGATTCAATCCCTGGGTCGGGAAGATCCTGGGCACGGCAACCCACTCCAGTGTTCTTGCCTGGAGAATCTTACAGACAAAGGAGCCTGGTAGGCCACATAGTCCATGGGATCGCAAAGAGTTGGACATGACTAAAGCAGCTTAGCATGCCTGCACTACATAAGCATTTGCAACTTAAGATAACAATAAATCCTCAAAGGCCAATAAAATAAAGTCATTCTGTCTCACACTGTGGAAAGGCTTATCTTTCAGTTTTCTACTGATATCTGGGTAAAGATTATAAAACGTGCAAATAATTCATCTGCATTTTTTCAATGAATCCACAGAGACCCTGAATCTCTAGGCGGCAGGTCTTATGGGTAGAATGGAGGTCCCTAGGAGGCATGAGGAGCAGTTTAGAGAAATGGGAGAGATAGGCTGTAGTTCTGGGGGCCAGGAGCCAGGTCACATGCCAGACTCAGGGTCCCTGGGCTAAAAGGGAGTACTGAACTTTTTAAAAGCTGCAATTCTAATACACTCCAAATGCTGCTCAACAGCCATCTCATAATAAATTTTCCAAGTATGTAACATTTCTTTTGGCATTCTTCCCCTTGATTATTTGACCCCAGGGTTGTGTTTTAGAACCTCTGAGTCAGTTTGTACTATTCCGTGGAACAGAACCCATTCATTTTGGCTTTTCCTCTTCCTTTCCCTCCCCTCTCCCTGTTTGCACCAAGAACTCTCCGGATATCCTATGACTCAGCATGGCTTCTCAGAGAACCACTCCACAGTGAACCCTGGAGTGTTTGCCCCCTGTACTGGGGACAGTGGCTGACACCAGTTCTCAAAGCTCTTGCAGGACCAAAGGCTGAGGGCAGCAAAACTCTCAACTTTGAACCCCAGGAAGGGTGCTGAGTGGGTTTAAAATGCTATAACCATGGCCAGCTACATAATCTGTGGGGCCCAGGAAAAATGTGGCGCACTCTGCTCACATGCCAGAGGAATGATGTGTTCCTTTCTTCTGTGGTATCTCTTTTGACCTGTCATGGAGATTTTTATTTGCTATTTAAATTAGTGTCACACTTGGTCCCTGGAGGAGGGCATGGCAGCTCACTCCTGGGTTGCCTGGAGAATCCCACGGACACAAGAGCCTGGTGGGCTACAGTCCTTAGGGCTGCAGAGTGGAACATGACTGAAGTGACTGAGCAGGCTTGCACGTCACACTCCCTTGGGCTGGGCGTTCTCACTGTGAGTGCATGCCCTCCAGGTGCCTAGGGCTCTGGTTCGCCGTCTGGATCCTTCCTGAGTCTATGTCCGGAGCCCTCCCAGGGGACACATCCATAACGTAGTCCCTGCCGGCCACCTTTAGCCTTCCCTCCGTCTCACCTTCCCACTTATATCCTCCTCTCCCTTCGTCCTTCTTCTCACAATGACTTTAAAATAATTTGGATCAATGAGTTCAGTTCCATGGCATGCCTGTCATCAAAAAGTTGCTACAGTGAACACATCTAAGCTTTCACGCCTGCTTTATCAGCTTTTCTAAGATTCTTTCACCTAATGTTACTTAAACATATTTTGAGGGGTCTAACATATGTATATTTAAGACAATCAAGAAGCCCTTCTCCTCTTTTAGAAGCCACTGGAGAAGTAAAATAGAAGCAAAAAAGAGTGTCCACTCAATGAATTGATTTTGTTTACAGTTTTCTGGAAGAGCAAAGGAATTCGGCTTGCCAAAGCGTTTTAAACAGCAAAACAGCCTGTTACGGTTTCTCCTTCTGTGTGGGATGGAGCGTCAAGCACAGACGGAAAAACAGAACCCACATTTTACACATTGTCTTCCTCCCTCCTTGCCTGACCCATGCAGGAGCCATTGTGGAAGCAGCCAGCTTAGGTGCGGGGTGGGGGTGGGCTGCAGTCTGGCGCATCTGAGTGGGCCCCTTCTGACGTCCTGAGCAGACAGTCCCAGTCAGCATTTCCCTTGCGAGCTGGACTCTTACATGGCTTTTCTGGATAAGATGAATTTCACCCGCTTACCCCTTTTCTCCAAAATGCCTTTGTCCTGAATCTTTCAGACAATTCTTTTGTCTCCAAATCCAACCCTCATTTACATCACAATTGTTTTTATAACCATATCCTCCCAAGAGTGATAGTGATGTTTACCAAGTGAATGTTCTGTGCCCAGCACGGCCTGTTCTCACTTGTTTAGTCCTGACAACAACTCCATGGGTGTCAGGACTAAACAAGTGAGTACCATAATGTAGGCGCTCTTATCATCCTCATATTGTAGAGAAATTGGAGGCTCAGAGGGATTCTGTCAGTGAGTCGCTCGGTTGTGTCTGACTTTTAACGACCCCATGGACTGTGGCCTGCCAGGCTCCTCTGCCCATGGGATTTCCCAGGCTAGAGTACTGGAATGGGTCACTGTTTCTTTCTCCAGGGCATCTTCCCAACCCAGGGATCGAACCCAGGTCTTCTGCATCACAGGCAGATTCATTGTCCAATGTCACAGCCATGAAGTGGCAAGGCTGGGACTGACTGCAGAGCCCTGGCACTTCACTGTTACACTATTTTGTCTTCAGTTAAAGGAATTGTTTATTTATTTGATCCTGTATGGTCACATGGGAGGAATTAAAGTGAAAACTGCTGTTGATATCGCAACATCAGTAGCAGTAGTGTGTCTTACCAACTGAGACCTTCTTTCCATATTTGGTGATTTAAAAGCCTCTCCTAGGACGGTTGCCATGGTGCACCCTCACAAGAATTTGAGAGAGCCCTAGAGGGGTCCCTAGGGCTTCCCTGGTGGCTCAGGGATAAAGAATCTGCCTGCAATACAGGAGATGCAGGGGACACAGGTTTGATCCCTGGGTCGAGAAGATCCACTGGAGAAGGGCATGGCAATCCACTCCAGTATTCTTGCCTGGGAAATCTCATGAACAGAGAAGCCTGGCAAGTTATAGTCCATGGGGTTTCGAAAGAGTTGGACATGACTAAACGACTAAACAACAACAACAAAGAGCGGTCCCTAGTTTGTGAATAGAGGCCCTGGCTCAGTGGTCTCCTGGTAACAACATTCTCTTCTTGGCAAACTCAGCTGAACATCCATCAGATGGAGTCTCCAGGCCTGGGAAGCCTTAGTCACAGACACCAGGAAGCACCAGGAGAGAAGAAATGGGTGTTGCCCTAGGAAAATTGGAGAGTGAGTTTCCATTTGGTGGGAATATTGTTCAACAGGGAAAGAATATTGTATAGATCTTATTATGGAGCTCTAGAATTCTGCATTGTGTGGCCAAATGAGATTGTGAGTTTATTTATTTTTCTTTTATTGTGTTGTTTTTGTCTGTGGGTAATCCATGAAATTGCCTTCATGTAACCTAAAGACTGCTGAGAACCACTGAGTCCTAGTCATTTTCTCTTTACACCTCATGAAGGAGAATTCCTAAGGAGCCTTGCCAAGAAGAAAGTTAGATTAAGGTACAGTCATTTTGTTATCAGAGACTGATGAAAAACAAGATTTCAATATCCTTATTGCAGACCCTTTTTATTCTAGGTGACTTCCCAAGAAATCTTAGTGCAAGATTTAGGATTAGTTGTTTATTTGTTAACGTGTTGGAGAAATTAGTCCTATGGTGGGTTCTTCAGGAAGGGAAACGCAATCTCTGTCCTTCTCTTGGAAGTAGGGTCTGTATCACATGACAGTGACTGCACAAAGGAGATGAAAGGGTTTTAGGTCACGTGACCCTTTTAAAGGGCTAGGTGGTTTTGTGCTGTGAGAAGAACCCTGGCCCTTAAGTTCATCTGGAGCCAAATGTGTTAGACTGGAATGGAGTTGGAGGGGAAGACCTACTAGCTTGTGAACTAGTAGATTGTGAACACACGAGAGTTGAGGGTTTGTGGCTGACTAGAAGAGAAGAGAAGTGAAAGTCGCTTAGTTGTGTCCATCTCTTTGCAACCCCCATGGACTATACAGACCAAGGAATTCTCTAGGTCAGAATACTGAAGTGGGTAGACTTTCCCTTCTCCACGGGATCTTCCCAATCCAGGGTTCAAACCCAGGTCTACTACATTGCAGGCAGATTCTTTACCAGCTGAGCCACAAGAGCAGCCCAAGTATACTGGAATGGGTAGCCTATCGCTTCTCCAGCAGATCTTCCCAACCCAGGAATCGAACCGGGGGTCTCCTGCACTGCAGGTGGATTCTTTACCAATTGAGCTATCAGGGAAGCCTGACTAGAAGGGAAAGGTGCCCAATATCCTAGCTTGGAGTCAGGACCCTCTTCATAGTTAGCCCGTTTGGACCCAGGCTTTCTGCTTGGCCTGATACCAGAGTCTGCTTGGGGCTGACCCCCCTGGAGGGGCTACTGTAAGATAGAAATGGTGGGGAAGGCACTGTGACCCTCAGCTGCTGAACTACATCGTTTCACAGGTGTTCTAGTGATTAATATGGAAAACACCCCCACAAAACCTCCTTCCTTGCTGCGGTCATGTGTAGAAACACTGACTTTCTGCTGAAATGGAGCCTAATAAAGAGTAACTTGTAATAAATATTGGCTGAACAGAGCATAAATAAATAAATAAAACAAGCCTTAAAAACTATGAGCAAAGCCAAACTAAAATTATACCTGTTCTTTTCTTAGCTTTCCTCTCTTTTTCTCACTATCTCCCACCTTTCACTATCTTTTCACTTCTTTCTTTACGTGTTTTACTCCTAGGTGAGTTCCTATTTTTTGGCCGTCTACCCATCTCCTTCCTTCTCTGCAGCCAAGCCCTGGGGAGCTGACACATGCATGTGAAGTGAAGTGAAGTCGCTCAGTCGTGTCTGACTCTTTGTGACCCCGTGGACTGTAGCTTGCCAGGCTCCTCTGTCCATGGCATTCTCCAGGCAAGAATACTGGAGTGGGTTACCATTTCCTTCTCCACGGGTTATTCCCGACCCAGGGATCGAACCCGGGTCTCCCGCATTGGAAGCAGATGCTTTAACCTCTGAACCGACACATGTGGGCCACTTCAATTTAGGCTATCCTTTAAGATAACTCCATCTTTGCTTCCAGGGTAATGGGAGTTGATTTAGTAAATTTGACTTTCTCTTTGATTATTCTGGGCTTATGTGGTTTTGTAGTTTTCCTTTAATCAAGCACTGGGAGTTGTGTGGTCCGGGCACCTGCAGGTGTAGGGTGAGCCTGGACAATGGTAACCTCCCTGTGCACTAGTTTCCCACCTGTGAACAGAAGGGTTGCATTAAATGACTTTGTGTGGTCCCTCCCAGCTCTCAGGTTCTTTCATCTATGGTCTGGATCCACTGGCCTATGACATTTATAGTTATCCTTTGGCATTCTGAATATATTTAAAGTATATTTATAGAATTTTGACACAATTCAAACAGTTGATCACATATCTTGGCCACCACAGGAAGGAGGAGAATTTCATGCTGGACCAAATCAGTCTCAGACACTGGTGGCTTCATGGTTACATCCAAGAGCTCCAAGGGTGTGTGTATAATTTCCTTAATCACATACTGAATGAAAAAACATGAAATAGTTGCTTTATATTAGGGCAGTTCTTTTCTTTCTACCCACCTTTGAAAAATGCACTGCAAGAATACTACTGAGGAAACTTCTAAATAAACACATTAGCTAGGATTAGGAGGAAGGAGCTAGAGGTGAGATTTGAGGGGCGGTAGATACTTGGCCCTCTCGCTGACCTGTCATCATAGCTATCCTAGGTACATATCATTAGGAAAAACTCCTTGATACTAAGGCAATGCATTCCTGGAGGTCTCGGTTAAGCTGAAAATGGTATGTCACAGAAAGAACCCAATAAAACACTAATTCCAATTCCAGTGGCTTGTGATGGATAAGCTTGTTGAACTGAATTCAGTGAAAACTTTTTTGGTGTTCACAAAGATTCACAAAGGTCTGTTTTGGGTCTTGAGAGACAGCTGGATGAGTAAGATATGCTACACTTAAGCATGTGGTCTAGAAAAGGAGATGTAGGCACTCCACTGATAGTAACACCAGCAATAGAAGGAAGGACGTGCTAGACAGAGGGGAAAGTTCTAAAAGGGAGTTCAGCAAAGAGGGTAAACTTAGTTAAGCCTTGAGAAATAAGGAGGAACAAGTATAAATTCTGCAGTTAGAAGGGATGAGCCAGGGAAGGCAAGAAGAAAAAAGTATTGGGACTTCCTTGATGGTCCAGTAGTTAAGAATCCGCCTTCTAATGCAGGGGATTCGGGTTTAATCCCTGACCGAGGAACTAAGATCCCACATGTGGTGGGGCAAATTAACCTTGAGCCTCAACTGCTGAGCCAGAGCACCAAAAAGAAAGATTCTGCATACCACAACTAAGACCTGATGCAGCCAAATAAATCACTAAGATTACTGTTAAGTATATACCATTTAAAGAAAAACAAGTAGAAAGAAATGTTTCACCAAAGGGGAAGAGGATGACCAAGGGGAAGACTGGATGAATCTTTCTCATGTATTGAGGGGATTATCAATATTCTAGTATGATTGGATTAATGTTTACACAGGTTGAAGGGGAGAAGCAGAGAGTAGGCTGGGGTGGGGAGTGGTTGTTCACATCAGGCAGTGCAAATCAAAGAGTTTGCTCTTTACCAAAAAACAGCACTTGCTGAAGGTTTTTGAGCCAAGAACCAAGGGTGACCATAATGTTTTGGTGCAGTAACGGTTAGGTGAGTACATTCCTTTGTGATTTGTAGAAAGAGCACCTGGCTGCAATGTGAGAAAGAGCAGAGAAAGAAAGGGCTGAAGTAGAAATACAGATACTGAAACTGTTCCCGTGAGAGAGAGGGGAAGCTTGACCTAAGGCAGTGACGGTGGGTGTAGTTCCCCATCTCCATTTGTTCTTCCTGGTCAACTCCCTTTTTTCAACCTGCTCTCAGCATGTATGAGTTGCATTAAATGGGCTCCTCGGCCCTTCGGCTTCTAGTTGGGATTGGCCAGTGAGTGGCACTGCCAGGAGATGGACACAAGAGGAAATAGTGACTGGGGCATTTATCGTTCAGTTCTCTCCCTGCTAGATCACAGGTTGATTATTCCATCCAGGGCTACAGTTTCTGTCCTGGGCCCTCTCCTACAGCTACAATTTTGCTGTGTCTTAGTAACCTTTCCCTCCCAGGCTCTTTTAGGCCCAGATTCCCTAATGGCAACCTGTGGTTGTGTGTAAATAGCCTTTTTATGAATCTATGCTCAATTAATCCCATCTGAGTGGGCTGCTTCGTGCTAGGACCCTGATCCATACAGTGGGAATAGAAAAGAGGCAACTGTGAGACCTGAGGAGGTGGAAGGAAGAGGTCTTGACAACCAACTGGACGTGAATGATGATAAGGAAGGAGTGTTCATGGGCCACCTGGAGGCCTTTGTCTTGGACTACTGGGAGGATGGAAATGTGATGGGAAGGAGAGACTGTGGATTCAGTTTGAACGTGTTGACTTTGATGCATCCATGGGAAATGACAGGAAGATGCCTGGTAGAGCTGGAAATATGAGCCTAGTGTCAAGAGAGAGGTCAGTGTTGGATTTTGACCTGAGAAAATTCTGAGTAAATTGGTAGCTGAAGTCATTGGAGCCGATGGGCTTTCTGAGGAAAAGAGAATGAAAAAAAGATTTATGATTTCTCCAGTGTTGAGGAGTGAGAGGGAGATGAAGCTGAGAGAGACCTGTGTAGACTTCTGATAAGTGAGTGCCATCACAAATGGGTGAGAACATGCCCCGAAGCGACTGAGATTTCATCAGGGGAGACTGGATGCGACAGGGACAGGGTTCTGCTCAGTGTTAGCCCAGAGAGAGCCAAGCAGTGGAGTCTCCTGGGCAGATAGAGAAGGTGAATGAGGGCAATGGGCCCACAGGAGGGCCCCACCAGCAACCAAGGGACCTGAGAAATGGGGGCAGAAGTCAAAGGTTGTTTACTTTCTGGGAGGGCATGCTTGCAAGACAGTGTTAGTTGTTCTGTTGTGTCTGACTCTTTGCGATACCATGGACTGTAGCCCACCAGGCTCCTCTGTCCATGGGGATTCTCTAGGCTAGAATACTGGAGTGAGTTGCTATTTCATTCTCCAGGGGATCTTCCAGAGCCAGGGATTGAACCCATACCTCTTATGTTTCCTGCATTGGCAGGTGGGTTCTTTACCACTAGTGCCACCTGGGAAGGCCTTACTTTCTGGGCCCAGTGTTTCAAATCTTTACTGCTTTGATTACTTGGGTCAAATACAGAGGCTTTATTAACTTGAAGTCCTGCACTTTAAGTATGGTCTCATATAGTCCCAGAGAAAAGCCCTAAGTTAGTGAAAGGAATAAATGACAACAGGAAATAGACCTATTCATATGGAAAAACTTCAAGAGGAGCAGAGTGCTGTCCCCATGTTATAAATGAAGAAGATGGCTAAAGGAGGCAAGTGTAATCCTGGTTTTGGCTGACATTTGGAATTACCCTTGGTCTTCTCTGAAGAGTAAAGGTCAAAACACATTACTTCTGAATTTTAGTGCTAACCACAGGGAGTGAGAGGGTGCACGGTTCCTCCAGAGTAAGATTCTTAACCTTCTGGAGTCTAGTTACAGATCCTCATTAAAATGTTGAAGAAATAGTGGACACTTTCTTCAGAAAAATGTATGCTAACATCCTCACAGACCCACCCATGCAACATCACATGTGATTACAGGGGTCCTAGAAGGGATCTGTCATGTTAATCTCTCCCCCCTCCCATGTCACATACAAAGTAGGTGCTCACTAAGCATTTATTAAGTTATTGAGTATACAAATGTGTGAGGCATTTACTTAGTTTACAAAATCACGGGTCAGAATGCAAATATCTTAGGTAGGAATAGCTAAGGTTTAGCACCTATTCATATGAATTCATTTATCATAGCAGTTTTCAACCCTAGCTGGGCATTACAAGCTCCTAGAGGAAGGGAAAACGTTGCAAAAATACTAATACCTGGATTGCACCCCAGAATAATTGACTGAAAATAGGTGTGGGGCTTGAGTATCACTGTTGTTTAAAAGCACTTCAGTTGATTCTAATGTGCAGGCAGGATTAAAATCAATGTTGCAGATAAAAGCCACATCATTTAGTAGAGAGAAAGATTATGTAGATAGTATGTTGACTAAGCTTTCATAGAGGAAATTGGGAACCATAATAAAAACTATAATCTCTTCCAATTACATAGAATATTACATATCACTGTCATGTACACAGCCTCATTCATACCCAAAAGATACACCAATTGTTAAGCCAAGCAGGCATCAGGGACTTTTCTCAGAACAAATCCGGTTCTGTTAATGCAAACTCAGATCCTCTGAGCTGAGCACATTTTTCTTTTGACTTTGCAAAACTGCCTCTTGGAGGATAAAAACAGGGATTCCCACCCACAAAGAGCCCAACTCATTAGATCTGGAGTGGGGTCTCGGAATTTGTCATTTTACAAGCACTGCTGATTCAATTGCAAGCCTGTGTTCCAAGCAGTAGCTCTAAACGGTGGGTGCAGTGGACGAGGGTGGAGCAAAGGAGGCATACAGGTAAGAATTCCTTGGGGAGATTTTGTCAAATTCACGTACAGGAGCCCCATTCTAGATCGATGGAATCAGAAAACGGAGGTGATGAGACTGAAGATACAGAAAATGCTTGAATCTGATACCACTGTCACCCCAGCTGAGAACCAACACATGTGGGATGTTTCTTAGTTGCCCAGCCCTATTGCCCTGGGGCCACTGCTGCAATGGTGACCTCTGGCCAGAGGACTGGGTGCTGGGCAGGGACTGGCATGGGGGAGGGTGGCAAGGCAGCTGATTAAATATGAAAATATGTAGGAGGATGCTCAGGGCAGGTGGGGATGACAAAAACAAGCTTTGTTCATTTCAGAGTTTTGTCAGGGCTGGCCCTGCTACAGAGTAACTGAAGCCAAGCTGGCAAGAACAAAAACAGAGTAGTTTCCAAATCACTTCTATTTCCCCTTGATCTCAGGCGCACATGTCAACCCTGAAAGTGCCAGGTGCCCTTCTCTGCCATGTGTGGCACGTGAAAACACCTAAGTGAAACCACTGTCGGGGTGCATAGATCAGGGGGATGCTGACCACAGTTCAGCAAGGGTCCCTTTATAGGGCTGATGGAAATAATAGGGATGTCTACATCAGGCATCAAAAGACAGAACGGGCTGGCAGTTTTGTTCAAAGGATGCATAGTACTGCTCTCAAGGACAGAACAGATAACTCTTAGTTAATCAATCCGTTTAAATGATTTCCTTAGACAACACCTCAATAAATGTTACCAATAGTCATTCTTTTACCTCAGTCTCAGTTTTCCTCTCTTTGAGCTGTAAATTTCTGATTTCTCCAGTTATATGTACTGATACAGACTCCCTTTAGGGATAGCGAGGTAGGGTGTCATGAGTCACTATTTTCAGGGTTCAGAGTAGAACTCAGAGTCTCCTGGAATTATTCTGCTTCAGAGGATTTGGAAGGAAGAAGAGACTCATGGTCCAAAGACTCTGAAGGGACTTCCTAGCAATTCTTGGACGAATTATCATGGAACACTGTGAGCCCTCAGCAAGCACTGCTAGAGAGAGTGAGGTATGTACATATGTGTATGTGTGTGTGTGTAACAGCCAAGGTGGGCTCTGCCTGATATTCTGTAACTCCTCCCCCTCTTTATCTTGGCAGGATATCTTCTCAGCAACTGATGTGCCCAAATGCTCCAAAGTGACTGATCTGCTGTTGCCCTTCTGAGTATGGATGGAGGGAGGAGGGCAGCATGCATATATCTTGCTTGCTCTGTCATACATATAAGTGAAGTGAAGTGAAAGTCACTCAGTCGTGTCCAACTCATTGCAACCCCATGGACTATACAGTCCATGGAATTCTCCAGGCCAGAATACTGGAGTGGGTAGCCTTTCCCTTCTCCAGGGGATCTTCCCAACCCAGGGATCAAACCCAGGTCTCCCGCATTGCAGGAAGATTCCGTACTCCCAAATGCTCCAAAGTGACTGATCTGCTGTTGCCCTTCTGAGTATGGATGGAGGGAGGAGGGCAGCATGCATATATCTTGCTTGCTCTGTCATACATATAAGTGAAGTGAAGTGAAAGTCACTCAGTCGTGTCCAACTCATTGCAACCCCATGGACTATACAGTCCATGGAATTCTCCAGGCCAGAATACTGGAGTGGGTAGCCTTTCCCTTCTCCAGGGGATCTTCCCAACCCAGGGATCAAACCCAGGTCTCCCGCATTGCAGGAAGATTCCGTACAAGCTGAGCCACAAGGGAAGTCCATCATACATATAAAGCCCACATCAAGGCTGGGACTGTGCCTTACCGATCTGACCCACTCAGAACTGTTAACATTGCTTTACACCATTTACACTTGAGACAAGCCCACTGGCTAATTTCTCACCTGGACTGCCCAGTGGAGAGCTGTTTTAAAGTCTTTATCCACAAGGGTAGGGTCTGCCCCCTTCTTCAGCAGCATTTGGGTGTGTTGAGGCCGGTTGTGGAAAGCTGCCCAGTGGAGTGCTGTCATCCCCTGCAAAACCACAGTCAGAGGGGCTGAGATGAGCACAGGCTATTAGGAAGGAAAGTGAAGTACACACTTTCTCCCCAGGCCTGAAGGCATCACCAGATGCGTTGGTTGCTGTCTGTCAGTTCACTTGTTCCTTGAATCATTCATTCAACTGATACTCCTTGGGTTCCTACTTGATGTCAGGCAAACAGGTGTCAAGGATACTATAGGGAATAAGATCAATGAGATCCATGTTCTCGTGGGAACTCCACTGTGGTAGAGGAAGATAGATAATAAATACAAATAATAACACAAACACAAATAATAATAACACAAACAGCCAAAGGATTTTCAGGACTGTTGAATGCTATAAGGAATGCACCTGGGGTGCCATGACCGAGTAACCACCCCGGAGGTAGGGACTGTTCTACATGGGCCTCTGGGAGTCGAGGTAAACTGAAGGTAGAGACCAGTGAGCAACAAGTCACAGAGGCAGACATTTGTGATCAGAGTACATTGGGATGCCATCTCCCACCACCAGACCAGAACACTGTCTGTTTACTAAAGTATCCCCAGAGACTGACCCAGGCTAGATGAAAAGCAGTTGAATGAATAAATGAATGAATAAGGAGAGGAGGAGAGCCATGCGAGGTGCAGTTGGAGAAAGAGGCAGGCCTGATCCTTGGAGCGTGGGATGGGGAATAACCTATATAAGGCATTTGGATTTTATTCTGAAGTCAAATAGAAAGACAGTGAAGGATTTTAAGCAGGTGTTGACATGACCTGATTTACACTGTTTAGAAGAAATCACTCGGTGGCAGCCTGGAAATTAGATCTGGAAGAGCCAATCTGGTGAATTCCACCTTCTTTCCTAGCTTAAGGTCACACGTTAGGTATAGTTTCATAATAAAATGAACTTCTGCTGGGAAACATTTGCCAAAAAGAACCAGTAGTATTTGAGAGTGGACTATGAAAAGATGGCCTCTTCTCCTTGTGTGTATCTCACAATTACATGAAATATACCTAAAATGATTCTAGATTAAGATGCCTGGTAAAGGGAGCAAAGGAAATGGACAGCTTTCTCTTTTTTGCAGTTGTCTCTGCATATAACACAGTGTTACCACCTTGGCCTTCTCTGTCCATCCAAGATGAGCTGAGTGGAGGAGATGGGCTGCAGCCTGGCTAGAAAGGCAGAGCTATTATTATTCCAACTAATACATTAATAATGTTCCAGATAATAAATTCCCTGGAGAATTGAATGGCAACCCACTCCAGTATTCTTGCCTGGAGAATCCCATGGACAGAGGAGCCTGCAGACTATAGTCCATGGGGTCACAAAGAGTCGGACACGACTGAATGATGACACACACACAGATAATACATGAATATGTATTGCTCTAGAGAGCTTTATGAGTTCTTCTGTATATTATCTCAATCCTCCAAGTAACCTTTTGGATTAAATATTGTGGTGAAGTCTGTGGTGCTCACCAAGTTCTATTTCCTCTTCCTCCAGGGCACATACTCAGTCCTCATTCCCCCAATTTCCCGGCAGATAGGTGTGGCCACGAGACTGGGTCCTGACCATTGCCGTGTGAATAGAAAGGATGGAAGGATGGAAGCCCCTACTCCTCCAAGGCCTGCCTAGAAAATAAAAACTGTGTAGTCTTTTATATATTTTCTTTCCTCACCTGGCAACTGAATAGAGGGGAGGCTAAGTCTCAAGAAGGTGCTGGAATCATGTGATTAACAAGTTCAGGAACCTGGTTGATGAGACAGGATAGGGTCACCTCATCAACCAGCACTGAACAATGAAGCGAGCAGGAAAAAGCTTTTATTATGTCGGGCACTGAGGTTTCGAGTTTTTGCTATAGCAGTTGGTCAGCGCTGAAAGGTGTCTCTGTCCTTCCCATTTTATGCAAGAAGTTGAGTTCTAGGGAAGTTCTCAAGCCTGTGACTGAGCACAAAACTGAATCTACGGTTTGAGGTTTGTGGGGCAGTGAGATTAGAATGTAAGTCCCCTCGACCAGTTCCACATTCTAAATCATTACATTATGGCCTGCTTTCAAGTTTCAAGTGCCACATAACACTGAGCCTCCAGATACTCTTAAAGATATTTCAAGAAATTGGTTCCATATGGAAAATAATGACCATCTAACAACAGTGGAACTTCTTATTCTTATTCCTGTGGCTGAATATTTACTTGAGGTTCAGAATAGCTCAAAGCATTTCAGTGGGTCATCTTTATTTTTAATTTGGCCCACTGGAATTAGAAATCTGAACTCCAGGGAATCAGATTCTTTTTATTGTGCAGTGATTACCCCTTTCCCAGAGCCGAGTACCGTTTGCTTTAGAATCATTGGCTTCATTATGAAGTGCCACCAATCCAGGACTACGGACATCGGAGACAATTCTGAGTTACTGGAGTATAACCTCATGAAGGCAGGGCCCTTTTCCGCCCGAGTCCCTGGAACCTAGAATGGTGCCAGGCACACTGTAAACGCTCAGCAAAAGCTTATTAAATGAATGAGTGACTTCTTATTCTTTTTGATGGATTTTTCTGCTTTTGTAAAATTTGGCTTTGCTTTCCAAAATCATTCACACAAGACAGACAGAACATGACTTCTTTATAAAAAATGAACTTGTCTGCTATGATCATTGTTATCAACTGTTCAGTTGAAACTTGTTGAAACCTGTTAGAATTCTTGATGAGTCCTCCAAATGAGGTAGATGGCAATCAATATATGCAGAGAGATTGATTTAGCCAGGTGAGAATTCGGCATGAGGTTGTGAATTAATTTAATCTTTGTTAGGACACTGTTAATCCTTATCTCCTAAAGAGTTTCTAGGCTTTAAGAGTTTTTCTCTTAAAGCAACCACCACCCTTCCTTAACTCTCTGTTGAAAAAGCAAACAACAACAAAAACAAAAATGAAAAGAAAAAACCTCAGCTCCTGCATATTTTGAAAAACAATGCAAAGAGCCACTACTATTTTTTCATATACCTACTTGGTGCCAAGAACTTCATTCACTTCATTGAATCTTTACAACAATCCTGAGAGATAGGTATTTTTAGACTCATTTTACAGGTGAGGAAACTGAAACACAGGTTAAATGATTTCCCTAAGGTCACTGACTGACTGGGTATAAGACAAGTTGGGATTCAAATTGAGGTCCCTCCCACTCTGGAGGAAATTGCTTGTTCCACACATCAAGCTAGTAGATTTCATTTTCAAAATGAGCTCAGATACTGGAAAATTCTTTTCTTTGTGATTTTAGCTGGATTTGGGGTCTTCTCACTTTCTAGAATGGTGATTCTCAAGCATAAGGGTTGCCACCCTGTATTATTATTTATTTCATTTGGCATCACTTCTAGTTTTCTTCTGAAAGTGCAGCTGGCAAATATTTGTTTAGTAAGCTATTGAAATATATAAATATATAAAATCCCTCCCACCCATCCTCTACCTTTGAATTTGGGATCAGTGTTATAAATCACTGTTAATCCTCTGAGTGGCCCCACATCAAGACTTGAATTACTCAATCAGTCTCTAAATAATACTATATTATAGAAACATGTTGTATATTTATATTATAATACAAACAGGCTTCAAACATTCATTCAAGTCAAGAGAAATTTCCTGTTGTTATTTTTTTCAGTTGGGCTAATGAGAAATAAAAATACACCCTTTTAGAGTTAGTAATATGAAAACCAAAACTTTCAAAATCAGCTCAAATGTAACTCTTTGCATTGCACAACACACTTTATTCAGGAACTGTTTCCTACTACTGCGTCCTCCTTCTTTCAGCTTCTTTAACACTGCTAGCACATCGTAGTTAAGACTGGTGGCTATTTAAGGGGCAGACTTCCAGCTTGGCAATTTGCGTCTGCCCTGAGCTGTGACAAGAATTAAGATTTAGCTATGATGCACTTTAACGGTAGAGGCTGTGGCTTATTCACTCTGATATGCCCAAGCACACGGAATGTATTTGAGAAATGTTCACAGGAAGAGTTAATCAGTGAATCGCAGGTTATCCAGGTTCCCTTGGATTCACAGGGAGTATAAAAGACCAGAGTCTGTTGAATGCAAGCCAGGCACCTGTGTCTAAACTGTGACGCCCCTCACTGAGGACCCAACTGGGCCTTCAAAGAATCTGAGAGCTGAAAGTCTAGGAGTCTCTAGAAGATATGTTGCAACACACACCCAGCGGGCCCTGGTGACAGTAGAATTCTACTTCTTTGAAAAAGAAGGTATGTTGGCTCTGAGTGAAGAGTAACTGATGCTCATTTAAGAACATAGCTCTCTAGAAAGTTTTGGAGGGAGGTGTTAAGTTTGGGTTGACTGAGGAGCCATTTCGAGATTGCTGATAGAAACAGCTGTTGTGTGCATGGCAGGCTGGCCTTGGAACACACTCTGCTGCACATGAGTAATCTGTGCCTTGAGCCTGGGCCACCAACATTTCAGTTAAGGGCTTTCAAGCCCTATCGTCTTCTCAGAACTTTTTTCTTTTTTTCCAAAACCACTGTAACTTTTGTGCTTTATGAAGCAGAAATCTGATTCAGTGTTTAGTAGTTTTCCGCTTCAGAACTGCACTTTTAGACCAGCTCTTGCAGATGCTAAAAGGCACAGAGAGAGAAACGTGTGATGTGGCTGGCTGCTTTGGTTCATCCTGCATCTTGGTGCACCAGGCGATAGAATTCTAGCAGGTGTTTGCGAGATCAGCAAAACAATTCTAGGTCATTTGAAGGATCTAGAAGTTCACAGAAGTCCAGTTTGGCTCTGTCTAACATTTTTATATTCACATACTATTAATTTTGTGACTACCCCTCACAAAAGTTACAGAGGGTTTTCTGTGTACAAAACTCTGGAATAAAGGATATAACTTAAAAGAGTCTAAAAAGAACTTCTAAAACAAGATAAGAAATGGAGTAATGAAAGCCATTTTATTCAAATTTATGTGGGTAAAAACTTACAATTATAGATCACAAAGATTAATAAGGCATTAGCAAAAAATGCTTGCATGTAAATATTATAAATTTTTTCTTTAAAATATTTTGGTATCTGTTTTTCAATATAATTTTTTGTAATGCTATGTATTTTATATTATGTAACTTCAAACATTTTTCTGAGAAGGGATCCACAGCCTTCTCCAGTATGCCAGATATGTCCATGTCATGAAAATGGACAAGGACTCCTGCCCTAAAATCTACAATATATTTTTGAAGCTCTCAAATGATATAAAATCTTTTTTTGTTTGAGAGTAGATTTGGAAATAATTAAAAGTCACAAGGAGTCAAATCTGGTAAATAAAATGAGTCATTCATTGAGTTGGGTCAACACAACAAAGAGGGAAAAGACAATAAAATAAAATCATATGCCTTTTTCTTGAATTTAATAATTTAATTCTTTATCTAAATACATATTTTAGGGACACTCCACTATGTACAAGTTACGAACTAGATTCTAAGGATATAGAGATAAAAAAATACATGATCTACCTCTAGGAACTTATGGGGAAAGGAGGGTCTGAGGAGAGAGGAAAGTGAGAACTCCTAAGTAGCACCAGACTCTATTTGTTAAGGTGTTCATTTTTAGAATAAAAATTCTGGTGCATTAAATTTTTTTGACTTTATTATTTTACCTTCTGCCAGCTGTAGAGCAAAAAGATTTCTAAAATCAGGGACTGTTTCTATTGATTTTGCCTTTTTTAATGAACAGTCCCTGCTTGTGCTTGAATCCTGGGAATGTTGTAAGTAGATTTTACTGCTAAGAATTATATCCAAAGATTTACATCTGTTTTTGCAACTTGGATTTATTTTCTGCAAGTGTTATTGTAATGTAAGTTTGGATTGTCAGGCCACTCACAAAAATCTACTTACATCAGAAAGTGCATTAATATAGGATCAACTATCTATTTTAAATACCATGCATAACAGTGCTTTTCTGGATAAAGGCATTCAAAATTCTAATGCAGATGCCAATATTTTATAGTCCCTCTTCATGGGGTGCTTTTCCTGTCAGAGCTAAAACGAAAGCAGGAGAGGTTAGATTCCAGGAATTTAACAACTTAATTCTCTGTGGCTGCAATAGACAAGCCGCTCTCTTTGTCAGAGATTCCCCTGAGGTCCCAAAGAACAAAGGCACAGGACAATCTGACCATCTGACCCATGGTGCCTTTCCCACAGTGTTAAATCCTGCAGTGTGGATAGCTTCCAAACAAGTCACTTTATAATTAAGCAGTGTGATTAATGAAACAAGAAAAACAAATAGATCATTGGAATGAGAACAGAGTTCAGAAATGAAACCACATATTAAAAAAAAAAATCTTCTAACAAACTAAAAGAAAATTTAGCATGATGTAGTTCTGTCCCTAGGGGTAAGAAAGGCCTTTAAAAAGGATACCGAAAACAAAAACAATAATGGACAAGGATGAGCATCTTGATTATATCATATTTTAAAATTTCTGTAGAGGAAGCATCACAAACAGTTCTAAAATAAAGAATAGACTATGAAAAAACATTTGCAATTCAATAGCAGACAAAGGATTGCTCAGAATATAAAATAAACTCCTATGGGAACTTCCTTGGCAGCCCAAAGGTTAAGACTCTGCACTTCCATTGCAGAGGGTACAGGTTTGATCCCTGGTCGGGAAACTAAGATCCTGAAAACCATGTGGTGCGATTGAAAAAAAAAAAATACTCCTATGAATATGTAAGAAAAGGTGCTGCTACTGCTAAGTCACTTCAGTCGTGTCCGACTCTGTGCGACCCCATAGAGGGCAGCCCACCAGGCTCCCCCATCCCTGGGATTCTCCAGGCAAGAGCACTGGAGTAGGGTGCCATTGTGAATGGACAAAGGATCTAAATAAATAGGCAATTCACAGAAGATCTAAAAATGCCCACTGTACCTATGAAATTATGCTCATTTTCATTGGCTATTAGGGAAATGCAAATTAAAACAATAGTAAGAAAATCCAACAACAGGAAAACAGTGATAAGCAAGTTTTACACTATGAGTGGAGTTATAAATTGATGCAGTTGTTTTGAAGAACAACCATGCATGCATACTAAAAATTAAAATAGGGAACTCTTGTACACAGTTGGTGGGAATGTAAATTGGGGCAGCTACTACAGAAAATAGTACGAGACTGAGGTAGTCGCTTAGTCGTGTCCTACTCTTTGCGACCCCTTGGACTGTAGCCCACCAAGCTCCTCCGTCCATGGGATTCTCCAGACAAGAATACTGGAGTGGGTTGCTATTTCCTTCTCCAGGGGATCTTCCCAACCCAGGGATGGAACCCAGGTCTCCCATATTGTGGGCAGATGCTTTAACCTCTGGAAAACAGTATTGAGGGTCCTTAAAAAACTAATAATAGAACTACCATATGATCCAGTAGTTTCATTCCTGGGTATATATATCCAGAAAAAACGAAAACACTGATTTGAAATGACACATGCACCCCAATGTTCATAGCAGCATTTTTTTTACAATAGCCAAACATGGAAGCAACCAAGTTCCCATCAATAGATGACTGGATTAAGAAGATGTGGTAATTCATACAAAAGATTGGGAAAGTATGTATATACATACTATATATATACACAAAAGAACAATTACCTGGGGGCTAAGGTGGTAGGGTGGAAGTAATCAAGGACTTAGCCGCGCTGTGGTCCACAGCATGTGTGCCCTTAGTCGGGTCTGTGCTTTGTCTTCATGTCTCATTAAATGGTGTTTTTCCCCCATAGCAGTAAGTTGAATTGGTGTATCACTATGCAGTTACAGGAGAGGGCAATGGCAACCCACTCCAGTACTCTTGCCTGGAAAATCCCATGGATGGAGGAGCCTGGTAGGCTGCAGTCCACGGGGTCGCACAGAGTCGGACACGACTGTAGCGACTTAGCAGTATTACTTATAATACTTAACTTCTTAAGAAGCAAATGTGTTCATGTATTACTTATTCAAGTAAAAACTAATAGTACAAAAAATGTTTCAAGTCACTGAGCTCAGAACAGGATAGCCTCTAGAGTGATAGTCATCTCTGATATAAAGTGGTACATATTATGTTTTGTTTTACATGAGCAATTAGAGGATGGCTGCAGAAAACATTTCTTTTTCCTTCTCTCCCTCTCTCCATTCTTTAGTTTCAGTTAACAGTCTGTCTCAATTAAGTTAGATTTCTGTTAATTGATCATTTAATCTTTAAGCATTATTGTGACAAGCTTGGGAGTCCTTTAGTTATTCTTGGAAAATAATTTTATTCAAACTCCGTAGGGGATATGTCTTGCTCTTTCCTCTTGTCGTCAGGAAGCCATAATGCTTCGCCAGCACTAGCTTACCTTTTCCCTGATTTCTTTGCCTTTGCTGTTTTGCTTCCTGTTGTTTAACAGATGCAGGGTGTGTGTGTTTTAACTGTTACTCCTCTATATATAATGGAGACTGTACTTGGAACTCATTGGAAAAGTGATTATGGGGTGGGGGTGGGGCCGAAGGTGACTGCTTATTCAGAACACTAAGAAGCCAAATACAGGAACTCTACCAAGGTAATAAATGGAAAGGAAAGCCTGGGCTGTGTTCTTTCCATTTCAGAACTATCCTTATTTCCCATGGCAAAGAGCAAATTAGCCCTTGCAAATTTATATGGATTGGCTCATACCAGCAATATATATGGGCTTCCCTGGTGGCTCAGATAATAAAGAATCTGCCTGCAATGCAGGTGACCCACGTTTGATCCCTGGGTTGGGAAGATCCCTTGGAGAAGGGAGTGGCAACCCACTCCAGTATTCTTGCCTGGAGAATTCCATAGACAGAGGAGCCTGGAGGGCTACAGTCCATGGGGTCATAAACAGTCAGACATGACTGAGCAACTAACATGCACACACAGCAATATATATACTAAAGAAAAACACAGGCAAGCACTAGTAGTTGGATTCAGATGGGTTTCAGACATGCTGTGATATGGTGTGAAGAGGAAGCTATGACACTGAAGGCAAGTGTCCTTGCTGAGGCATCTGCTCAAAAAAGCCAGTGGGTCCAATGCTGGTGTAAGACCAAGAGGAGTCTTCTCTGAGAGGTTGCTTTGCACAAAAAGGAACTACAGACTTTTCCAATATTAACCACATATTGTCTGAAAAGTGTTACAACTACCACTGTTAGAAAGATCTCTGTCTACTTTCATTCTCACCAACCAGCCAGGGGCCTTCCAGGGTGGGGAAAAATAGGGAACTGTCACTTTGCTAGGGGATGTTCAACTCCACTGAGTTGGGGACAGAGTTGGATGTCTGTAAGAGAAATTTAACTTTAGGGTGTAAAAGACTGAATTTGGCCCCATTCATTTAATAAGTCCCAGGGTGAGATGGGGGTGAAGGAAGAAGCTGAAGGTGTAAGAAGTGGTTGGCAAGTTGCCCAAAGTCTAGAAGTTCTTAATCAGCTGACACAGACTGCAAGCCCCCGGGCTCCCTGCTTTCACACGAAGGGCACTTTCTCATCTCTGGTTCTCGTTTTTAAAGCAGAAGTTTAAAACAGTGCAATATTCTCTCATGTGGGGTTTTGCTTTAAACTACTGAAGACGAGGTGTAGGTGAAACAGCATGTGACCACCGAGTCAGAGAGGTATCCATTCTCAGACCCAGACTGTGAAGTAGGGACTCTTTGATGTGGTCATTAATGCCAAGCCAGTTGAAAGGAGGCCTTTGATTCAAAGGCTCAAGGAAGACAAGAGGTGCAGCCCAGGAGAAATATGAAGTAGGGGCCCAGTGCCTTTTAGGGGGCTTCCTCCCACACTGTCTATGGCCAGTTGGTCTCCTTGAAAACAGAGTTATTTCACATCTTGAGGCATATACATTTTCAATACTCTCAGGCTTTCTTAGAGCTATCAGACATTCTTAGTGAAGTCAAATTAAGTTTACATTTTAAAAATTCCATTAAAAATCTGATATTTAAATCTGTTTTAAGAAGCTGGTTAAAGAAATTAACCTGGCTAATAAAAACCAGACCTGTTTTTTTGTTGTTGTTGTTGTTTTTTAAGAGTTAAATAGATACAAGCCCTTCAGTGTCTCTGGGGCAGCTCTGCCTGGTCTGATCCACCCTCCCTCAGGAACTTTGAGTGTTGCTCTGTCTTCTTGGACACCTGGCACAAACTTGCCTTGCAACGTAAAGGAAACAGCAGTTGTGATCATTGGCATTAATAGTGTGGCTTCTGGAGCAGGGAGCCTAGAATTATTATCTATCTGTCGTCTTCCACTCAAAGAGAGAGCATCAGCAGCCATCGAAATTTTTGATTCTCAAGAAGACAGGAAAGAGCAATATTTATTTCTCAATGTCCAAAGGGAAATTACAGAATCTCAGTGGTAGATAAATGCTTAAATACTTAATGCAATAAATCCTACCCGATTAAAAGCTATCTGCAGTGGGATAAATTTCTGCCTGAGAATGAATAATAGAGACACAGGCTTCCCTCTCAGGGTAGAAACACAAAACTCCATCCCCTCCTTGCACCTTTAAGAGAGGAAGCTCTGTGGTTCAGAAAACCCTTCTTCCTACTCTAACCTGCACAATGTCCAACCATTCCTTGCGAGGACAGACTCACCTCATTGTCCTGGTGATTGATCTCATTGAGGTTTGACTGTTGCACCAGGACTGTTAGGAGCCTGTGAAGAAAAACAGGAGAAGTGGCTTTAAAGAACAGAACCTGTATGAGAACACGACATTAGAAATACAGTCTGCTGAAGGCCTCCAAATGACCAGACGCCCTTTGCATTTACTAGGGGAGAGATCTATGGGAAAGAAGACAGGGTGATAGGTAAGAAGGCCCAGGAAGGCAGGAAGGAGGAAGACCTCTGTCTCTTCTCTCCCTTCCTCCCTATCTTAGTGCTTCTGGATAGTGAAAGGGAATGCAGAAAGCAAATCCTCAGGCTTATCTTATTCACTAGACCATATCCCTTTGTGTTCACTCTAAGAAGTAAAGTTCTCTAGTGCTTATTCTTTATTCATTTTGCATAAACTTCGAGTGCTTTCAAATTGCTTCACCACTTGGAACATGTGTCATACCTTCTAAATGTATAGGTGACACCTGGAGGCAGTCAGCATTTACAATTTTGCTTATTCTTTCTAAAACACAAAATATCTAAGCATGCAGTCATAGTTATCAGTGTGAAACAACTGCTGATGATCCCCAAGTTCAAGTTCTTATCCCACTTGGGACACATACGTGGTTGACTGAGGTCAACATTGCATCTGTGGGAGAGAAACAATTGAGTTTAGTACATAGGAGCCCAGACTCTGGAGCCAAACTGCCTGGGTTCACATTCCAGTTCTGATACTGACCAAGTCTGTGACCACAGGCAAGTAAGTTAACTTCTCTGTACTTATGTATCCTCATCTGTAAAATGGGGGGAATGAAAGTGCCTACTGTGTAGCTCAGGGTGAGGATTAAATGAGTTAATATACAGACAGCATTTTAGGCATGCTGGAGCACAGTGTTATTTCTAGAATACTTAACCCTGGAAGTTTTAACCCAGGCTCCATCTCAGAATTCCCTGAGGAGATTTTTTAAAACCACAAATACCTGGGTTGTATATTCAAGGTTTCTGACTCAGTAGGTCTGGAGAGAAGCCCAGCTTCTACTGTTTAAATAAACTGTTCAGGAAATTCTTATAAACAATCAAATTTGGAAACTACTGAGAAAGATGCTGAATGAATTAATCAGTGAATATTCATTGTCATAGAATTGTGTCCCCTGCCCCCTAATTTATATGTTAAAGCTCTAACTTAGTGTGTGTGCATGCTCAGCTGCCTTAGTTGTGTCTGACTCTTTGCGACCCTATGGACTGTAGCCCACCAGGCTCCCCAGTCCATGGAATTTTCCAGGCAAGAATACTGGAGTCGGTTGCCATGCCGTCCTCTAGGGGATCTTCCTGACCCAGGGATGGAACCTGAGTCTCTTGTGTCTCTTGCACATTTTCAGTACAGTTCAGTTCAGTTCAGTTCAGTCGCTCAGTTGTGTCCCATGAATCGCAGCACACCAGGCCTCCCTGTCCATCATCAACTCCCAGAGTTCACTCAGACTCACATCCATCGAGTCAGTGATGCCATCTAGCCATCTCATCCTCTGTTGTCCCCTTCTCCTCCTGCCCCCAATCCCTCCCAGCATCAGAATCTTTTCCAATGAGTCAACTCTTCGCATGAGGTGGCCAAAATACTGGAGTTTCAGCTTTAGCATCATTCCTTCCAAAGAAATCCCACGGCTGATCTCCTTCAGAATGGATTGGTTGAATCTCCTTGCAGTCCAAGGGACTCTCAAGAGTCTTCTCCAACACCACAGTTCAAAAGCATCAATACTTCGGTGCTCAGCCTTTTTCGCAGTCCAACTCTCACATTCGTACATGACTGCAGGAAAAACCATAGCCTTGATTAGACAGATCTTAGTCGGCCAAGTAATGTCTCTGCTTTTGAATATGCTATCTACGTTGGTCATAACTTTTCTTCCAAGGAGTAAGTGTCTTTTAATTTCATGGCTGCAATCACCATCTGCAGTGTTTTTGGAGCCCCCCCAAAATAAAGTCTGACAACTGTTTCCACTGTTTGCCCATCTATTTCCCATGAAGTGATGGGACTGGATGCCATGATCTTCATTTTCTGAATGTTGAGCTTTAAGCCAACTTTTTCACTCTCCTCTTTCACTTTCATCAAGAGGCTTTTTAGTTCCTCTTCACTTTCTGCCATAAGGGTGGTGTCTTCTGCGTATCTGAGGTTATAGATATTTCTCCCGGCAATCTTGATTCCAGCTTGTGTTTCTTCCAGTCCAGCGTTTCTCATGATGTACTCTGCATAGAAGTTAAATAAGCAGGGTGA
>SJXQ01004504.1:63503-79365 GCA_006408695.1 Aepyceros melampus | reverse complement strand
TCACTTTCTGCCATAAGGGTGGTGTCATTTGCATATCTGAGGTTATTGATATTTCTCCCAGTAATCTTGATTCCAGCTTGTGCTTCTTCCAGTCCAGGGTTTCTCATGATGTACTCTGCATAGAAGTTAAATAAGCAGGGTGACAATATACATCCTTGATGTACTCCTTTTCCTATTTGGAACCAGTCTGTTGTTCCATGTCCAGTTCTAACTGTTGCTTCCTGACCTGCATACAGATTTCTCAAGAGGCAGGTTAAGTGGTCTCATATTCCCATCGCTCTCAGAATTTTCCAGTTTATTCTGATCCACACAGTCAACGGTTTGGCATAATCAACAAAGCAGAAATAGATGTTTTTCTGGAACTCTCTTGGCTTTTCCATGATCCAGCAGATGTTGGCAATTTGATCTCTGGTTCCTCTGCCTTGTCTAAAATGAGCTTGAACATCAGGGAGTTCACGGTTCACGTATTGCTGAAGTCTGGCTTGGAGAATTTTAAGCATTAGTTTAGTATCATGTAAGATGAGTGCAATTGTGTGTTCCAGTCCTGTGGCCACTGCTGAGTTTTCCAAATTTGCTGGTATATTGAGTGCAGCACTTTCACAGCATCATCTTTCAGGATTTGAAACAGCTCAACTGGAATTCCATCACTTCCACTAGCTTTGTTCGTAGTGATGCTTTCTAAGGCCCACTAGACTTCACATTCCAAGATGTCTGGCTCTAGATTAGTCATCACACCATCATGATTATCCAGGTCATGAATATCTTTTTTGTACAGTTCTTCCATGTACTCTTGCCACCTCTACCTAATATCTTCTGCTTCTGTTAGGTCCAGACCATTTCTGTCCTTTATCGAGCCCATCTTTGCATGAAATGTTCCCTTGGTATCTCTAATTTTCTTGAAGAGATCTCTTGTCTTTCCCATTCTGTTCTTTTCCTCTATTTCTTTGCACTGATCGCTGAAGGTGGCTTTCTATCTCTTCTTGCTATTCGTTGGAACTCTGCATTCAGATGCTTATATCTTTCCTTTTCTCTTTTTTTTTTTTTTTTTGCCTCTTTTTTTTCACAGCTATTTGTAAGGGCTCCCCAGACACCCATTTCGCTTTTTTGCATTTCTTTTCCATGGGGATGGTCTTGATCCCTGTCTTCTGTACAATGTCTCAAACCTCATTCCATAGTTCATCAGGCACTCTATCTATTAGATCTAGGCCCTTAAATCTATTTCTCACTTCCACTGTATAATCATAAGGGATTTGATTTAGGTCATACCAGAATGGCCTAGCAGTTTTCCCTACTTTCTTCAATTTAAGTCTGAAATTGGCAATAAGGATTTCATGATCTGAGTCACAGTCAGCTCCCGGTCTTGTTTTTGCTGACTGTAGAGAGCTTCTCCATTTTTGGCCGCAAAGAATATAATCAATCTAATTTCAGTGTTGACCATCTGGTGATGTCCATGTGTAGAGTCTTCTCTTGTGTTGTTAGAAGAGGGTGTTGGCTATGACCAGTGCATGTTCTTGGCAAAACTCTATTAGTCTTTGCCCTGCTTCATTCCGCATTCCAAGGCCAAANCCAGGATTTGAAACAGCTCAACTGGAATTCCATCACCTCCACTAGCTTTGTTCATAGTGATGCTTTCTAAGGCCCACTTGACTTCACATTCCAGGATGTCTGGCTCTAGATGAGTGATCACACCATTGTGATTATCTGGGTCATGAAGATCTTTTTTGTATAGTTCTTCCTTGTATTCTTGCCACCTCTTCTTAATATCTTCTGCTTCTGTTAGGTCCATACCATTTCTTTCCTTTATCAAGCCCATCTTTGCATGAAATGTTCCCTTGGTATCTCTAACTTTCTTGAAGAGATCTCTAGTCTTTCCCATTCTGTTCTTTTCCTCTATTTCTTTGCACTAATCGCTGAAGAAGGCTTTCTTATCTCTTCTTGCTATTCTTTGGAACTCTGCATTCAGATGCTTATATCTTTCCTTTTCTCCTTTGCTTTTTGCTTCTCTTCTTTTCCCAGCTATTTATAAGTCCTCCCCAGACAGCCATTTTGCTTTTTTGCATTTCTTTTCCATGGGGATGGTCTTGATCCCTGTCTCCTGTACAGTGTCACGAACCTCATTCCATAGTTCCCTAACATGTGACTGTATTTGGAGATAGAGCCTTTAAAGAGATAGCTAAAATGGGGGTTTCCCTGGTGGCTCAGATGGTAAAGAATCCACCTGCAATGCAGGAGACCTGGGTTCAATCCTTGGTTCAGGAAGATCCTCTGCAGGAGAAAATGGGAACATACTCCAGTATTCTTGCCTGGTGAATTCCATATATAGTCCACTGGTTTGAAAGAGTCAGACACAGCTGAGCAACTAACACACACACATAGAAGTTAAAATGAAGGATGATTACATTGGAACCCAATCCCATTTGATTAGTCTTCTAGTAAAAGGGATTAGGACACACAGAGTCACACAAAGACATGCTCATGGTGGGCTTCCCTGGTGGCTCAGATGGTAAAGAATTTGCCTGCAATGCAAGAGACCCAGGTTTGATCCCTGGGTTGGGAGGATCCCCTGGAGAAGGGAATGGCCACCCACTCCAGTATTTTTAACTGGAGAATCCTATGGGCAGAGCAACCTGGCAGGCTACAGTCCATAGGGTCGCAAATAACTGGACATGACTGAGCGACTAACACTTCCACTTCACTTTTGCAGTGGAATGACCATTTGGAGAGACAGCAAGAGGATGGTAATTGAAAGCCAAAGATAGAGTCTCAGAGGAAACAAGCCTACTGGCACTTTGATGTTGGACTACCAGCCTTCAGAGCTGTGAAAAAATAAAATTTCTGTTGTTTAAGCCACCCAGCCTGTGGTACTTTGTTGCGGTCATCCCAACAGCAAACTAAATTCACCAAGACAATAAACAGTTGTCTATGTGGAAACAATGAAAAAATTCAGAAATTATTTTGGAAAAATTATTTGAAAAATAAAATGGCTTGTCTTTCTGCTAAATCAGATCTTCATTGTTGCTCAGCTTAGGTTACACCTAAAGTCCTAAGTATTAAATTGCTTAATACTGATCAGAGGGATTGATCATGCTGCATTTCAAAGAGTCTTAAATGGGGACAGACTTCTTCAGTGAGGGCGATAGAAACAGGACGCTTAAGTGGTGCTTGGCTTTCTTTTTTTTTTTTAATTTTTACAATGTTGTGTTGGTTTCTGCTCTAAAACAATGTAAATCAGCCATAATCATACATCTATTCCCTCCGTTTTGAGTCTTCTTCCCCCCCCCCCCACCCCGCCAGGTCATCAGAGAGCAACGGACTGGGTTTCTTGTGTTAAATTTAGTCTTATCACTGGTTGGGGGTGGGTGGGCAGGACAATGCTGTGATTTAAATCTGCTTTCACCACTGTATGACCTTTCTGAGCTTCTGGTCCTCACTGCTGTAAAAAGGATAATAACAGTGATGGTGGTGGTGAGAGTTAAATAATATAACAGGCGTAAAGCTCCTTGTATACAGATTTTAAAGGAACAGTGGCTATGACTGAAAATGGCACATTTATTTTATCCTTTCTGAATTCTAGAATTCTTCCATCAGGTGGGAAGATGCTACAAAAATAATTGCATTATGGTTAACATTTTTTTTTTTTTAATGTTTTCCTTTACAGCTTCTTTATGAGGGGAGGGTAACTGGTGACTGTCTTTCTTTCTTTTTCTCTTTCTCTCTCCTCCCCTCCCCTGCTCTCTCTTCTCTTCCCTTCCTCTGTCTCTCTCTCTCTGTCTCATTGATGGCCATGGTCTGATGTCTAGGGTACATCTGGTGTAAGCACTGAGTGAAGGAGAGTGAAAGGGAGCAGGGGGTCCGTGGTGTCCAGTCTGGTTACCCTTGGCTGACCCTGAGCAGACTGAGATCATCTGCAGCCAGACAGGCTTTTCTGGGGCTGCTCCAGAGCAGCGTGATGGAACGGGGGACGCGAACTCTACCCAGATGGGAATGGAGGTGGGGAGGTCAAGACCCCTTCTCACATCCTGGGTGAGCCTCCGAAGATCACGGGGTGAGCCCTATGCTGGATATTTCTTTTTGCCTCTCAGATCCAGCCTCTGCCCTGCAGACTCCTGCTTTGAAGGCTGACCTCAACAATGTCATCATCCAGGTCCCCTGCCCTCTGACGTCCACTGGGTTTGGTCAGTGGGAGAACCTGCAAGAGGAAGGAGAGGAGCCACTTCCCTTTCCGACAGTGACTTTTTTCCTCTACGAAAGGCCTGGGCTCCTGCCAGGTGGCCCCTCTCCTGCACTCCAATTACAACCGCAACACAGTTTCCAATAAGAGCTTCCTTCCTCACCTCTTGTGAGGTCTGGGTGAAACATTTTCCTGCTGTTAGGAGGAGAGTGGGGGAGGAGATTGTCACCATCTCTTGTTAGTTGATTTCAAATGTGTTACTCGCTCAGTCCTGTCCAACTCTTTGTGACCCCATGGACTGTATGACCATGTGACCATGTGACCCATGAGGGCTTAATGATAAAGTGTGGCCATTAAAATGAATTCAACAGGATCCACAGCAGTAGACTCCAGGAGCACGGCAGACCTACTGGGCAGGTTACTTATCTTCACACAAAGTGAAAGTGAAAGTGAAGTCGCTCAGTCGTGTCTGACTCATTGCGACCCTGTGGACTGTAGTCCACCAGGCTCCTCTGTTCATGGAATTCTCCAGGCAAGAATACTGGAGTGGGTAGCCATTCGCTTCTCCAAGGGATCTTCCCAACCCAAGGATCGAACCTGGGTTTCCTGCATTACAGGCAGATTCTTTATCATCTGAGTCCCTATAAGCCCTAATTTCAAATAGCCTTTCATTAAACTTTCTTAGTCATCCCTATTTCATGTTTTCCCTGTTTTCCCATGACTCTGAGTGATATATGCAAATCTATTCTGCTTGCCTCCATTTGATTTCTAAGCCACTAAGCCATCAATCTTAAAGCTGGTACAAATTTACAGATGAGTATTCTCTCTCTCTCCCATTTTATGAGAACAAATGACCCAATGCACTACATTGCTTTCCAAGGCCAGCACACATTGCCTTG
Source organism: Aepyceros melampus (assembly GCA_006408695.1). Taxonomy (NCBI): domain Eukaryota; kingdom Metazoa; phylum Chordata; class Mammalia; order Artiodactyla; family Bovidae; genus Aepyceros; species Aepyceros melampus. The sequence goes on along the minus strand of SJXQ01004504.1, from coordinate 74,295 downwards.
GTTATCCAGCTTGGACAGAACCCAAGCGTCTGGTTTCAGCCTGGTGCTTCTATATTGTTCCGTGGTTCAGAGGCAGTTGCAAGAAACTTGTCCCAATGACCAGTGGACTTGCAGACCTCTTAGTTTTGTTTTCTTAGTGCTCCTGTTGTGTGCTAAGCTTACCCAGGAGCATTTATCCCATAACCCCCAAGTCCATCTATTACCACTAGCTAAAACTCTGTCCATCTCTCAGATCTCCAGCCACAGCATCAGGCCCACCTCCTCCCAGCTGTCAGGACAGCAGACCCAGCTCCCAGCAGACAGGCAGAGTAGGGGTGATGAGAGCACAGAGGCTGGGGCCAGACTGCCTCTGTGAGATCCCCTGCTCCCTCACCAATCAGCCAGACCTTGGATTCATTAGGAAACTCTCAGTGAGTACATTTTCCTACCTGTAAAATAAACATAACACCTCTTTTCTAAAGATCTGTTGTAACTGTAAATGAGTCAATGTCTATAATGCTCTTAGAATGGGCTTTATATACTACTATAATAAATTCTATATAATGATTGATTTCTCATTACAAAAGGTCCTACCCCTTATATCTTGGGGTCCCCTGACTGCCATGAGGTGACTGGTTGGCCAGGGAGGGCTCAGTTAGAAGTATCCTGGAAAGAAGGGAGGCTTGTCTCCTGGAGCTTCTTTGTTTTGCTGGCCCCTTGGACTCACAGTCCTGAAGCTGGCTTGGCCCGGGGATGACTGAGGAAAAGGGTCCCCAAGGCTGCCGTCTGCTCTCCTGTCCCAGAATCTGCCCAGTGGTGGGAATAAGCTGCCATGAAATATCCACTGCAGATTAGGATGCATCATCTCGAAACTAGAGAGCGGGATCCCAAAGAAATGATTTCCTTCCTCCCTCTAGCTGCAATCAAGAGAATAAAAAGAGGCAGAGCTGCCAGCACTTTGGCAAGGGGGAAAAAAAAAAAATCTGCTGGTAACCATGGAGACGATGAAAATGACTTTCAGAGAGCCCTGTGACTGCTTTCAGAGGAAATCGCTGCTTGCCTTCCAACTCTAGCATGCACAACGTTGTACAAACACAACCGCATGCTTTTTGCAGCTTTGTAATGATCATGCCCCTTCTTTCACATCGGCACCCTCTGAATGTCCTAGCCAAGGAAGCAAAAAGAGCCATGCGGAGCTGAAAGGCAGAAAATTCAGACCTGCTGAGAAGTGGAGTATTCAAAGCAGGAAGGGGACTCGTGAGATGAAACTTGTGCTCCTTTGCTTTTGTCCATCCAGCTTGCCCTGACGTTCTTAATTATAGGTCTTTCCTCCCTGCAGGAGCTTGGATTCCCCACTGAGCTATCGCCTAGCTAAGGCTGCACACTGACTGGTTGGTTTGCTAGCGAGTTGTTTCCATCAGAGAACCAAAATCTCTCTGGAGGCAAAGGGCTAATTGAAGTGTCCCCTTGGCTAGTTTACAAGCTGCTTCAGTTTGAGACTTCACTCTAAATAGTCTCCAGCCAGCATCGAGTGGAAGGAGTGTGTGCTGTTTGGAAATCTAGGGATGAGTAGATTTTAAAAGGAGTCTGAGTACCTGAGTACAAGTCCACAATGTGGCCAGCACATATGCTTATGATCAGAGGAAAAATATACATGCATGTAAACAGACAAAGGCAGAGAAGGGAGTTTCAGAGGAGCTAATGGTTGAGTTTGATGTTCACAGGGTTCTAAAATCTTGCAATGCTCTACATCCCAAGGTTAAAACAAATGAGAATGCTGTCCATACCCCGATGAACTTCATAGGAAATGTGTGCTCATGTCAGTGAGTACAGGACTGTGTGCACATGTACCTGTGTGGTTGTATTTTTTGTGGACCTGTGTGTGCTAAGGTGGAAAAGGCCAGGGTGGCGGTATTCGGGGTTTCATCCTTTAGTGCTGATCAATTGCACCTTTTTACTTCTGTCTTCCATCATCATCATCATCAATATCCTCACCCTCATCATCGTCACTAACAGTGAGCACTGACGATTGATGCTGCTCAGTGCTTTCTCACATATTTTCTCATTTACTTCTGCCTCCTTAACTAGGAGGTAAGTATTGTATTACTCCTACTTTCTAAAACAGAAAGCTGGACCTTAATAGTTAACTTGCCCAAGATAATAGTGTCTATAAGAGATGGAGCCAGATTCATCCTCAGCCAGTCTGACGCCTGGGCTGGCACTCCTGCCCACCCTTTACCTCCATCCAAAAAAAGGATTTTAGGTGGTTTTCAGATACATATAGTAAGACAAGATCACAAGAAAAAAGTAGGCAGAGAGAAAACGAGGGCAGGATAAAGAACACATAATTATGGTCCTATGTGCATGCCAGAGGTGAGACACAAATTGGGTTTTGAGTTTTCTAAATATATAAAGAGAGAAACCTGATCATAAGTCACAGTGTCCACATAGTAAAAATAATTCATCAGAAGCAGCACAGAAATTCTTCCTTTAGTAAAAATGTTTCTTGTGTGGTTTTTCAGAAAAGATTGTTTTTGGACACTGTAATGAACAAAATATTTCCTGACAATCAGACAATAAGGAGTTCTGTAAGGCTGTTTCTTTTTTTGTTTCGACTATATGGTATGCAGAACTTCTTGAACTGAGGATTGAACCTGTGTCTCCTGCACTGGAAGAGCGGAGTCTTATTTATTGGACTACCAAGGAAGTCCCATAAGACTATTTCGCATAAGGCCTCTCGGGGTAGACTGAGGGCTTAATGACAAAGTGTGGCCATTAAAATGAATTCAACAGGATTCAGCAGTGGACTCCAGGAGCACGGCAGACCTACTGGGCAGGTTACTTATCTTCACACAAAGTGAAAGTGAAAGTGAAGTCGCTCAGTCGTGTCTGACTCATTGCGACCCTGTGGACTGTAGTCCACCAGGCTCCTCCGTCCATGGGATTCTCCAGGCAAGAATACTGGAGTGGGTTGCCATTTCCTCCTCCAGGGGATCTTCCTGACCCAGGGATCAAACCCAGGTCTCCCGCATTGCAGGCAGACGCTTTAACCTCTGAGCTACCAGGGAAGGGCACTAGGCAATTAGTTGTCTTCTTGATGCCTTAGTTTTCTCTGTAAAATGGGGATAGAAATATCACCTATCACATAGAGGTGTGGTAAAGGTAGATGAGATAGCACATAGAAAGTGCGCAGAATTTTGCTCAGAACATGATAAATAATCAATGCTGCTTGCCATCATCATGCTTGTTCTAACTATAGACCTCTGTGCTTCAATGGTCAGACAAGCTGGCCTAAAGTTGTGTCCATTTAGGAAAATTAAATAGTTGAATAGATTTATATGACTTAATGGAAGGTCACTCCCTTCTGCATTATGATTTTAGGATTAGAAGTCTGCCTCTAAGGCAGACTAACATTTTTTCTTAGAAAGTGATTCTGAGTTCAAGCAGACACATAAGTGGGCTGTGTTCTTGGGCTATGTTCAAGCCCAAGTTCTTTGGCTTGGATAGTTTTGCCTTGAAACATTTAATGCAGATGTTATCAAGCTCTGCCACAGCCATAAGATTTCTCAATAAAACAATGATAAAGTATTTATTTTTAAGCAATGTAATTCCGTAAGAAATCCTTTCAATCAAGCTAGTTTTGAAATGTTCTCTAGGTAACAAAGTCAGCTGATTAGTTATATTGGTTGTAGAAAACTAAAGGTTGGCCCTTGCCATCTACCTCTACGAATTCAGTCCAAACTGCTGAGATTGCTGACTTAACTCCCTGAAAGGAGCTCAGGGTGGAGATCAGGAATGAGACACCCTATGCTCTGGGAAAAACAACTGGCAGAATAGGCCTTAACTTCACAATAGGAGTTAGATACTTTCAGAAGAAGCCTTTATAAGCCCAATTCTTACATCTCTTCATATCTAGAAAAGCACTAAAATCTTTCATGGTGACAGCTGCTTCTCTTGATTTGCAGTAACCTTGGAGAAGGAAATGGCAACCCACTCCAGTATTCTTGCCTGGAGAATCCCATGGACTGAGAAGCCTGGTGGGCTACAGTCCATGGGGTCGCAAAGAGTTGGACACGACTGAGCGACTTCACTTTCACTTTCTACAAAAATACGTGGTTAATGTAAGTACTCCCCCTTCATCAAAATCACATAGACACTGACCTTTCCCCTACCTCTTTGCAGTAGTTCTCAGAGCTATCTGAAATGCTATCTCCTGGGCTATAGTCCTCATTTTGCCCCAAATAAAACTTAATTCACAACTCTTACATTGTATAATTTTCTTCTTTCAACAGTTGTTAAGGTTTAACCCAATTCATTTTTGGATAACATTTATCAGAAATGCTACTTTTGGTTTTGGAACATTTAATCTTACCCTTTGGGTTTTACTAGTTACAGTGGCTAGCATTACCATGTTTAAAGGAGATTTTATCTTCCAAAATCAGCAAACTGTCCATCTAGGACAATAAAACTATATCATTAGTACAAAGAAAATTTTATTTTTCTGGCTTCAGCTCTTCCAAAGGTGGTGACTGGGTCATTTGGAACTGTTTCATGAGAAAGGGAAACCACAGCTCTGTGTTCTCTCAGTTACAGTGATGTAATGTAAGTCCTAGAGAGTCTAGAGGCATAATAAGAACGAGTCTAAAAAATCCACAAAAGAGGAAGTATGCTTAGATTGTTTTTGAATATATTATTGCAGTGATTTCAGATGATAAGCTTACTCTATTGACCAAATTGAGGATTTTGATTCAAAGGTTTAGTTCACCCATCAGGTGCAATAGTTTAACGGCAGAGCCAGTTTCTCACCAAAATTCTTGTCCTCCTTTCTTGGATTGGAGTCATTGCCAGGATGTGGATTCTTTCTTGGTCAGGGACTATGTTCCCTAGTGCACCTTATGGCCGAACGACTCATCCTTATTAATGGAATGTGTGCAGAAGCGAACTGTGTCATTTACAGGCTGAGTTTTTAAAGAAATAAGTGAGGCTTGTCTGCTCTCCTCTTACCCTATCTGCAGGCTGAACAAAAAGGATTCGGTGATCCTAGGAAATAATGAAGCCACAAGCTGGAATCTCTGAATCATCTGTAGAGGGGAGCCACCTCCTCTGCTCCCAGTCCAGGAAACATTGGAATAAACTTATGTCAAAATGCTTTCACTTTTTACTTTCATGCATTAGAGAAGGAAATGGCAACCCACTCCAGTATTCTTGTGGCTGAACAAAAAGGATTCTGTGATCCTAGGGAATAATGAAGCCACAAGCTGGAATCTCTGAATCATCTGTAGAGGGGAGCCACCTCCTCTGCTCCCAGTCCAGGAAACATTGGAATAAACTTATGTCAAAATGCTTTCACTTTTTACTTTCATGCATTAGAGAAGGAAATGGCAACCCACTCCAGTATTCTTGCCTGGAGAATCCCAGGGATGGGGGAGCCCGGTTGGCTGCCGTCTATGGGGTCGCAGAGAGTCGGACACGACTGAAGCGACTTAGCAGCAGCAGCAGCAGCAGCAGCAGCAAGGCTTCTGTGGTGGCCCAGATGGTAAAGAATCTGCCTATAATGTAGGAGACACAGGTTCAATCCCTGGGTCAGGAAGATCCCCTGGAGTAGGAAGTGGTGACCCACTCCAGTATGCTTGCCTGGAGAATTCCATGGACAGAGGAGCCTGGTGGGCTACAGTCCATGGTGTCCAAAGAGTCAGATGCGATTAACACACACACTCTTGGGAAAACAGTATGATTTTGTGACTAAACATTTTTGTGGGTTGTCTAGAAAAGTCATTCTTTTTTCATCAAAAGGTAGTCATCTTTTTATGATGTCCACAGATTGTTAGCTCTGGGCTTCCTGTTTCTTCTCTAAACTTCCTTGTTTTGTTGGGCTTTGAGTAAATCTTAGTTTTCTGTTATTGCTGGATATGATCCAGTGATAATAAAAGGCAAGACTTGGTTGGGGATAGTCCTGGAATTCCCCAAGTCCTCTTCCTTTAGTGTAAACCAGACTGAAATGAAGAAACCCTATCCCCTCTCAACCTGGAAGGGGCCTTGGTCTCCTCAACCCCCACAGGCTTGAGTTTACTTCTGGACACAGGGTTTGGAGGAGGAAGCAGCAGAAGGCAGCCCCTGAGATGCTGGCCTACTGCCTAGCTCTGGGATGTGAAATTCCTGTCAGAGGTCTGCTCTGTCAGCAAAGGTTCAGGAAGTGCCTGGAGTGTTGCTGATTCCATACTGGGAAACTTTGTTATCAAGCTGTGAGGAGGGGCTTTTGAAAGATTGGGGATCCAGGCCACTCAGTACAGAGGACTATCTGGTCAAAGCTTTTTCCTCTGTTGCACAATCATCTTACAAGAAAGTAATTATTTGAGGACTTTCCTTTGCATAGCCTCCAGGAACACACACTCCTGGTTTTCCTGCTAACCCACTGGTTACCCTCTGCCCTCTCAGTCTCCTTTGCTGGGTCTTTGTTGCCTCCTTCCAGCTGTTGACTTTAAAAAATGCACAATATGAGACTTGTGAATTAAGTTTTATTTCGGGGGCAAAATGAGGACTGCAGCTGAGGGAGAACTCAAGCAGCTCTGAGAAACTACTCCAGAAATAAGCGGGGAAGTTCAGCATATATACGAGATTTTGAGGAGGGGGGGATATATGCAGTCAAGTGCTCATTTTTCCAGAAGGTTTCTTCCAGTCTCATGAAGCTTTTGCTAGTCACAAGGAGCGTCATCACCATGGAGAATTTTAGTGGTTTTCTAGATATGAGGAGATACAAGAACTGGGCTCATAGCATTGGCTCCTGAAAATATGTAACCATCTGAAGACCTGTTCTCTCAGTTTTCCCCTGATCACAACATGTCTCATTTCTGCTCTGAACTCCTGAACTCCTTTCCTGGTTGTGGAGAGGTGAGGGGTGGGTGGGAGAGGGGTGGGGGCAGGGTTTGAAAATCAGTAGCTATAGCAGCACGTGATTTAATCTTTATAGAGGTAGATGTGTGCTCACTTGCTCAGTCATGTCCAACTCTTTGTGACCCCATGGACTGTAGAGCCCACCAGGCTCCTCTGTCCATGGAATTTTCTAGGCAAGAATACTGAAGCGAGTTGCCATTTCCTACTCCAGGGGATCTCCTGACCCAGGGATAAAACCCTCATCTTTTGCATCTCCTACATTGGCAGGCGGATTCTTTATCACTAGTGCCAGTTGGGAAATACCCAGAGATAGATGGCAAGTGCCAGTGACAAGCGCCAATTTGTAGCTGACACCACCCTTAAATGTTGGCATGAATCTGAGTTCAGACAGTAACGTTCTCTTACCTTGTTTGGTTTCCGTCATAGCCCTCATCACTACTTGAAATTATACTATTTATTTGTTTGCTAGTGTGTCACTTAACTCCTTCACCCAAAAGTAAGATCTGTGAAGTCAGAGCCACTGTCTTGCTCATGTGGAAATCTAGGGCTTAGAGCAATGCTTGGTCCATAATAAGCACTCTAAGCATGCAATAAATAGTTATTGAATTAATCAATGACTGACTGAGTGAATGAATATACAAATTCAGATGGTGATACATAGCATTTCTTATTAAATCAGAGACTAGGGAAAAGGGTTTTATCGAAGTCAAATTGAGATCAGATTGAGTGATATTAGAGTTGAGATTATTTCAGGGTATTTTGATTCACTGAGATGTGGTCCTGTGTGCTGAAAATACCAAAGAAATGGATAGATTTTGTTTTTATTTGCTACAAGGGTGGATTAGGTGAGCTTCTAATCCAACTTGGATGCATCCCGATTTGAATGTCGTGTGAACCATACCTCACATCGGGCTCAGCGGTGGCAGCGTGCAGTGGCAGACGGCCATTTTTATCTGGGATATTGTGCTTGGCACCATTTCTGAGTAGACTCACACAGCCTTCCAGCCATCCCTGGAAGAGCAAAAGCAATGTTATATAAGACAATCCTGCACGACATAATAACAGAGTCCAACAAACTTTCTCCAGTTTTCTTTCCCTCTCTTCTTTGGTTTGGCTAAAAACATATTCTATTTGACCTGAAGTCGTTGGTTAAGGCCCATAACCCCCATTCAGACAGCAGAGGATGGAAGGTCTTGAGGTGTGGATTCTTGAGTTTTCTGGAGGACATTTTCCTGTCGAGGCAGATGGATCCTAGAGTCTTCTGCCTCTGTCTCCCCAGTTCTAGGGCCACTCGCTGAGATTCATTCCCCTTTTATACTCAGTTTCCAGAGCCAAAAGTGGCAAGTGATGAGGATAATTAGTCAACTCTAGACCCTTTTGGGCTTAACTCCAAATCATGCTAATTTCAAAACTTGATACCATGGTCTGATGTTAAAACTGGGCTCCTGTGTCATTATTTAATTTAATTTATTTATATTTGGCTTCACTGGGTCTCTGTTGTTGCACAAGGGCTTCTCTAGCTGCAGCGAGTGGGGGCCACTCTCTAGTTACAGTATGCAGGCCTCTCACTGAGGTGGCTTCTCTTGTTGTGGAGCATGGGGTCCAGAGTGGGAGGGCTTCAGTAGCTGTGGAGCTTGGACTCAGCATTTGCGGCACGTGGGCTTATTTGCCCACCAGCAAGTGGAATCTTCCCACACCACGGATTGAATCTGTGTCCCCTGATTTGGCAGGAGGATTCTTAACCACTGGACCACCACAGAAGTCCCTAAGTCTTTATGTCTCAAACTCCACTCTATGCCTCAGTTCACCTATATCTGAAGTATGGCCCTTTATCCCTTTTTCCAAGTTCTCTTTCTAGCACCCCAAAGATAATATCTTTGTTACTCTAGTCAGTCTCTTTTCTGATCCCTAGAATTCTAAACTGAGCTCTACTCCAATGGCTGGGACCCTGCCAGCCACCCACTGCCCTTTCTGCTCTTGAATATGGATCTATTACCAGCACCCTCTTATGTGTTCCCAATTGTTGTTTTATCCCCCTCTGAATTCCCCAAGGCCCCTCCTGTGAACTCTGTTGCCTATAAATTCACCAGACTGAGACCTGATATTGCCACATCTGATGCTTGACTCCTCCTTGGTTAGCACTTAAAATTGGGTCATTTCTCCACTGTCCCTCTGATTTCAAAGGGAAACTGTAACTGCAGGCTAGTCCTTTCTTTCTGTTTGTTAATACTTTAAGTAACTGACCCAACCCTGCTGATAACTGAGCTTAGCTCACATGTCAAGGAGAATACCTCCAACATTCATCCAGAATCACTTGGGTTTCCCACCTAATTATAAATAAACTTATAAGTAAATTCAGTTATGATTATGAATAATAATATAACAAAACTCTATTTCTTTCCCTGCTTTATTCCTTTCTTATATAGTTAAGCCTCAAGATTACCCAGTAACAAGAAAGATTACTGAATGTTTTCCCTTGCAGTACTTGTAGTAATAAAAGTGTTACTAAATGCATGGAAGAGAAAGAAAGATAATGATAAGACCTTTCAGTTCTGAAAAGTCTAGAAAAAAAAACTTTCAACAAAAGCACAGTAAAATTCATAGGTTCTAAGATTGAATATGGCTTTGTAGAGCTGACCAATAATATCTGAGTGTTAAGTAGAGGCAAATAGTTTTCAGTCTTGAGTCATAGTTTACTAAGATATTAAATCTGGTTTTAATTTCTAATGCCTAAATCATCAAGTTCTCTGATTAAAAGGAAAAATATGAGCAGGAGACCAAAAGAAAAGGATACCGGACAAATTTCAGAGTTGCCAAAGTTTTATAGCTTTGAAAAACAAATCTGATGGAGGATGGTTTTAAACATTTTTATCATTTTGCAAATTACATGGAACTATGTATACAGTTTTCTTTTTTTCTTCCTCAGAAATCAGAAAACTATTGACTACATCTGAATCTCATGGTCATTATTTAGAACCAAAAAACTATGTTTTATACTACTATGTGTTGGGTGACTGCATGTGGTTCTCTTTCAATTGTGACCAACTTAGGGTATTATTTTTATTACATTTTACAAATGAGGAAAGAGGAGTAAAGAGGTGAAGAAATTTGCCTAGGACTACAACTCTATGGAAGAAACACAAGCTGGAATCAAGATTGCCAGGAGAAATATCAATAACCTCAGATATGCAGATGACACCACCCTTGCGGCAGAAAGTGAAGAGTAACTCAAAAGCCTCTTGATGAAAGTAAAAGAGGAGAGTGAAAAAGTTGGCTTAAAGCTCAACATTCAGAAAACGAAGATCATGGCATCCAGTCCAATCACTTCATGGGAAACAGATGGGGAAACAGTGGAAACAGTGTCAGACTTTATTTTAGGGGGCCCCTAAATCACTGCAGATGGTGACTGCAGCCATGAAATTAAAAGATGCTTACTCCTTGGAAGAAAAGTTATGACCAACCTAGATAGCATATTCAAAAGCAGAGACATTACTTTGCCAACTAAGGTTCGTCTAGTCAAGGCTATGGTTTTTCCAGTAGTCATGTATGGATGTGAGAGTTGGACTGTGAAGAAGGCTGAGAGCCAAAGAATTGATGGCTTTGAACTGTGGTGTTGGAAAAGACTCTTGAGAGTCCCTTGGACTGCAAGGAGATCCAACCAGTCCTTTCTGAAGGAGATCAGACCCGGGATTTCTTTGGAAGGAATGATGCTAATGCTGAAACTCCAATACTTTGGCCACCTCATGCGAAGAGTTGACTCGTTGGAAAAGACTCTGATGCTGGGAAGGATTGGGGGCAGGAGGAGAAGGGGACGACCGAGGATGAGATGGCTGATGGCATCACTGACTTGATGGACATGAGTCTGAGTGAACTCTGGGAGATGGTGATGGACAGGGAGGCCTGGCGTGCTGGGATTCATGGG
>SJXQ01004504.1:3856-63120 GCA_006408695.1 Aepyceros melampus | reverse complement strand
TTATACACATCTCATCTATTCTCACCTCCAGGGAAACTCAGAAGAGCCAGTGAGGGGCCCTGCCTTGGGCTTCCAAACAGAGGTGGTGTCAACAGTAGAGAGTAATGCCATGCAGCCATGTAGGCATACTTTCCTATGCAACCCCTCAGGACGCGTTCCCAGAAAGAGCTGTATGCAACGGTGGCAACTCGCTAAGCTCACAGCTCACCGTGGTCTAGAGAACTTCTTCCCTGTCTCTTAAGTGGCTATCTAGCCCAAGAAATGTGAAATTTTGAATTTTAGAAGAAGTGTTCCTTGATTTCAGTGTATTCTGTTTGCTTGTTGTTTGTTTTTGTTTAGTTGCTTAGTCACGTCCAACTCTTTCGCAACCCCAAGGACTATAGCCTGTCACCGGTCAGGTTCCTCTGTCCATGGGATTCTCTAGGCAAGAATACTGGAGTGGGTTGCCATTTGCTTCTCCAGGGGATCTTCCCTACCCATGGATCGATTCTGCATCTCCTGCATTGGCAGGCGGATTTTTTTTTACCACTGAGCCACCAGGGAAGCTCCTAGAGACTTATTACGAAGATCCAAAATGACTTAAATCCATGCTACCAATTCTAAGTGATTATATAAAAGTTGGAGATGATTAAGGCAAAATTTCTTCACTTCTATTTCTATTGACCAGCTGCACAAATCAAAGATCACTCTTCTGCAAATAGGGGCCCCATAACAACACATCTAGTCCACCCCACTCCTTCACTCCGCCACAGATACAGTTGGTACCAGATAGGTTGCCAGGCAGAGACTCGTGCGGCCATAAGCATCCTGCTTGTTAATATTGGCTCCCATCTTCAACAGCAGCTTCACTGTGTCCACTTGACGTCCAGAAACCGCATGCATTAAGGGTGTACATCCTGGAATGAGACATTTCAACAGCTTTTAAAAATGTTTGACTTGTGAAATTTATGAGTCGACTTTATTTGCCTGTTCATTTATTATGCTCTTTGCAGATGAACTTCCCTCAACACAAATTCAGCTGTTGAGGTGAAGAGATGATGATTGTTGCTGCATTTATATTGGGTTGGCCAAAAGTTTTTTTTTTTTCTATAAGCTGTCTCTAGTAGCACTTACTTGTCTCTAATTTCATTCTAAATAATTTTGTTTAGTTATACTGTGATAGCTGTCACATCAGCGTGCATTTAAAAAAAATTATCAAAATTGGTGAATTTTTGTAGCTATTTTAATATTGAAGATGGAAGAAAAAAGCAACATTTTCGGCATAGATGACACCACCCTTATGGCAGAAAGTGAAGAGGAGCTAAAAAGCCTCTTGATGAAAGTGAAAGAGGAGAGTGAAAAAGCTGGCTTAAAGCTCAACATTCAGAATACAAAGATCATGGCATCTGATCCCATCACTTCATGGGAAATAGATGGGGAAACAGTGGGAACAGTGTCAGACTTTATTTTTGGGGGCTCCAAAATCACTGCAGATGGTGACTGTAGCCATGAAATTAAAAGACGCTTACTCCTTGGAAGAAAAGTTATGACCAACCTAGATAGTATATTCAAAAGCAGAGACATTACTTTGCCGACTAAGGTCTGTCTAGTCAAGGCTATGGTTATTCCTGTGGTCATGTATGAATGTGAGAGTTGGACTGTGAAGAAGGCTGAGCGCCAAAGAATTGCTGCTTTTGAACTGTGGTGTTGGAGAAGACTCTTGAGAGTCCCTTGGACTGCAAGGAGATCCAACCAGTCCATTCTGAAGGAGATCAACCCTGGGATTCTTTGGAAGGAATGATGCTAATGCTGAAACTCCAGTACTTTGGCCACCTCATGCGAAGAGTTGACTCATTGGAAAAGACTCTGATGCTGGGAGGGGTTGGGGGCAGGAGGAGAAGGGGACAACAGAGGATGAGATGGCTGGATGGCATCACGGACTCGATGGACGTGAGTCCGAGTGAACTCCGGGAGTTGGTGATGGACAGGGAAGCCTGGCGTGCTGCGATTCATGGGGTCACAAAGAATTGGACACGACTGAGCGACTGAACTGATGCTTTATTATTTCAACAAAGATAAAAGCACAACAGAAACTCAAAAAAAGATTTGTGCAGTGTATGGGAAAGGTGCTGTGACTGATCAAACATATCAAAGTATTTTGTGAAGTTTCATGCTGGAGATTTCTTGCTGGACGATGTTCCACAGTTGGGTAGACCAGCTGGAGCTGATAACAATCAAAGCAAGACATTAACTGAGAATGATCAACGTTATACCACACAGAAGGTGGCTGATATATCAAAATTTCTAAATCAAGTATGGAAAATCATTTGCACCTGCTTGGTTATGTTCATCACTGTGCTGTTTGGATTACACATAAGTTAAGCAAAGAACACTTTTGACCATATTTCTGCATGTGATTCTCTACTTAAATGTAACAAAAACATTTTATTTTTGAAACAAATTGTGATGGGTAATGACAAATGGATTCTGCACAATAATGTGGGAACATAAAAGATTGTGGGACAAGTGAAATGAACCACCACCAACCACACCACAGGCCAATCTTCATCAAAAGAAGGTGACATGTATATGGTGGGATAGGAAGGACATCCTCTATTATGAGCTCCTGGAAAAACCAAACAATTAATTCCAACTATTGCTCCCAGGGTTTCCCTGGTGGCTCAGATGGTAAAGCGTCTGCCTGCAATGTGGGAGATGTGGGTTTGATCCCTGGGTTGGCAAGATCTCCTGGAGAAGGAAATGGCAACCCATTCCAGTACTCTTGCCTGAAAATTCCATGGACTGAGAGCCTGGTCGGCTACAGTTCATGGGGTTGCAAAGAGTTGGACATGACTGAGTGACTTGACTTTCACTTTCTTTTGGTTTCAAATAGACCAACTGAAAACAGCACTAGATGAAAAGTGTCTGGAATTAGTCATCAGAAAATACATAAGAGAGTTTTTACTTAAAAACTGAAGGAACTTTTTAGCCAGTCCAATATAAATTATGTATTTTTAGACCCTATTAAATCTTTTGTTATCTTGCTGTAATTGCTTGATTAAAACACTTTGTACAGATGATAAAGTTTGTTTATTACTACCTTGGGAATCAGCATAATTTGGGACATAACAGGCAGGGTTAAGCCTGAGTTGGTTTGAACAATGCAGAATCTGGAAGTATCTTTAGAAAGCAATGCTGACTAGGCAGACAGCTATAGCAAACACTTATTGGAGGTGATTAGTGATACAAAATCACTGCAGATGGTGACTGCAGCCAAGAAATTAAAAGATGCTTGCCCCTTGGAAGAAAAGTTATGACCAACCTAGACAGCATATTAAAAAGCAGAGACATTACTTCTCCAACAAATGTCCGTCTAGTCAAAGACATGGTTTTTCCAGTGGTCATGTATGGATGTGAGAGTTGGACCATAAAGAAAGCTGAGTGCCGAAGAACTGATGACTTTGAACTGTGGTATTGGAGAAGACTCTTGAGAGTCCCTTGGACTGAAAGGAGATCCAACCAGTCCATCCTAAAGGAGATCAGTCCTGGGTGTTCATTGGAAGGACTGATGTTGAAGCTAAAACTCCAAAGCTTTGGCCATCTGATGCAAAGAACTGATTTATTTGAAAAGACTCTGATGCTGGGAAAGATTGAGGGCAGGAGGAGAAGGGGATGACAGAAGATGAGATGGTTGATGGCATCACCACCTCAATGGACATGAGTCTGAGTAACCTCCAGGAGTTGGTGATGGACAGGGAAGCCTGGCATGCTGCAGTCTATGGGGTCGCAGAGTCAGACACAACTGAGCAACTGAACTGAATTCTCCCCTCTTCATTCTTCTTTCTCAAAATTGCTTTAACTCTCCTAGTTTCTTTGCTTTCTTTATAAATTTTAGACAATCTTGTCTATATCCACAAAAGATATCTTACTTTAGTTTGACAGAAATTGCGTTAAACTTGTATATGAATTTGGGGAGCATTTCATGTTTACTATATTGAATCTTCTAATCCATGAACATGATCTCTCCATTTATTTTAGATCTTGATTTCTTTCATCAGCATTTTATAGTTTAGAGTATGTAAGTCTTGAATATATTTTGTTTTATTCACACCTAAATACTTTTTATTGAGTGATTTTACTTGGTATTGTGGTTTTAATGCTGATGTCCATGTCTTCATTTCTAGTATATATCAATAGAAATAAATTTGGTTTTGTATATTGATCTTGTATCCTGAGACGTTGCTCAATTCATTAGTTGGAGTTTTTGATAGGTTTTTTAGTATTTTCTATGTAGACAATCAAGTTGTGCAAAAAAAGGAAGTTTTCTTTTTCAATATGTATGCTTTTTATTTCTTTTCTTGCTTTTTTGCACTGGCTAGAACTCCCAGGGCTATGTTGAATATGAGAAAGAATGAAGTTTTTTGCTTTGTTGCCCATCTCAGGGGCAAAGCATTCAGTCTTTCACCAGTAAGTAAAATGTTAGCTCTAGGGTTTTTTGTAGATACTGTCTATCAAATTGAAGAAGATCCCCTCCATCCCTATCTTTCTGAGAGTTTTTAATAATGAATGTGTGCTAAATTTTGTCAAATGCTTTTTCTGCATCAATTGATATAATCATGTGGGTTTTCTTCTTAGCTGGTTAAAATGATACATTGCTTAATTTTTCAAGTTTCTTTTTTTAAGGTTTATTTATTTTTGACTATGCTGGGTCTTCATTGCTGCATGGGCTTTTCTCCAGTTGTGGCAAGAGGGGGTATTCTCTAGGTGGAGTGCGCTGGCTTCTCATCGTAGTGGCTTCTCTTGTTGCTGCTCTATAGCACAGGCTCAATAGCTGGTGGTGCACAGGCTTAGTGTTCCATAGCATGTGGGATCTTCTTGGACCGGGGATCAAACCCGTGTCTCCTGCACTGGCAGGCAGATTCTTTATTACTGAGCCACCAGGGAAGCCTCAATTTTCAAGTGTTGAAATAGACTTACATTCCTAGAACAAGCCACATCTGGTCATGGTATATAATTCTTTTTTATATATTACTGAATTCTGTTTGCTGATTTTAAAAAATTTTTATTTACTTTTTATTTTTTGGCTGTGCCTCATGGCATGTAGAATCTTAGTTGCTCAATCAGGGATTGAACTTGTGCCCCCTACACTGGAAGTGCAGAGTCTTAACTACTGGACCATCAGAGAAGTCCCTATTTGCTGATATTTTGCTAAGGATGTCTGTCTATATCTGAATTCATGTGGAATATTGGTCTATAAGTTTATTTTTTATATCATCTTTGTCATATGTTGATATCAGAGTAATAGTGGAAACAGTGTCAGACTTTATTTTTCTGGGCTCCAAAATCACTGCAGATGGTGACTGCAGCCATGAAATTAAAAGGCGCTTACTCCTTGGAAGAAAAGTTATGACCAACCTAGATAGTATATTCAAAAGCAGAGACATTACTTTGCCGACTAAGGTCCGCCTAGTCAAGGCTATGGTTTTTCCTGTGGTCATGTATGGATGTGAGAGTTGGACTGTGAAGAAGGCTGAGCACCGAAGAATTGATGCCTTTGAACTGTGGTGTTGGAGAAGACTCTTGAGAGTCCCTTGGACTGCAAGGAGATCCGACCAGTCCATTCTGAAGGAGATCAACCCTGGGATTTCTTTGGAAGGAATGATGCTAATGCTGAAACTCCAGTACTTTGGCCACCTCATGAGACGAGTTGACTCATTGGAAAAGACTCTGATGCTGGGAGGGATTGGGGGCAGGAGGAGAAGGGGACGACCAAGGATGAGATGGCTGGATGGCGTCACGGACTCCATGGGCGTGGGTCTGGGTGAACTCTGGGAGTTGGTGATGGACAGGGAGGCCTGGTGTGCTGCGATTCAGGGGTCGCAAAGAGTCGGACACGACTGAGCGACTGAAGTGAACTGAATATTAGTTTCATAATCATAATTCAGAAAAGTTTCTATCTCTTCTGGAAGAGATTATGTAGAGTTGGTATTAATTTTATTTAAAAGTTTCTCAAAGTCCTCAGTGAAATCATCTATGCCTGATGATGTCTTTTTCTGGGAATTTTAAAATTATGAATTTAAGTTCCTTCATAGTTATAGAACTATTCAAACAATGTCCTATTGGGTGAACTGTGATCATTTCTCTTCTTTTGAGGAATTGCTCCATTTCATCTAAATAGTCAAATTATGTGTATAGAGCTGTTTGCTATATTTTCTTATTATCCTTTAAATGTCTGCAGGCTTATTCCTGATAGTGATAACTTGGATCTCTTTCATTTTCCTTTTTGTCCTTATTGGTAGAGGTTTATAAGCTTTATTGACTTTTTCAAAGAATTAGTTTCTTGGTTCATTGATTTTCTCTATTTTCTCTCATTTCCAACTTCTAACCCCAAAGCAAATGTATAGGTAATTCTTCTTTAAAAAACAAATGAATGAAAAAACTACCATGGATAAATTAGGGAGCAACCACACACTTTACAAAACATTTTATTGTCATGATAAAGGTATTCCAAGCTCCTCTTAGGACAAGTCAACTGGTTAAAAATGATTAATTACTTCCCAGAAATACTAGGATAAAGAAACCAATGATAAATTCTTTGTTATAGTTCCATAGGTCCTTGAGGCTGCCACCTCTACCTCTCCTCCTCCTTTTTGTTTTTCTTTTCTTTCTCTTCTTCTTAGTTTTCCTCTTCATTTTTTAACCCTTTTTTCTTTCAGTTTTTCAAATTGCTTCATTGCTATTATTCTGTTTTCAATTTCATTGATCCTTTCCTCTGCTTCCTCATTCTGCTGCTGAGCTTAGCCATTGAGTTTTTAATTGTAATTACTGTATTTTTCAGTTCTAAACATTTCCATTTGATTCTTCTTTATAGCTGTTATTTCTTTGCTGAGCCTTTTATCTTTTGTTTGTTTGTTTCAAGCATACTTGTAATTGCTTACTGAAGCATTTTTCCATGGTTACTTGAAAATCTTTGCCAGATAATTCTAACATCTGTCATCTCAGTGTTGGCATCTATTGATTGTTTTTTTTCCATTCAGTTTGAGGTCTTATTGATACCTGGTGTGTCAGGTAATTTTCTTTGAAACTTGGACATTTGGAGTATTGCATTATGAGTTGCCTAAGTCTTGCTTAAATCCTCTATTTTAGCTGTTTTTTTCTGATACTGCTCCAAAGGGGAAATGAAGGGGGGACACCACCTCAGTACTGCCAGGTAAGATTAGAAGTCTAAGTCCTTTACTTAGCTTTTATTGACATCTAAGGGAGAAGACTCTTCATTACTGGGTGGTGGTGAGAGTCCTAATTCTGAAGAAGGAATCCCTTGGCACTGCCTCAGTGGTGGCGACGTGGGGACTTCATTACCAGGTGAAGGTGGAGGTGCAGGCTCCCAGCTTGGTCTTTGCTGGAATGAATGGGGTTGAGGTTGTAGTTTGTTGTTGTTGTTTTGGTGGGAGTGTTTGGTGGAGTAGACTCATTATTGTCTAAAAGTTTTTTGTCTTGGTATGTGATCCCTTTCTTGGTTCTTTGACTAAAGAGCAGGCTTTTATTGGGGGCTTTTTTGCTCTCTGTCCATTGACATTTCTACATTGTCAGCTTCTTCACTTCTAAGTCTTGGAAATTTGGGGCAAAAAGGAAGCCCAGGAAATTCACCACTATGTCATTCCTTGGGTCTCCAGGTCCTAGCTAATCTGTCATTTTCTCTCTCCCTTCCAGAGTGTTCTTATGTTTATGCTATATACAATATTCAGGATTTTTAGTTGCATTTAGCAGAAGGAATAAAAAAAGAGTCCTACTTCTTCCCTGTCTTCCCAGAAGCAGAAGTCCTAGCTCTCTGGCTTTAATAATCACACTTTCCCTAACATCCACTGCTACCAAAAATAGCCTCTTCTTTTCATATACTTCTTCTAATGTCATCTACTTACCTATCTACTTTTGCCACTCAAACAAAGAAGTTGAAAACAAACTCAGACTGAACAGCTTTCTGAGAAGAGGTGATATAAAAGAGTTTGAAGATTTGTGTTCATGATTCTCATTAATTGAAATACTGAGGGAACTGTACATGGTTACAGGCAGGATGTTCCTTGACCCTTCAGTATCAAACTAGCCTTTCAAATATCATTTTATTAACATTGCTCACCTCTGGAGGCCATTTCTGAAAGGACAGATCAGGACATTCTGTAGGATCCAAAATGAATAAATAGCTCACCTTCACCATCACAGCATTCTAGGATGGAAGGGTCTTCCCGAATCACGGCAGTCAGAGCACTGACATCTCCGTTAGATGCTGCCTGATAAACCATGGTCAGGTCAACTTCTTCAGATGAATCACCTTCATGAATCAAACAGAGACAAACTTGGTATGTGGAGAGAATTCACTGAAAGAGTAACAACACCGAGGGTCACCCACGCAAGTGATTCATGAAAATCTCTGGTGAATCTAGGCAGAAGGCTGAGTCATACTGATCACACACAACTTCACTACTTCTGAAGAAAGGTGGGCCCCGGTGGGCTGCCTTGTAACGTCATCATATATTGGGAAGGAGCTTGAGGGAGTAGATGTCCTCTGAGATTTAATGATTCTCTCCAAGCATTCAGACTACTTGAAACCAGTGAGAACAGAATGTAAAGTGGAGCCTTTATCTTGGTTCTGGGTTTCCCTTTTTGATCTGAAATATGTTACTTTCCCTTTCAGTGACTCAGTTTACCCACCTTTGAAGGAGATAATGTGCTCCTTATTCTCTGCCCTCTAGATGGGCCCTCTACCCTCTCCTCTTGCTCTGAATCCTGCAGGCTAACATTACTGAGCACATTACCCAGGCCTCCTGGCCCTCCGTGTTCTTGGGAGGCAATGGCATGAGAGTGGCGAGGAGAAGAGGAGAAAGAGATGGGGCGTTCCCTCTTGCCTTCCCCTAGAACAGAGTCTGGCAGCAGCTGCTTCTCTTCAGCAGGAGGGTCCTTTCCCCAGAACCAGACCTCACTGGGCTCCCTCTGGTAACAAACATTGTCCTTTCAATCCTGCCTCATCTCTGCATGCAGTCCCTTCACAAAAGACCTTCATTTGAACCATCTGGGGTTTCATGACATGGTGAATCCAAAAGAAATGGCTGTATGACACAAACATAGGGAATAAATGTACAGACACCAACGGGGAGGAGGGTGGAGGATGAATGGGGAGATTGAGATTCACATGCGTACACTATTGATGCTATGTATAAAATGCATAACTAATGAGATGAGAACCTACTGTGGAGCGCAGGGAGCTGTACTCAGTGCTCTGTGGTGACCTAAATGAGGAAGGAATCCACAAAAGAGGGGCTAAATGTACACATATAGCTGATCCACTTTGCTGTATAGAAGAAACTTACACAACATTGTAAAGCAACTGTATTCCAATAAAGATTTTTTAATGAACAGAAACAGAGCTATATGCAACTCCTTTGAATCTGATGTGTGCTCAGTTGCCCAGTTGTGTCCAATTCTTTGTGGTCCCATGGACTGTAGCCTGCCAGGCTCCTCTCTCCAGGGAATTTTCCAGGCAAGAATACTGGAGTAGGTTGTCACTTTGTCCTCCAAAGGATCTTCCTGATTCAGGGACTGAACCTCATCTCTTGCATCCCCTGAGCTAGCAGGCAGGTTCTTTACATGTGAGCCCAGTGAAGTCTGGTTCTAAAAAGGACCCTCCTGCTGAAAGAGAAGCAGCTGCTGCTAGACTCTGTACTAGGGGAAGGCAAGAGGAATGCCCCAATTCTTTTTCCTCCTCTTCTTAGCCACTTGGATTATACCTTTTTGCATGTTTGAACCAACTAATAGTATTGCCAAAAGTGACAAGAGAACTGTGGGTCAGGTGACCCCAAGGGAGCAATGGAAGGGCTGGGAGAGAAGTTTTGTTTATGAGAACACCTCTTATGAAATGCTGTGCTGAGGCCCCCTACTTAATATCTCCCACATGTGGCCACGGTTCAGGAAAATATACGTGTATAAGAAAAGTTCTTAGAATTCTGTTTTTCTACTAACGTGGATGTTATACTACAGACGCTTTATAGTTCTAATGGATCTTTAGTTGGCAGTGGTCCTAACCCCTTGGCTTGGTTTCCTTTTCCCAGTATTTCTGGGAAGTCACTAATGACTTTTTAACCAGCTGACCTGTTCCAGGAGAAACTTGTCACTGAAAATGATTCACTTGCGACAACAAACCACCTTGTGAAGTGAGTAGCTGCTCCCTAATTTAACCATGGTAGGTTTGTTACTGTAGGAGCTTCTTTCAAACCCAACCCACATGTACAATTGACTGAAGCCTGGGAGTGAGTGGTAATGGATGTGAAAGGGAAGTGCCACTTCTGTGTAAGTGTAAGACTCTGGAGCTGCAACAGTGGGGTTCAATTCCTGGTTTGTACTAACCAGCTGCGTAAATTCGGGCCAGTTACACTCTCTGGGTCTTAGTTTCCTCGTCTTCAAGATGGAGATGATGATGGTAATAACCATGTACTTCATAAAGTTGCTGTGAGGAATACTGAGTTAATATTGAACCCTATATGCTTTTAGAACAGGGCATAGTGTGTTGTAAATGCTGTATATACTCGGCTACTACTACTGTTACCATTTTTTCTTGAGAGTGTGCATGTTTCAAGAACATTTGCAATCTGGGGGATATAAAGAAAAAGGTCTTTCTGATGATGGCTAGATGAAGGATGCATAGATGGCATAGAACTTTCACTCTCTACTAGAAGCCCTCCCAGGAACACAGACATTGTGTGAAGATTGTTCATAATATCTTTGGACACAAGAAACAGGGCCAAGGCTTAAGCATAAAGATGGGCTTGGTGTCAGGTTGTATGACTTGATACCGAAGATGCTGGAGATGTCACTTCAAAAGGAAGGTCATGGTGGTGGGCTGAAGTACATGGTGTTTATAACCTGTTTATATCACATGTATAAATGTGATACGTAAATGTGTACTCATCACTGAGTGCAATAAAGTCTGTAAGGACATTCATCACACTGTTACATACACACAGCTGAGAGAAACAAGGAATGCACTGCCGGATAGAATAGAATTCCGAATGATTTACCAGAAGGAGTCTAACAACATTGTATTTAATAGAGATAAACTAAAGGTAATATCTTTTAGTCCATAAAATATTTGATTGAACTAACTGAATGGTGGTTGAACCTGTCTGGTGGCTCAGATGGTAAAGAATCTGCCTGCAATTTGGGAGACCCATGTTCGATCCCTGGGTTGGGAAGATCCGCTGGAGAAGGATATGGCAACCCGCTTCAGTATTCTTGCCTGAAGAATCCCAAGGAAGGAGGAGCCTGGTGGGCTATAGTCCATGGGGGTGCAAAAAGTCTGACACTACTGAGTGACTAACACTTTCACTTTGAGCCTGTAGTTTTTTTTTTGTTTGTTTTTTTTTTTTAATATTTGTTTGTTTATTTTTGGCTGCTCTGGGTCGTCACTGCTGCGTGAGGGCTTTCTCTAGTTGCAGGGAGCAGGGGCTACTCTCCGCGGGCTTCTCACTGCAGGGGATTCTCTTGTAGAGCACGGGCTCTAGCCATGCGGGTTTCAGTTAGTTGCTGCGTGAGGGCTCAGCATTTGCAGCTTGTGGGTTCTAGAGTGCAGGTTCGGTAGCTGTGGCACATGGGCCCAGTTGTCCCAGAGCATGTGGTATCTTCCCAGACAAGGGAACAAATCCATCTTCCCTGTATCCCAAGGGGGATTCTTAACCAGCGGACTGCAAAGGAAGCCTGAACTTATAGTTTTTGTTCCTCAACATGCTCTCACCCTGCTGGTGACCTTAACCTTATTATCTTCTATGGACTATCTCCTCTCCTCTTTCAGCCAATGGAGTTGACTAGTTCCTGCTCAGGGCTGGCACATGGGACTAGAACTAAGCAAATCAACACCAGCACTATCCTGGCCACAGAGATTGGTTCAGGGATGTGCCCCAGTCAGAGCCCATGAAAGCCCGTGACAGCTGGATATTTTGGGATTGCTGGGAACAAGTTTTTTCTACCACGTCTGAAGCCAGGAGTTATGGGGGACATCTCATGGGCAGAGGGCCTAAGAATGAAGACAAGAGAAGAAGAGCAGAGCTGGGCTAAGAGGAGGAAATAACTGAGACCTGGTGACATTGTTTAAATCCTTGAATCAAGCCATTCCTTAAGCCAGCACCATTTTGGGAACATTTACATGAACCAATACATTTCTTGTTTTTGCTTAACTTTTTTGCACAGATTTCATGTATTTGTTTTTCTTTTTAATCACTGAAAGAGTTTTAACTGACAAAAGGTTTTTAGTGGTGGCATATTAGAAAAGCAAATAGACTTTAGTAGTTGGGCAGTTAACGCTATAGGAGTTAACAACGTGACAGTCAACTAGTAGGTCTCTGGCTGTAGTGATAATAGTCTAGTAACAGAAGCGTAGGAGATAATAGGTTTTTTCCTTTTTTCCATCGTGCTGAGCCTTACTTGTAGCACTCAGAATCTTCGTTACTGCATGCAGGATCTTTTCTGTGGTATGTGGGACCTTGTTCCTGGACCAGGAGTCAAACCCGGGCCCCCTGCATTGGGAGCGCAGAGTCTTAACCACTGGACCACCAGGGAAGTCTTGGCTTTTTCTCTTCTTAACTAACCGGTCATTGTCATGCTGAGGTCTATGGCCCGTGGACTAAATGGGTTACAGGCGGGTAGCTGAAGGATATTCAGAGAGTGACCTGAGGATGACTGGACTTTATGCAATAGGATGAACAGCAGAAGGAGATGGCTGTGAGACTCCTCTGTGAGGCCACAGTGCTTGCCTTCATTTATTTGAAGATTTTTTTCAAGTAAAAAAATTGTGGTAAATATTTATAACATAAAGTTTGCATTTTAACCATTTGTAAGTGCAGAGTTCAGCAGTATGATGTATATCACCACTATCCAACTCCACAGTTCTTTCCATCTTCCAAAACTCAAATTCTGTATCCATTAGACAAAAACTCCCCACTCCTTCCTCTCCATCTCCTGGAAACCATTCCATTTTCTGTCTCTAGAATTTGATCACTCTAGATATCTCATTTAAGTGGAATCAACATTATCTGTCCTTTTGTTACTGGCTTATTTCACTTAACAGAATGTCCTGGAGATTCACTCACATTGTAGCATGTCTCAGAATTTCCTTCTTTGTAAAGGCTGAATAATCTGTTGTGCGTATGTAACACATTTTGTTTATTCATTCCTCTACTGGTGGGCCCTTGGGTTGTTTCCATCTTTTGGCTATTGTGAGTAATGCTGCTGCAAACATTGGTATACAAATAATTTTTTCAGATTCTGCTTTCAATTCTTTCAAGTATATACTTAGACGTGAAATTGCAGAATTACATGATAATTCTATTTGTAATTTTTTTAAGGAAACACTGTACTGTTTTCCAATGTGGCTCCTACAGTTTATATTCTTACCGACAGTGCTCAAAGGTTCCAATTTCCCTTGTCTTTACCAACACTTGTTATTTCCTGTTTTTTGGTTCTTGTGTTGGTTTGTTTTAATAATAGCTTGCCTGATGGGTGTGAAGTAATGTTTGTGGTTTTGATTTGCATTTCCCTATGATTAGTGATGCTGAGCATCTTTTTTTTTTTAATTTTTTTTTTTTGGTGTTTGTATATCTTCTCTGGAGTAATATCTAAGTCCTTTGTCCATTAAAATTTTTTTTTTCTGTTCAGTTGTAGAAATTCCTTTTCATGTTCTTGATATTAACTCCTTAACAGATATATAATTTGTATACATTTTCTCCTATTGTGTGGGTTGCCTTACCACTATTGATAGTGTCTTGATATACAAAAGCATTTTTAATTTTTTAATTTTAATTTTAATTTTTAATTTTAATGTAGTTCAAATTGTCTGTCTTTCATTGTCTGTGCTTTTGTCATTACATCTGAGAAATTATTGCCAAATTCAATATCATTTTCCCTCTACATTTTCTTCTAAGAGTTTTATAGATTTAGGTCTCATGTTTAGGTCTTTGATCCATTTTAAGGTATTTGTTGTAGATGGTGTTAAGGTAAGGGTCTGACTTCTCATTTTGCACTTGTCTGTGCAGTTGTTTCTGAATTATTTGTTGAAAAGACAATTCTTCCCTCCATTGAATGGGTCTTGGCACCCTTGTTGACTTCTCAGTTGACTCCTAAGTTGATCACAGATGTATGAGATTATTTCTAGACTCAGTTCTATTCCATGGATCCGTATGTCTGTCTCCATGTCAGTACTATACTGTTTTCATTGCTGCAGCTTTACAGTATGGTTTGAAATCAGGCAGTGTGAGACCTCCAACTTTGCTCTTCTTTTTTTTTTTTTTTTTCCCTTTTGGTCATTTAGGGTCCTTTGAAATTCCACATGAATTTTAGGATGGATTTTTATATTTCTACAAAAACATCACCAGGATTTGGCTAGGGACTGCATCAAATCTGTAAATTTCTGGGTAGTATTGACATCTTAACAACATTGTCTTTTAATCCATGAAACACAAGACATGTTTCCATTTATTGGTGTCTAATTTCTTTCAACAGTGTTTTATAGTTTTCAATATGTAAGTCTTTTGCCTTCTAGATTTTTTTTCCTAAGTGTTTTATTCTTCTTGATGCTACTATAAACAGAATTATTTTTCAAAGAGCTTTTAGGCAGAGAAGTTTATGGTAAAACTTTCCTGTGAAATTCCAGCAGTTAGAAATAGCAATGGTGAGAATGACAGAAGGGTATTTTAATTGTCAGAGCACTGTAAAAATGTTCTGGGTCATCTCAAGAGGTAGTAGTGAACATCTGTTGTTAAAGATGTCTATCTTGGCTAGGTGGTCACCAAGGGGGTGTGTTTCAGAAGGAATTCAGACACAGAGAGAAGCACAAGGTATGGGGAAGGGAAGATGTGTTAGGCAAAACAGAATGTATTTCAGAATTTCTTCTAGCCCTGAGATACTATGTGTGTGTGCTCAGTCATGTCCAACTCCTATGACCTCACATACTATAGCCCACCTGGCTCCTCTGTCGTCCATGGGATATTTTTAAGCAAGAATACTGGAGTGGGTTGCCATTTCCTCTTCCAAGGATCTTCCCGATCCAAGGATTGAAACTATGCCTCCTGAATCTCCTGCTTGGCAGGTGGATTCTTTACTGGGTCATAAGATAATATACAAAATTACAAAATGATTAGGAAATAGGAAAGGAACGAACTTC
This sequence comes from Aepyceros melampus, assembly GCA_006408695.1. NCBI lineage: Eukaryota > Metazoa > Chordata > Mammalia > Artiodactyla > Bovidae > Aepyceros > Aepyceros melampus. The sequence continues at coordinate 47,942 of SJXQ01004504.1, read as the reverse complement.
CAAGGAAATTGTGTAGAAACAGTCAATTTGAATTGCAGTCAATGCAAATAATTATGCCTAAACCTGAGATAGTACAAAGAATTTCTGTAGATATGAGGAAGGGTGATTTAGAAATAACAAATATGAGAAGAACAACTGATGGTCCTGATGGAATCTAAAATAGAGGCAAGAAAAATCCTTTTCTATCAGAAGTCACAGAGCCATTTAAGATATGCAGATCTACATAAACAAACAATACTTACTTCTTCCTTCTCTCCTTCCTTCTTTCTTTATCCTCTTGTTATCTACTATCTATTTTTTGTTTGTTATCTATCTATCAATCAGCTATTTATCATCTGTTTATCTTTCTTTCCATTTAATTTTAGAGGAGGAGCATGGTTTGAATGGCTTTTGTCTCTCCAACTGTGTGAGAGTTAAACAGATAGACTTATACATGGATGTATAAAGAAAAATTCTATAATTCACAGAGGGAAAGAGACTGAAATAGGGAAAATGGAAAATAGACATTAAAGAATAGAAAGAATGGAGTATGTGAACAGATGTGGTTTAGTCGCTAAGTCATGTCCAACTCTTTTGACCCCTTGACTGTAGCCCACCAAGTTCCTCTGTCCATAGGATTTTCCAGGCAGGAATACTGGAGTAGCTGCCATTTCCTTCTCCAGAGGGTCTTCCTGACCCAGGGATTGAACCTGGGTCTCCTGCACTGCAGGCAGATTCTTTATCAACTGAGCTACCATGAACAGATGTAGATTATATTTTTATAAAGAATTATCTGTATATATGTATATGAATGAAAAATATAAGACAAGAAGAATATGCATCAAAACATCAATAGAGATAATTTCTTACATATTATTCAGTACTTTCTATAATTTATCAATTCTCCACAATGAATTATATATATTGTTGTTGTTGTTTAGTCGCTAAGTCATGTCTGACTCTTTTGAGACCCCATGGACTGTAGCTTTCCAGTCTCCTCTGTCTGTGGGATTTTTCAGGCAAGAATACTGGATTGGGTTGCCATTTCCTTCTCCAGTGGATCTTTCCGAGCTGGGGATTGAACCCACATCTCTTGAATTGGCAGGCATTGGCAGGTTGATTCTTTACCCCTAAGCTACCTGGGAAGCCCTTAGATATTTTTAATAATCATCAACATAAACCAAATTGTAATGATGAGAGAGTCTTACTAGGTTTACATTAATGTGTTACTACTAGAAGGGTAGACACAGCCTGAGTGACTGCCTGAGTGAGAAAATAAGTCCTTGATATTTGACAAAGTGCTGATAAAGGACATACATGTATTTAAAAAATTCCAACCTTTATAAATACCCTAGTAAATTTTTTTTAAAAACAGGAACATATTTTAAATTTTATTAATTTTTACTTAAAAATTAAAAGGGTAGATTAAAAAAAAAATCACCTATTTCCCTCATTTTTCATGGTTAAAAACCTTGTAACTGTTTTTTGCATGTGTCATAAATTACCTAATTTCAAGGGACCAGCTTTTTAATATTAGGATTGTAGACATATGACAGTCTGCTACAAATGTTTTGGATTAGGGGGAAAAAAACAAAAAATCAAAGCTTCTCAGATTTTACACAAATGTGGGTTCTTTCACATAAAGGCTCTGTCCCTGGATTCTTGTGGACTTCCTTGGAAAAGTCCTTGATGGCATCAGTTACTGAACCTACTTTATTGGAATTACCCTGAGGTCAGCTTGGCATTTGTTCTGCTTAAATTGAGACAGTTTTGTGGAACAAGGTCAATGTAAAGAGAGATCAAGTACTGCAGTTTTAAGTGTCCAGACCAGAGGGCGTTGGGAGGATTTCTTGGCTTCATTCTATTCTGAGGATCCTTGGATGGCTAAATCTAGCCTAGAGTCACCAGTGAAGTCACACTTCACTTTAGGCAACTAGGGCTTCTGCAGTTATTTTTTAGATTGTTTTTTTAGAGTGGAATTGATTGCATCTGAAGAACTGAGAGTTACTCATTCATCCATTTACTTAACGTCTACCCTAGGTTAGTGAAACTGCAGGTACACAGGTTATAGGGTCACTGCTCCTAAGGAAGCAGGAGGAAGACATGCTGCTCTAATGAGAAATGGAGTGTGTCATTTATGATTGAGATACACCAGGGATATTATGGCAGGGCCGAGGAAAAACGATTTGAACGAATAGTTCCCTGGGCCTTCTTATAATCCAGACTGGTCCACCCTCCTGGAGGATTATCCTAGGTGCTCTGGGGACAGTTGAGACATTGTCTTTGGAGAGCTACCTGGAATGATCTGTCCATAAAGTGGTGAGGCCTTTCCACTTTTAGGGAAGATGTCAGGCCTTCACTGCACCCCAGTGGCTCCATGTAACAATATTGCCACCCACTGGTGATAAGAGTCTCTCTGGGCCTTGACCTGGACTCTGAGCCAGGATGGTGCCAGTTCTGCTAGATAGAATTAAAAGCCAGCTGGGAATACTCTGGCCATGCAGGAACAAGTTTAAAGTCACTGATACAGTTGCTGGCATTGAACTCAAATGAGTTTCACGTGACTCATCTTACACATCATGTGATACACAGCATACATATATGGAAGTGATATAGAAAAATAGTAAGAACCCAGACTCCAGATTTTGAATCCTAGCACTGCCAGTTTCCTGCTAGCTGTATGATCTTGGGTGAGTTACTTAACTTCTTTATTCCCCTTCTTCACTTGTCAAATGGTTAAGAACAGTATTTACTTCACAGGGTTGTTTTGGGAAGCTAAATGGGTTCATCCACATAAAGAACAATGCCTGGCACAAAGTATTCAAATTATGACAATAATCATATGCTATCACTATTACTACTATAAAAAGAATGTATTTACTCATTTGACTGTGGTGGGTCTTTGTTGCTGTGCAGGCTTTCCCTGGCTGTGGGGAGCAGGGGCTTTCTCTAGTTGTGCCGTGTTTCCCATTGCGGTGGCTTCTCTCGCTGCAGAGCATAGGCTCTCGGGTGTGTGGGCTCAGTAGTTGTGATACATAGGCTTAGTTGCCCTACAGCACATGGGATCTTCCCAGACCAGGGATCAAACTCATATCTCCTGCATTAGCAGGCGAATTCTTAATCACTGAGCCACCAAGGAAGCCCTCACTATTGCTGCTTTGATAGGGATAGGAACCTCTGTCTTCTTTCCCCATAATGAGTCTTGCTCAGCAGACTGTAGAGATTTTGTCAGCTGAAACATTTTGCTATTTTGCCTGTTTTCTCCTTTAGTCCCTCAGGGTGTATTGGCTGAGGTTTTAAGAGTGTTTTATAAAGTGCCAGTCATATGGGAGTACAAAAAAAGAGTTTCTTTCTAACATTTTAAAGAGAAAAATAGCTCCAAGCTTTCTGCATGTACCAGCTGAGAAAAGATATTCAAAGCAACCTTCTTGCCATGGGAGTGGAAAAGAAGGGATTTCATTCTGTGGGAAGGAAGTCTTGCAACAATATTATCTCAAGAGTAAATATCTGGCCACAATCAGACCTTTCTTCATAACCAAACTTGTGATGCAACACATGTTGTGAATCTCAAAATCACTGTGTTTCTCTGGGTGATTCCTCTGACCTGTGAATTCCATTCCACAGTTAGCATCTCTACTGGACATGGGGTTGGGGGTAGTGCTGGGAAATGGAATTTGCTGTTCTAAGAAGCATGTCTGTGTTGAACTTCAGTAATGATGGATATCTAGAAAGCATTTTCATAAAAGGAACTTTCATTTTAATAATGTGCTCAATTGCTCCAATCGTGTCCAACTCTTTGCAACCTCATGGACTACAGTCTACCAAGCTGCTCTGCCCATGGGGTTTTCCAGGCAAAAATATGGAGTGGGTTGCCATTTCCTTCTCCAGGGGAGCCTTCCCAACTCAACGATTGAACCTGGGTCTCTTATGTCTCTTGTACTGGCAGGTGAGATCTTTACCACTAGCACCACTTGGGAAGACCCATTTTAATAATACTAGTTCTTAATAAGATCTCAATTTTTAATACATAGGACCTTTAGTATATGTACAATGAATGAATTGATTGATTGGTATAGTTTTCATGATCAATGGGCTTTCTCACCCATTAGAGCCTTGTGTAAATCTCACTGATGTCAGCAATGTCATGTCAAGAAGTTCTTTGTAAACAGGCAAGTATAAGTCCTAAATGACTTTTATGAAGGATTGTGTTAGCCTAGCTGGTTTTTGGAAACTAAAAGTAATCCATATGTTACTTTGACCACTGTTCCTTCAGTCCTCCTCACTTTCATTTGGATCAAATGTATGACACCACTCACCTCTCTTACTTTCAAGAAATGGGAGATGTTCATGTCAAGAATTTTCCATTTTAACCTGGAACTTTGAAAGGTGAGGAATAGGTGAAGAAGCAGAGTTTGTTCAGTTTGGGGAAGAGAAGACTCAATTGGACAAGACAGCTGTTTTCAAACATCGGAAACGCTAGAGGAGAGTTTAGACTTGTTTTCTGCAGATCCAGTGAAAGTTGACCCAGTCACTGAGTTGTGTCTGACTCTTTGTGACCCCATGGACTGTAGCCCACCAGGTCCCTCTGTCCATGAACTTCTCCAGGCGAGAATACTGGTGGATAGCCATTCCCTTCTCCAAGGGATCTTCTTGACCCAGGGATCGAACCTGGGTCTCTGGCATTGCAGGTGGATTCTTTAACAACTGAGCCACCATGGAAGCCCAGAGGGCAGAGCTAGTTATGGTGGATAGAAATTGGCAAGATCCAGAAGGCTGTTCTATACATCTGTGTCTCTTTTGCTGTCTTGTGTACAGGTTTATCATTACCATCTTTCTAAATTCCATATATATGTGTAAGTATACTGTATTGGTGTTTTTCTTTCTGGGTTACTTCACTCTGTATAATTGGCTCCAGCTTCATCCCCCTCATTAGAACTGATTCAAATGTATTCTTTTTAATAGCTGAGTAATACTCCATTGTGTATATGTACCACAGCTTTCTTTCCATTCATCTGCTGATGGACATCTAGGTTGCTTCCATGTCCTGGCTATTACAAACAGTGCCGCGATGAACATTGGGGTACACGTGTCTTTTTCAATTCTGGTTTCCTTGGTGTGTATGCCCAGCAGTGGGATCGCTGGATCATAAGGCAGTTCTATTTGCAATTTTTTAAGGAATCTCCACACTATTCTCCATAGTGGCTGTACTAATTTGGACTCTGTGGGAGAGGGAGAAGGAGGGATGATTTGGGAGAATGGCAGTGCAACATGTATGATATCATCAGTGAAATGAATCGCCAGTCTAGGTTCGATGCGGATGTAGGATGCTTGGGACTGAGGCACGGGGATAATCCAGAGAGAGGGTGTGGGGTGGGAGGGGGGAGGTGGGGGTCGGGATTGGAAGATCATGTACACTCGTGGCTGATTCATGTCAATGTATAGCAAAATGAATACAGTGTTGTAAAGCAAAACAAACTAAAAAATAAAAATTAATTTAAAAAAGTCTTAGTCAACTGGCAATAAAATAAAATAATTGTGAACTATGAAAGAGTAAAAAAAAAAGAAAGAAATTGGCAAGATCAAGACTTTCAATGATGACTAGAGCTGTTCATCATTGGAAAGGATTATCTTGTGCTCTGTGTGTTCCTTCTCACTACCCATGTCTAAGGAGGTTCTTATCAAGCATATTTTGGGATGCTTTTGAGGAGATGTCTGTATTGACTAGAAGGTTGACCTCTAAGTTTCCCTCTGTGATTGTGATTCTATGTGTCTTTCTCACATCCATGTAGAACCAAATAATGAATCACTTACTCTTGATGGCAATGACAACTGGGCTGAAAAGGATTTGGAGAAGGGGGTCTTCCTTGGGTCTTTAAAAGGCATCCTCCTAGTGGCCCTCCACTGTGGTCACTTGTAAAACTGCCCCAAGAGCCTTGATAGCCTGAAAATATTTTAAGAAAACAAATGCAGTTTGGGTGGTTGGTCCAAGTGTTAGAGATTGAATCAATCTCTCTGCAGTCCTGGAATTCTATGGCTCCTGAAGCCCTGATACAGTTCCCTTCTGTCATCTGGGCTTCTGTGGCTGTCTTCATTGTCTGGACTCTGCTTTCTCCCTCTTCACGATAATCTCATGGATTCCTTAATGTAGTTGAAATGCAATCAGGAATCACTCACTATATCAGGCTTGTCGCTTTATAAAAGGCACAGAATAAAACCCAAACTGGTGAATAATCACCCTTCGTGTGACCTCAGTAGAATATTGTCAGTATGGCTTTCTTCTTATTGCAGAAAAAAATATCTTGATTGTTAGATAGTAGAAGTAGATAGAGAGTGTTGGATACACTGAGTCTGTGTTTGTGGGTTAGTCACTCATTTGTACCTGACGCTTTGTGACTCCATGAACCCTAGCCTGCCAGGCTCCTCTGTCCATGGAATACTCCAGGCAAGAATACTAGAGTGGGTTGCCATGCCCTTCTCCAATATTGTATATATTGATAAATTGATTTAATTAGCATATTCTTTTCCAATTGACAAATTGAAGAGAAGTAGATAAAGGAAATGAAGTCTCATAGTTTCCAATCCTTGGAAATAGAATTAGGAAAAGAAGGAGTCTTCTGCTCCTTTAAACAATTGTATAAAGCATATCACTAACATTTCAGGTAGAGTTGAAGTAAATAAGTAGCTTTCTTCAGCTCTCATGTATTATGGGTATATGGTTACCTAAGGCTGATTCATCTAGCTGTGAGTATGTAACATTGTGAAGTCTAAAAAAAGTGACAACACAGCAAAGGAAACCATAAACAAAACAAAAACACAGCCTATGGAGAGGGAGAAAATATTTGCAAATGATGAAACTGGCAAGGGTTTAATTTCCAAAATATACAAACAGTTCACACAACTCAACAACAACAAAACAAACAATCAAAAAGGGACCAGATCAAGAGTAACATTAAAAGGATGTAATGACTGGCTTGTCAGGTCCCATATCAGACTGGAGGCAGGCCTCACAGCTGAAGAAGAGTTGATAACTTTTTAAACTGCTGTATGTGGCTTGTGTGTATTTCTGGGGAATGGTTAATATAATCTCTATTGATCTGAGGATATAGATATATATTAAGATTGAAACATCCAGTGACTAATAGTCCTTAGCATAATGCCAGAGTTACAGTTTACAAAAAAAAAAAAAAAGAGAGAGAGAGAGAGAGATCATGCTGATTTTTCTTTTGATGTTTTCTCTTTTTTAAACATTTAATGTGTGCTCAGTTGCTCGCTCAGACGTGTCTGAGTGTTTGCAGCCCCATGGACTGTAGCCCACCAGACTTCCCTGCCCATTGGAATTTTCCAGGCAAGAATGCTGGAGTGGAGTGCCATTTCCGATTTTAGGGGATCGTCCTGACTTAGGGACTGAACCTGTGTCTCTTGTGTTAATTGTGTTGGCTGGCAGATATTTTTGTTATCACTAGTGCTACCTAGGAAGCCCAAACATTTAATTATTGATCATAAATATTTTCCCATGCCATAAGGTAAGATTTGAAAATGTTATTTGTAAAATGTGGCATAAAATTCCATTGATTGGACTTAACACTATTGATTTAATCATCCTGTTAATATTGAACATTTAAATTCTTTTACTTTTGGAGGGAATTATTAATTCTGTGGCTATTCCAAATACTACTATAACATTCTTGCACATATGTCTTTCTGTGAATCTTGGATTATTTGCTTTGGACACATTCCTAGAAGTGAATTTATGAAGCAATGAATTTTTGACTCCTTGTCAAATTGCTGAAAGGTTGACCCAACTTACCCTCCCCAACCAGGACCTGCCAGCAAACATTTCACTTCATTCTTTTTTTGCTATTTATTTTTTTAACTGCACCGGGTCTCCATTTCTGTATGTGTGCTTTATCTAGTTGTGGAGAATACGGCTACTCTCTAGTTGCGGTTTGCGGGCTCTTCATTACTGTGGCTTCTCTTTTGCAGAGCACAGGCTCTAACGCATGGGCTCCAGTGGTTGCTGCAAGTGGGTTCAGTAGTTTCAGCATTCGAGCTTAGTGGCCCAGCAATATTGGGATCTTCCCGGACCAGGGATTGAAACAGCGTCCTCTGCTTTGCAAGATTCTTAATCTCTGGACCACCAGGGAAGCCCTTGCCTCATTCTTAATGACACTGCATTACTGTTTTTTGGGTTTTTTTTTTTCAATGCTGGTCTGAAAGAAGGAAATGAGTACATAATTTCCAAAGGTCATTTCTTTTATTATTCCTGAGAAAGAAGTTTTTCATATATTTATGGCCATTGCATGAATTACTCATAGGTGTCCTTTATATATTATTTCAAGGCATTTGTCGATATCTGACTGATTTGAAAGAGCTCTGTTTTCAGTAAGGATATTAGCTCTTCATCTGTTATCTAGACTGCAGTTACTTTTCCCTGTTTGCCACTTAAGTCCTGTTTGTTTTGTTGGGTTTTGAAAAATACACTTTCAAAATCTATGGATATTGCATTGATGATTCATTGTTTTTATGATTAGAAAGGTCATAACCCACGGAACCTTATACTTAACATTCAGTCGTGTCCGACTCTTTGCGAATTTTCTAGGCCAGAATATTGGAGTAGGTAGCCTTTCCCTTCTCCAGGGGATCTCCCCAACCCAGGAGTCAAGCCCAGGTATCCCACATAGCAGGCAATCTTTATCAGCTGAGCCACAAGGGAAGCCCCAGAAAACTGGAGTGGGTAACATATCCCTTCTCCAGCAGATCTTCCCGACCCAGGAATCAAACCAGGCTCTCCTGCATTGCAGGCAGATTCTATACCAACTGAGCTATCAGGAAAACCCTCTGTTAACATTTAAGTATGATGCATATGAAACCTTTTTTTTTAATCCTCAAGTGTTTTTTTTTTTAAGTTTTAAAAAATTTATTTATTTTTACATATGGAACTTTTAAACTTTATCTTTGTGTGCCATAATTGCCCTTTTCCCCCAATATCAGATAATTCTCCTTTTCCTCACTTGTTTGTAAGGGCAACCTTATATATAGTTAACACATAGTTGACACCTTGGAGGAGGCGCCTCCTACAGCCCACTCATTGAACTGAAGCCTGGAGCGCAGGGATCCGAGAACCTTTTCTCTGCAGTGGTGCACGCCTGAATGTGCAAAGTGGCCAACGTGCGCCTCACTCCCACTCCATAGAGTCTTGTCGTCTGCCTATAGTCAAGGTTCTTAGCTCGTTTTGTGTTTCCTGTACGGTTTTGAGTTCTAGAATTTTTGCTAGCCTATTTGAAGGAATTAAATTCAGAACAATCCTAAGGTTAGCAAAAACAGCGATACAATCACTTCCATGGCACAACAACATCCCCCAGTAACTATGAAAGCATCCACTGTTATTTGCCTGTCCCCAAGGGGTCTCTGTCACTGTCTGAATAGCAGTTATAATGGTGGTCAATGATTATACCGTGCTTATTATTACCAGGCACTGTGCTAAGCCTTTTGTAGAAATTGACTCATTTAATGCTTGGTGGCCCAGCTGCATGGGTCACCTGCAATGCGAGAGACCTGGGTTTGATCCCTGGGTTGGGAAGATCCCCTGGAGAAGGGAAAGGCTACCCACTCCAGTATTCTGGCCTGGAGAGTTCCATGGACTGTATAGTGCATGGGGTAGCAAAGAGTCAGACATGACTGAGAGATTCTCACTCTCACTTATGAGAATGATTCCCATTTTATGGATGAGGAAACTGAGGCACCAAGCAGAAAAGTAACTTCCCCGAAGTCACACAGGTAGTAGTGAGCAATGAGGCTCAGATAAGCCTGCAGGCTGTCAGGCCTTAGATTGGATGCACTGTTGTCTGTCACTGCCTGTTGACTCGGAGGCAAAGCCTTCGTGTGTTTCAGTGAACTTATGATCTTTCCTGGCGCTGGACAATACTCCACATGTCATTCTCTTTCACTCACGGCAGCCTGTCCCAAAGCTGTGCACAAGCTCACCAAACTGTCCACAAGCTCCACAATCTCCTTGACAGGCATTATTGTGCTGGAGTTTATACTTATTTGTAGCAAAAAATAAAATCTACACATTAACTGAAAATCTGTAATGCATCTACAAAGAATGCTTCTTACCCGAGAGAGACAGAGAGAGAGAGAGAGAGAGAGAGAATTAACATTAGTGATAATAGCATGAGTGAGTGAAGTCGCTCAGTCGTGTCTGACTCTTTGCGACCCCGTGGACTGCCTACCAGGCTTCTCCATCCATGGGATTCTCCAGGCAAGAATACTGGAGTGGGTTACCATTTCCTTTTCCAGGGGATCTTCCCGACCCAGGGATCGAACCTGGGTCTCCTGCATTGGAGGCAGACGCTTTAACCTCTAAGCCACCAGGGAAGCAAAGATTCTAAAAGGAGGATTAGTGAATTCTTTAAAAACATTAAGATAAATGTCATATGACCAAGGAACAAATAACTCATACTGAAACTCAGAAAGAGAGTGAAATTTTTCTAATTTATTTTCTAAGGCTAGCATACATTGCTCAAGACACATGCATACAGGCACCTATGGGGACCCAATTTGTAAATTCTGAATTCTAGGGTTTAAATTAAATTCTGTCAGATTAGATTCAGTTGGATGTTGAAAGAATAATACACCATGACTGGAAAGAGTTTATTCTAGAATATAGATGTTTTAAGTTTTCCAGTGCCTATTAATAAGACACATCACATCAGTAGAACAAAGGGGAAATATAGCATTATATAAATAAAGAATAGAAAGGCATTTAATAAAATTTGATATCTTCTTTAAAACTGCTTAACAACTAGAAATAAAAGATTTCATTCTCAATATGATTAACTACATCTACTTCTAACCAATTACAAACATCACACCTAATAGTGAAACAATAGAGAAAGAAAGAAGACAAGCTTTATCTAATGTTATTTAGTTTCTCAGCTGTGTCTGATTCTTTTGTGACCCCATGAACAATAGGTTGCCAAGCTCTGTCCATGAGACTTCTCAGGCAAAAATATCGGAGTGGGTTGCTATTGCCTTCTCCAGGGATCAAACTCACGTCTGCTGCATTGGCAGGTGGATTCTTTACCACTGAGCCACCTGGAAAACTCAGTAATATATGAAACAAAAAGAAATGAATGACAGTCATAAAGAAAGAACAAAATTATCAGAATTTAACCAAGGCTAACTTTTAAAGATGACTCATGTTCTGTGCACTATCCTAACAGCTTCCTTTGAATTAAGTTATTATTTGTTTCAACAGTTTTATGATGTAGGTAGTACCTTTACCCCTGTTAACAGATGAGGGAACTGAAGCAGAGAGAAATTTAATAATTTCCCCAAAATTGTACTGCTATTAAATGTCAGAGCAGGATTTGAAACGAGTCAATCTGGTTTCATCATGTTTAGAATTAATGTTAGCCAGATTTAAAAATAAATATGAAAACTAAATAGTTCTTCTATATTAAATATGAGGAAACTAACTCCTTTCATTGAAAATAACTCATTAAAATGAAAAATATAAAATACCCATTAATAAATATTCAGAATCTAAATAAGGAAAACTACGGAACTAAGAAAAGAGTTAGATTCATGAAGATACATGCCATGTTTCCAGACAGGTGATCTAAATAGCATAGCCAATTTTAATTTTTACATAGATTCATTTTTAAATTTAATGTCATTTCAATAAAAGTTCCATCAGTTCTTTGTGGGGGGCAGGTGCAGAAAAATGATATTAACTTTCATTTGTGAAAACAAATGGATAACGTGTTTTAAAAAAGGAAAAAAAAAACAATATACTTAAGTATTTGCTTACTTTACAGAATCTCTTTGTCAGGATGCATAAGAAACTGCTTACAATGTTTTGCTTCCAGTAGGGCATCTGCATGGCTGGAGGGGTTGGTGTGAGGGGAGATTTTTCACTATACATTGTTTTATACCTTGAAATTATGTGAATGTATTATTATACCAAAAGAAGAAACAAACAAAAAGAGGAACCACCTCCACCAAATTGTAAAAAACCAACAAAATTTTTGGAAAAAAAGTATTGAGGGAGGATTCCTCTATCAAATAATAAAATGTCATGAAACTGTAATAGTTTAAAAAGTAAAATTATGCTTTAAGACTAGATCAGTCCCTAGAACAACATAGAAAGTCTGAAACCTGCCTGTCACCAGCATGGAAAGTAGAGGCTCACACATAGACTGGCTTGTAAGCAATGGAATGAGGTATGTCTAAAAGGCAAGTCTTAGACTGAGAAGATAGAATCCCAGAAAAAGAGGGAAGGGAAAGTAGAAGTACTCCAAGACCTGTGAACTTTCCTGGTGAATTATTTTCCTTCTGATGTGGTTTTCCTGCTAGGCAATTCTGCCTTTTCCAATTTCCAAGTAAAAAGGGGTGCTATCAAAAATAGACTCTTAGACCAATGGAATAGAATAGAAAGCCCAGAAATAAACCCACACACTTTCAGTCAGTCAATCAATGACAAAGGAGGAAAGAATATACATTGGAGAAAAGACAGTCTTTTCAATAAGTGATGCAGGGAAAACTGGATAGATATATGTAAAATAGTGAAATTGGAACTTTCTCTAAAACCGTATACAAAAAACAAACAAACAAACAAAAAAACCCTCAAGGTGAATTAAAGATCTGAATGTAAGACTGGATACTATAAAATTTCTAGCAGAAAATATAAGCAGAACACGCTTTGTATAAATCGCAGCAATAATTTTTTGAGTCTGTCTCCTAAAGTAAAGGAAATAAGGGCAAAAATTAAACAAATGGCACCTAATTAAACTTAAAAGCTTTTGCACAGCAAAGGAAACCATCAACAATGTGAAGACAACCTACTTAATGGGAGAAAATATTTGAAAATGGCATGACTGATGAGGGATTTGTATCCAACATATATAAACATATACAATAGTTCATATAATTCAACGTTAAAAAAAAAAAAAAAAACTGGTTACAAAATGGGCTGAAGAACTGAATAGACATTTTTCCAAAGAAGAAATGTAGATGGCCAACAAGTACATGAAAAGATGTGTGAAGGTACATGAAGGTTTCTATAATTCTGGGCCAGGATTAAAGGAAGTTTGCCATGCCAGGACGGTTTTCCAGAGCCACTTTGGCCTGTACTGGCCCCTCTCTGGTCCTCAGCGGCATCTCACTTTGCTTCTTAACCAATGTTGCCAGGGCCACTTCAGTCAGTACTAATGCATTCTCTTATCCTAAATATGAATGTAGGGCCCAATTACCAACATGCTATTGGAATTAGGAACACAGTCATTGCACAATAAGCAGATAAGAAGAAGGAATGATAATAAAGAAGATAATCACCATCTCTCCAGTCCAAAAGGAGTAAGAGAAACTATTTCCCAGAAGTCTCAGGATGCAATGAGAAACAAAAGGAAGGCCAACTAAGAGGAACAAAAGTGTGTACATCTTCAAGCAGTGACAATAACAGGAGCAGCAGTGTTAATTTCCCAGACGGAATAATTGGTCCAGTAAGCAGCTTAAACCATATCATTGTTGAGCCCAGCATGAGTACCCCTCAGTCCTTATATGAGATGTTTGCACTATGCCAAGATCATTACTCCCACATCAACCAGATGTTAAGGGAGGCACACTTAACAGCCTATCGCAGTGAGGACAATCTCCAACATGATGAACTAGGACCTACTTATTCCAGCCTAAAATTTGTTTATAAAAGCAATTGCACACATACACACACAAAAGAAAAGATATTCAGTATCATTAATCATCAGAGAAATCCAAACTAGAACCACAGTGAGGTATCACTTCACACCCATCACGATGGCCATCATCAAAAAGCACACAAGTAACAAATGTTATCAAGGATGTAGAGACAAGGGAACCCTCCTACACTGTTGGTGGGAATGTAAATTGGTGCAGCCACTGTGGAAAACAATATGGAAGTTTCTCAAAAACCTAAAAACAGAGCCATATGATCCAGGAATCCCACTCTTGAGTTTACATTCAAATAAAAAACGCTAATTCAAAAAGATACATGTACTGAAATAGTCATAGCAGCATTATTTACAATTTTGAAGACATGAAAGCAACCTAAGTGTCCATCAACAAATGAATAGATAAAAAGATGTGGTGTACATATTCAATGGAATACTACTCAGCCACAAAAAGGAATGAAATTTTGCCATTTGTAGCAACATGGATGGACTGGAGGACACTAGGCTAAATGAAATAAGTTAGAGAAAGGCAAATAATTGTATGATAACATTTATATGTGGGATCTAAAAGACCCAACAAACTAGTGAATATAATGAAAAAGAAGCAGATTCATAGATACAGAGAGCAAACTAGTGGTTACCAGTGTGAGGGAGGACAGCAAGGGGAGTCGGAGGTTCAAACTATTATATATATGATAGGCTTAAGAATGTTATTATACAACATGGGGAATATTGCCAATATTTTGTAATAATTGTGTGTTAATTGCTCAGTCATGTCCGACTCTTTGTGACTCCATGAACTGTAGCCCGTCAGGCTCCTCTGTACATGGAATTCTCCAGGCAAGAATATTGGAGCGGGTAGCCATTCCCTTCTCCAGCAGATCTTCTTGACTCAGGGTTTGAACACAGGTCTCCTGCATTGCAGGCAGATTTTTTACTGTCTGAGCCACCATGGAAATTAACCTTTAAAACTGTATAAAAATTAAAAAATAATTTTTAAAAAGGAGTACTATGCTATGAATTCATTATAGAGGGGAAGATAACTTGACCAATGGATGGTCTCTTGACCAGGGAAGACCAGTTGTCCATGTGACCTTAGGGAGATCATTTGTAAGAATCACTAGCATTTGCTAAATGATTACTCTGGACCAGGCATGGTTCCAAGTGCTTTGTATGTACTACGCCATTAAATCTTTATAACCATGCTCTGAAGATTGTTATAACCATCTTTATAACAACCCTATAACCACTTCTAGCAGTTGCTGAGTGGTTACCATGGACCAGCAGTGGTTGCAGGAGCATTGTATGCACTCATTAATCCAGTCTCTATAAAGAGTCCTTTGTGGTAGCACTATCTTAATTTACAAGTAGGAAAGTGAGGTATAGAGATGTTAAGCCACTAGGTCATGCAGTAGGCAGCAGAAGCAGCCATGCCCATTACCAATTTACAGAAAAATAGAATTTGGGTAATAAAGTCCAACTGTTTTTATTTTTCCTTTGTGCTTAGTCTGTTTCACTTGATCACAGTGGGCCTTGCACAGAGGCCTCATACCAGTACTTGGCACTTCAGACCAGAGTTCCTCCTCCGCCCCTGAGCACAACAGCTCAATTCAAGATGGCAGCAGTGAGCCCTGGGCAGAGACACTGCTCCCGGCACTGTGATCTGGAGCCTGAGCCATGCCGCTGTATGGCTCCCCTGTGAGAGCTCCACCCGCCCCCCGCTGCTGAGATCCCTATAAAGCAGCCCTGCCTATGGCCTGTGGGGAGAACACGTCCTCCAGAGCAGGGTCCCCAACCTCTGGAATCTAATGCCTGATGATCCGAGGTGGAGCTGATTAATGATGATAGAAGTAAAGTGCACAGTAAATGCAATACACTTGGATCATCCCCAAACTGTCCCCTGTCTCCTGTAGGTGGAAAAACTGTCTTCTGTGACATTGGTCCCTGGTGCCAGAAATGTTGGGACTGTTGCTCTAGAGCCTGAGCTTGCACCTCTCATTCTTTGGTCAAAGAATACAATTCTCCTTTACTTCTGAACTAAAGTTAGTCTCATTCTGTTGGCTCCAATAGCACTGGTCAGAAGGACCCTTGCTGGAGCCTGCCAGGAAAGGGTCGGCAACAAGAGTGGCAGCACTGGGATTTGAACTGTTTGCTTTGACCCCAGTGGCCATTACAGGTCACTATACTGCACCATAGCTAACCCTTCTGTTTCTTTTTTTCACATAGAATTATACATTCGTTGAGTTTCTTTCAGTTCTACCACTGAGTACTATTCTAAGACAAAGCACTTCCAGGGTCCATTCTTAAACTGAAAGTAGACACCTCTAAGCCTACCTCTAGGCCTCTCGATACTGGTCATGCTGAGTCAGCGACTTGCTGCCAAAACTCTAGGACATAGTTTTTGAATAGCACTAAGTGAGAAGGAAAAAAATATCAATTCAGATGAATTTCAGATATACATCTCACAGTTTTTAAACAATAAGGCTCTTTGTTCCCCAAAGTTGTCTGGAGAGTTGTTTTTTAAAAACAAACACCAATTATGTTCTGATTTACTGTTGTGAATTAGAGAACAGAGAAATGATCTCAGGGTCACCCAAGATCAAAGCTTAAGATGTCAAGGTTAAAATAATTATTTTTCCTCTTTATCAACTGCTGTCTGTGACCTTGATTATAGAATCAGGGTTTACTGAACTATGTCTTGGACAATTGTTAACCTGCTTTTGCACAGAATAAACATGTTGAGTAGGAAAATGATAAAGAACCTGATTTCAAAAGTTTCTGTGGTGCAAGCCAAGCCCTGAACTTGCAAATTCCCAATTCTTATCACATCAGTTCCACAGCTCATATTCCAGGGTAATCCTCCCCTTTTAGCCTCCTCCTCCTCCTAGGAGGCTGGTGTCTTTCTTTGCTCTAAGGGCAGATTGCCATGGATCCATTCTTACCATGGAGGAGGTCAACCTGTCACTAAGCTGAACCCACTGTGCAGAGCTCATTTCAAATGAAAGCCAAGCCCTGGGGAAACTTGAGCAGATTTAGCCACCATCACCTTTTATTTTCCTTTGTACTAAGAGTCATGAAGGGGTTGATGGGGTGTGTTATAAGAATGCAGAGAATATAACTTCATGGCAAATAAGAGTGTGAAGAGGGCTTGAGGGTCAGAAACTAGAGTTAAAATTGCAACTTTGTTTCTGTCGTGTGTGGCCTTGGATAAGTCATGTAACCTCAGGTGGACTAGAAATTGAATCTCTCTCAAGGGCTGTGTTGAGGATCAAGCAAGATGATAGGCATAAAAGTTTCACACAGTGTCTGGATGAATAAATGGGAGCTGCTTAATAAGCCAGAGTTCTTCTTCTTCTGATTATTGCTACTGGTTAATATTCTTGTCCTGATCTCTGTTTCCCTATAGAAGCTATTCTCCATACCCACATGGAAGATGAATTGCGAGGGTCCGTACTGGCAGCTGAGAAGCTGGGAACAGGCTGGGGCCAAGAGAACCTCTGAAGAACAGAGCCCTGTGCTAGTTAAGAGAATACAGCACTTTGTATACTGAATTCTTTTTGTATTGCTGGAATATTTTGAAGAAGGTGACACTAGTTTTACATATAGAAAGAAACCTGAGTATTTAAAGAACTCCATAAGAACCAGTTGATATCTAATAGTGCAATACCGGTAACCTCAAATTACCTTCTAAAAGAATTTAAATAATATTGTGATAACTTGAGATGACTACATCACCCATGTGGTGTTCTGTCTGCAAATGCATAATCTAATCTAGTTTGCCAACACTTCCTCTGAGGTGAGGAAGTGTTGACAAACCCACAAGAAGGAACTTGGTATTAAAAAAGAGAGAGAGACTGTAAGTCAAAAATGCCAATGTCATAAAAGACAAAGTCTATAGCAGTATTCTAGACTGGATCTGGTGCTGGGTTGGGGCTGGGAGGGGGGCATGCTGTAAAAGACATTATTGGATCAATAGACAAAAGTGGAATGCAGGCAGATGAAACAAAAGAGCATACACTCATGTATACACACAAATTCTCATATATATATATACATATAAAGAAAGAGGCAGAGAGAGAGACAGAAACAGAGAGAGAAACACACAAAGACTGAGAGATGTAGAGACAGAGAGAGAAAGAGCTAACAATACAGTAAATGGGGTAAAATGTTAATATTAGGTGAATCTGGTTAAAAGATATACAGTTTTCTTTATACCATTCTTACAATGTTTAAGTTTAAAATTGTTTTCAAACAAAAGGTTAGAAAAGCATCAGAATGTTATTAAATATTACATGTGTATATTTTTAGATCCTGAGGCTACTTTTAGAAATGGAAATATTTCCCATGTAGACTGGAACATTGTCTCTTCATTTCCTCCCCCAAGGAACCCAATAAAATAAGAGCAGCCTCATCAACAAGCAACTGATATTTAGAGTTTTTGCATACAGAAAACAAACTTGAGGGCCCTTACTAAGCACACAAACCTATGTATTAGGCTTGTGTGTGTTTAGTCGTTCAGTCATGTCCAACTCTCTGCGACCCCAAGGACTGTAGCCCGCCAGGCTCCTCTGTCCATGGAGTTCTCCAGACAAGAATACTGGAGTGGGTTGCCATGCCTTCTTTCAGGGATATATTAGGCTGATGAGTATGGTTGGATGTGGTCTTTGTGCAGGACAGTATCAAGCCCACACCCTTTTTTACATCAATCTTGGGTCTCAGTGTATCTAGACCCTTACCGTCTCATCTTATGCCATGTGTGGGGATGAGTGAAATGTTCATTATTCTAGTTTTGTAATAAAACTAGTTACAACTTTGGTGGTTTTTCCTTCAGTCTCCTTGCATCCAAATGGTTACCTCAACAGGAAAATCCATGGATATCAGTCGCTCAACATAGCTGTAACTAATGAAATGTGAAGGTAATGAACAGAGATGATGAAGATTATGAATAATATAATAAGTGTTAATGAACAGTAGGAAAAGCTCAGTGTGGTGACCCAGCTGACTTCCAGACAAGGGGCTAAGTTGAGGGTTTGCCTTCTGAAGCTGATCTAGCCAAGCTGTGGGACACAGTATCAGGGTTGATTCAGGAGTTCTGGCTCACCAGGTGGGCCTTCATTCCCTCTGCATACCAGTCCCAGATTCTCCTTCTTGCGATGCATACTCAGGCCAGAGGCCCTACTCTGGAGGACATTGCAGCTGTCCTGTACTAGAGAATGCTGACAATAATACCACTCCCCTCACCCACTGAATCACTTTCGGTTTCCTGGCTCTCTAAGGCTGTGAATAGTAATTGTTTGGATAAGATCAGTCCGGGGCTTCCCTCCAGCTGGGATTCCTTGGTAGCTCAGCTGGTAAAGAATCTGCCTGCAGTGTGAGAGACCTGGGTTTTACCCCTGGGTTGGGAAGATCCTCTGGAGAAGGGAATGGCTACCCAGTCCAGTATTCTGGCCTGGAGAATTCCATGGACTCTATAGTCCATGGGGTTGCAAAGAATCGGACACAGCTGAGCAACTTTCACTTTCCCTCTAGCTAGGTCCAGCAGAGAAGCCAGGAGTGGACTGATGTGTCACATCATTTCCCAGGAGTTGGTGGGTGGGAAAGAGTTCCTGTGTACTGCAGAGAGACTGCACAAAGGAGGCAGAGGAGGGAGGGGGCAGGCCTCCTCTTAATATGTTTGCCTGGGTTAGGTCTTGAATGGGCAAGAAGATTGGAAAAAGGATTCTTCTTCCATCTCTTCTTCCCTAGGCTCCTCTTTCTAGACCAAGAGAGGGAGAAGGTTGAGTATTTTCCCAAAGATGACAGATAGTCTCCTTTTAAAACTCTGGAATGGTCAGTTGCCATCAAATCTTCCTTTGTCTAGACCATCAGTCTGAAAATCTATCACAAAATTCAGCTCAGCGTTCCTGAGTTCATCTGGTTCAGGGTCTGTGCTGAGCCCAGACTGTCCCCTCTCTCCAGCCTCCTCTGACTGCCTTTTCTCTACTCCCTCCCCAAGTCCCTGGGAACATTTGCTTATTCTTCCTTTGAAGGCATCTGATTGTCAGAGCAGAATTTTAACTTTTGCTTTTCCAGCAAAGCGCATTATCTAGGCATTCTAAGTTCATTTTGTTTAGAGTTCCCATTTTGGATGAAAAGTTGGAAATTAAAACCAGACATCTGTATGTGGGAGCATTAAATTCTACAATACAATGGGATAATAGCTTGATTGTAAGAACATAGGCTTCATTAATTTTAATTTTTGTTAATATCTTACTTCTTCATTAAAATATATGGTTGATCAAGGAAGAGTAAGTACTGCAGTAGAAAGAAGATGGGTTTTGAAGTCATGCAGGTTTAGGTTTGGATCTCAATTTTGCCATTTTATCTCACTCTTTTTATCCCATCTCCCAAATGCCAAACTCCCTTCTAGCTTAAATAGGAATGGATTTTACAAAAAACCCAGCAAGGAGACTGCATACATCTGAGAAGGAACTTGAAATCTAACCTCTTTTCATGCCATAAAGCAGGCTGATCAGTGGTCCTAAAGGTATCTCCATGTCTCAGTCCCTGGGACCTGTAAATATTACCTTAGAAGGAAAAAGAGGGGATATGACTTCATATGTTGAAAGCCTGAGTTCAGGATCTGAGAGCAGATATTTTTCCTGGCATATCTGGGTGGGCCCTAATGCAATCACATGTGTTGTTATAAGAGCCGGGCAGAGAGAGCTCTGAGACGCACACCCAGAGGAAAAGGCCACATGAAGACCAGAGGCAAACTGCAGTGATGAGGCCACAGAAGGATAGAAGCTGGAAGGGGCAGGGAAGGATTCTTCCCTGGAGCCTGAGAAGGAGCACACTTTCTGCTGACATCTTGATTTCATACTTCTGGCCTCCAGGACTGGGAGAGATTACATGTCAGTTGTTTGGAGCCACCCAGTTTGTGGTAATTTGTTACAGCAGCCCTAGAACATGGACGCTGTGCACTAATCTGGGCTGGAGGGCTGAGCTTCTCCTCACAATTTCTCAGCAACCCTACCAGAGAGACACCTGTGAGGGTGGGCTGCTGCCCCGACAGGCCCCTGTGAACAGCGTGCTCAAACATTTCTCATAGAGCCAGGAAGGGCTGGGCTGGGCTGGGCTGGGTGAGGCCCTTGGGAGCACCCTTCTCAGTTTGATTTTCTCTCGGAGCCTTCATGCCAGCGTCTTCAGTTACATAACTGAAGTCTCAGCTTCAGTAGGAGTCTCTGTGTTCTGTAGTAAATGATTTTACTACAGGTCCTTCCCTGCGTGTGGGCTCTGAGAGGGAAGAGAGCCGGGAGCACGTGGGACCAGAGCGATGTTGCCATGGTGAGAGCAAGAAGCACAAAGCCAGAGTGGAGAGCTGTGAAGACCCAGGCTTCCTCCTCACAGCGTCACAGAGAAAGCCAGGGATGTGGCCTGAAGCCCCTTGGTCAGACAGATAACCCAGTCTTTGAGCCTCCCAGTCACCCTGTGAATGTAGTACACTACCCACATTTTACGGACCAGAAGATCATCAGTGTGCCCAAGTTCCCGCAACTGGGATGAGGATTGAGACTGGACTACAGCAAATGTCCTTCTGTTCCCAAGACCCTGGCATAGGGTTGTCTTATTTACCTCTACTAATGAGAAAAATAGAAAACTGCAGTGGAAGGACTCCAGATCTACCTGATTTTGATTTGTGCTCTGAAGGTCACTGTGCATGTGGGTGTGCTAAGTCGCTCCAATCGTGTCCAACTCTTTGTGACCCTATGGACTGTAACCTGCCCGGCTCCTTTGTCCATGATTCTTCAGGCAGGAATACAGAGGTAGGTTGCCATTTCCTTCTCCAGGGGCTCTTCCCCAGTGAGGGATCAAACCCAGGTCTCTCACATCTCCTGCACTGGAGGTCGGGTTCTTTACCATGAGAGCCAACTGGAAAACCCAAAGGTCATTATGCATTAGTGTTTTCCAAGTGCTCATTGCTGACCATTCTCCGGGCAACCATAGGCCAAAGCTACCCGAGCCCAACCTCCACCTCAAAGTAGCTATTAAGACCAGAGATTGCCCAGGAAAAGAAACCTCGTAGTCTGTTGTCTGGATAGTGAACACCTGGGTCTCAGTTTCCTTTGTTACTTATAGTTCAGGTGCTCAGTCGTGTCCTGGAGAAGCAAATGGAAACCCACTCTAGTATTCTTGCCTGGAGAATTCCATGGACAAAGGAACCTGGAGGGAGACAGTCCATGGGGTTGCAAAGAGTTGGACATGACTGAGTGACTATCACTCACTCACTCAGTCGTGTCCAACTCTTTGCAACCCTATAGACTGTCACCAGCCAGGCTCCTCTGTCCATGGGACTCTCCAGGCAAGAATACTGGAGTGAGTTGCCATTTTCTCCTCCAGGGATCTTCCTGATCCAGAGATTTAACTCGTGTCTCCTGCATCTCCAACACTGCAGGTGGAATCTTTACCACTGAGCCACCGGGGAAGCCCCCTATTACTACTTAGCTGTGAGCCATTCTCATAAGCAGGCCCACATTTTAACCTCTCTGTGCCTCACTTTTCCCACCTGAGAAGTTAAGAGGATAGATGGAATGAGTGCTTCTCCATATTTGTTGTACATTAGAACTTCCTGGGGGACTTTGTCAGGCCATGTCCCTCACCAGTAAAACTGGAATATCCAGTGATGGGACTGGGCATAAGCATTTTCAAAAACTGGCTAGGTGATTTTTATATGTGACCAAGTTTTTTTTTTTTTTTTTTCAGTACTACATTTCATCTAGATAGATCTGTAATCTCATAGTGATGAGAAAAGAAAGTTAGGTCTTTAATAATCATAATAAAAAATAATAAAAAAAGCTTACAAACAGCAATGCAATATTTCTTCCCCAGCTCCTTACCCATTGATGGTTAACAGCTGAAAGAAGATGCAATGACTCAAAATCAAAAATAAAAACAAAATAAAAAAGCAAGCCAACCCCAACCCCAGGGACAACCCACACTGTCACTGAGTTTCCAAATGTAATTCAAACAAGCAGTCAAATGTCAACCACTTGTGGAGAACACCATGGATTTCCTTGGTTTTTGACATGTTTTTCTTTTGAAGGTAAAATAAAACAGGACACAAAGTTATACATAAATGCCAGTTCCATAAAGGCACTGTCATTGCAGCAGTCTTACACGACTTCTAAGATCTTTCCAGATGTAATGTCTTTTGTCCACATCTGCATGTAAAGCCAGTGGCTACTAGGGTTTTGATTCCCCAGATATCAGGAATTCCAGGAAAATCCTCTACTAAAGCACTAACCACACTCAACTTTTCAAGAGAAAGTCATTTCACCATGGTTTTGCCCAACAATATAATATTTAGAATCTATGCAGTTGTTTAAATCTGTTATGACCTTTCATGTTTTTAACATGATAACAGAATTATATGATAACAGGATATATATTTTTATAACAGGATATATATTTTTAACATGATAACAGGATTAACATGATAACAGAACTATTCAGCTATCATTCAGTTAACTGTAATTCTGCGGGCTGCTCTAAATGGTACCCTGGAGTTCTAAAAAAAAAAAAAATGTAATCTAGTCAACTGGTCTTAACTAAATTCTCATTTGTCCTGAAGACTGCTAAATTTGAGCCAGAGATAGAGAGGTGAGTTCAGGGTTTAATAATTATAAATATTAATTATAATATTATTAATAAAACAAAACAGCCACAGTTTGAAAGTACTTAATGCATATCACCTGGAGAAGGAAATGGCAACCCACTCCAGTACTCTTGCCTGGAAAATCCCATGGACAGAGGAACCTGGTGGGCTACAGTCCATGGGGTTACAAAGAGTCAGACATGAATGAGCAACTTCAATTTTTTCCTAATGTACATCAGGCAAAGCGACAGATACTTTTTATACATTATTTTAGATTCTCACAACAACCTTGCTAGGTAAGCATCATTTCTTCTAAGTTACTGCTGAGGCAATTAAGGCCCAGAGAGGTCAGGTAACTTGCTAAGGTCACACAGTAAGAAGCAGTTGTTCTACAATTCCAACCTATTCTGCCTGTGCTATTTCCACCATACCATAACACTTCTGGAGAGAAATGATTGAGAAATAAAGATGGAAGTCACAGGGAAAGAGTTAGCTTACAAGGGGGAGAATCAGGCCTACGGTGGAGAAATAGTTGTGAGTTGCTCACGTGAAAGGTGCTATAAGAAAATAACTATTATAAATTAACATTTTAACTGTGTTCTGGCTTCAGTCTTGTTAGGAACCACAATACTGGAATAGATGAATTCATTATGAAGGGTTAGTTCATACTCAGTTCTAGCTCCCTCAAATTAGTCTTAATAAATAAACCTATTGTATTCCTGTTTGGATTACATAATTCAATAATGTCATTTTTTAGCCAGTTTGAGGTCTTTGGATTTCAGCATATTTTCACTCTTGCTGATTGCCATCAGTAGTGCAAACAAAGGGAAAGGCTGCAGTGGGCACAGCTGTAACAATCACTCTCTCTACAGTGTTCATATCCAAATACTGTGTGAATCGGCACATTCTAAAGATACACACAAACATATGCATAAGACAGTTACTCAGAAATCTAAATGTAAATCTGTAACTTGACAAAGCACTGAACTAAAATAATTCACCCATGAAACCAGATGTAGCTTGAAGAATAGGTAGTAAACACACTATGGCCTAGAGCAGGAAAAGGGGGGAAAAAGAATTTCTTAATGAGTCTTTCATGGACCACCATTTTCATTGTATAGCCAAAACAAATAAATAATCAAAGGATCTTAGCATTCTGAGGAATACTCAGATGTTATTGCAAGTGGTTTAGGTATCAGATATTTTTAAAAAATCTTCTAAAAATATTTATTACACTTAGAGAATGGAAATTTCCTGTACTTACAAAGAGAAGGTGCATGATTACACATAGGTGTGTGTATATATATGTATATACACACACACACACACACACAAACTTCATATGCAGAATGTACATGCATAAGCTGTATGGCTGAATACATGTTTTTTTAATAAGAATAGGTGAATTTCACAGTAATTTTTTTCATGTGGAAAATTACCTCCACATTGGAAACTGGGAATCAGAAAGATATATCCTTTCACTGCAAATAATAACATAGTGATAAGTCATTACACAACCTCAGAGGAGATAATGCATCAGCAGCAAGATAAATTTGGGCAACATCTATTCCTGGAGGGAATCAAGAGATAATTACAAAACTATAGCAATGCAATATTGGGTTAGTAGACTGAAATATATATATGATTTTTTCTCTTTATGTTACTTATTATAATGTATGTATTTTTAAAGATCTGAACAAAAAGCTAATGAGAATAAAGATGGTACTATCTGAAATAACTGGTGCACTTGAAACCCAATTTTAAAAATTTGTAGGTAGGAGCACTTTAGCAAGACTAACAGATCATAAGCTTGTTTTTCCCTTGCAAATGCTTATCAAATGAGAAGTGAACATTTAGAAAAGGTTTGTTTCCTATGTGAAATCCTCTTTCCACATCACACACACACACACACACACATTCTCTCTCTCTCTCTCCCTGTAAACTGCAAATCCCTACGTTGAACTAAAGATGCAAAGAACCAAAGGATGAGTTAAAGCAGCATTTTTACCTTTTTGCTGATCAAACACAGATGGAGTACTGAAATCCATGGTTGCCTGTCTCATCATCTACCATCAGAATGGCAAAAAGGATCCAGGTCTCAGAGAGGAGAAAACACCGTCTCACACATTACAGTCAACACAACAGTCAGATACAGCAGCCCCTGCCAAGCCCTCTGTTTGAGAATTCAGTGTGCATTAGAGCTGCAGGTCGTTGTCAAGGCAAATAATGAAAATAGGTAAATGTTATTCCTCTAATACCTGACAGGAAAAAGACTTACTTCTTATGGTCTCACTCATCAGCTATCCCCGTGTGTAAGTTATTATACACTCTCCAGCCCCCAACAAAGAGAGAGAGATAAAAAGCTCAAACCCTGAAAAATGGTGTTCATGGAGGGCCACCTGCCTTGGATCTGGGCCAGGAAAATACTGGAGGTCACGGAGATTCAGCAGCTGGTGTGTTGCTTTAAACCAAAAGAAATCTCAATGGGTGAGTGAGGATTCACAGGGCCAAACAGAGCATGTGCAGAGCTGCCAATGCAGTCTGGATTCAGCTGTGTTCTTGGGGGAGTGAGAACTGCATTTGGGTCATGTGAGCAGCGTGCCATCTCAATGGAATAGCACGTAAATATTGTAGCAGGAGGCTGCTGCCCATGTGCTGTTTGGAGTCGTTACAGGCTTTCCCCACTCATCTCTAGTCTCCCTTCAACTCTGTTCTCCAAATGACAGGGAGGATGGGGGAAGGAAGTGGCATTTGAAAGGCTGCATTTCAGGGCTCAGATATCCATAATGATAAAATTAAAACTGTGCAATCGCAAGGGTGTTTAGAGCAGTATTATACGTGGTGGGGAAAAAAGCCTCAAAATCACCTGAATGAGTATCAGTGGAGGAGCAGCTTGAATAAATGGTAGCAAATTCATACTCTAGATTTAAAACTCGAAGTAAATCTATATAAATTTATTTGGTAGGATGATCCTATTAACAAATGGAAAAAGGTATATACTTCAATTGTTTACATTTTTATTAAACCAGCAATCACCTACTGTATATATAAATATGTTTATGTATGTTCATAGGAACAGAGGAAGATGTATGAAGATATACCATTAATATTGGTTCCCTCAGGGCTTCCCTGGTAGCTCAGCTGGTAAAGAATCCACTTGCAATGTAGGAGACCCTGGTTCGATTCCTGAGTCAGGAAGATCCCCTGGAGAAGGGATAGGCTACCCACTGCAGTATTCTTGGGCTTCCCTGCTGGCTCAGCTGGTAAAGAATCTGCCTGCAATGTGGGAGACCTGGGTTCGATCCCTGGGTTGGGAAGATTTCCTGGAGAAGGCAATGGCTATTCACTCCAGTATTCTGGCCTGGAGAATTCCATGGACTATATAGTCCATAGCATCACAAAGAGTCAGACACAACTGAGTGAATTTCACTTTCAGGGGATTGCAATTGCAGTAGGAGATTTCTAACTTGTTCTTTTTATACCTCTGTATTTTTAGGCTTATCATAATAAGCCTATTATTTTATATTTGTTATTAAAAATCTGATATAATAAAAACAAACAAAGCTCTACATTCAAGACAATCAGATATTTGGAGAAGTCCAACAGTCACATAGAAGATACTCTTATAAACGCTGTTGATTATGATAATAATTTAAAATTTTAATTAGTGTGTGACTATAAAAATAAAAGCAGAAACCAACAGTTTTCTTCAATACACAAACTTCTTTCTTATCTCTTGCCTCTCACATTTTCCCCATCAACACAGTTTCTGGCCTCAGTTCCCTGTGACAATACTATGACTAACTCACCTTCTTCATATCAGTCTTCCCCCAACAAATGCCCTGTGTTCGTTTTACTTAAAATGCAGGCAAAACCTACTTCTTATAAATCATTACCCAAAATGTGCTCCATAGATGCATTTCTTAAATTTCCCAGTGCTGTGTATCTTTTTTTTTTTTTTGCATTAAATGTGAAAGTCAGACTTTGGGGACTGAAAAGTGAATTGGTGAAGACAATTTGGCTTAAGCTAGTGGATATTCTGCTAAGGAGAGATGGCCTAAACTCACCCAACTGACTGAGGTAAAAGGAGTTGTGGCTACTTGGTCCCAAACACTAGAAAGATTAAGGACTTAGATTAACTTCCTTTAATTCATTTGTTCATTAACTCATCAATGGCTATCGAAAGATTACTACGCTCCAGTTATTTTGACAGGCACTGATGATGCAGCTGTAAGCAAGATAGGAAAGTTCTCCAGGCCCGATAAACTTCACTTTGGGTGTAGCTTCTGCTTCTGGCTACACTGCAGGAATAGGGATTGGATTTACTCTCCAGTTCAAAGAATTAGAAAACTAAGCAAAATATTTGAAATGATATTTTTCAGACAACAGGCAATGTAGACCAGAGATCCCTGGGAGAAGAGAAGTGAACTGAGTCTGATGAGTCTCGCTTGCAGCTTGGCAAGAATTTTCAGGCTGAGGCACAGGGAGGGTACAGTGGGTTCAACAGTGTCCCCACCACAAAGATGCATTTGTTTCTTAATTTTCAGAACCTATGAATGTGACCTTATTTGCAAAAGGGGTCTTTGCCTATGTAACCAAGTTAAGGAGCTCAAGGTGAATTCATCTTAGATTATCTGTGTGTGCTAAGTCACTTCAGTTGTGTCCAACTCTTTGTGACCCTGTGGATTGTAGCCTGTCAGGCTCCTCTGTCCATGAGATTCTTCAGGCAAGAATACTGGAGTGGGTTGCCAAGCCTTCCTCCAGGGAATCTTCCCGACCCTGGGATTGAACCCTTGTCTCTTACATCTCCTGCATTGGCAGGTGGGTTCTTTACCAATAGCACCACCTGGGAACTCCTAGATTATCCTAAATTCAACAACAGTTGTCCCTAGAAGAGACAAACATAGTGAAGTCATGTGACCAGCGATTGCAATGATGCAGCCACAGGCCAAGAAGGTACTGTTGAAGCCACTAGAAGCTGAAAGAGACAGGAACAGATCGCCCCCTAGAGACTTCAGAAATAGTATGGTGCAGTTGACACCTTGATTTTGAACTTCCCGTCTCTAGACCTGTGAGAAAATAAATTTCTATATTCTCAGCCACCAAGTTTGTGCCAATTTGTTACAGCAGCTTCAAGAAACTAACACAGAAGAGGGCTTCCCAAAAGGGTGCAAGTCTCTATAACGTGATATTTCTGTGCCCATTTATATCATTACCAAAACCAAAAGAAAATACAGACAATTCCATGTTTGTAAAAGGGCTGTTTGGGGCTCATTTTGAAGAAAAGTATCAGAGTAGAAAGGACACGAGTTTGTTTTTTGTTAGCTGTGTGATTTGGGCAAATTATACAACTTTTTGAGCCTGTCTTAATCTGTGGTGTGGGTACCCCACCCCCTAGCTTCCTGTGAGAGTTGTTATTGCTCAGTCCACTTCTCAGGCTGTAAACATAGAGATGATTTTTTTCTGTACAACCAGAGCCAAGTGTAAAATAACATTTGCTTGTTTTTTGTCAAGTGTTTTGAATAAGGCCATTATTCAGACATATTCACACACTTTTCACAGATATCGGGTGCCTGTGATTCACGTACCCTTATCTGTAACGTAGGAGGGAAGAGAGGAGGGGTGTGTGACTGTGCAAAATCTGGCTCTGCGCTCCCTTCCAGATCATCTCTCACCACCCTCCCTCTGTTCTCACATCCGGCCACACTGGTCTCCTTTCCGTTCCTGGGTCATGCCATGCCCTTTCCCAAACTCCCAAAACTTGCTATTTTTTCCCTTCACTTGGAATGCTTTCCCCCTAGTTCAAATGTCACTGTTACATCAAGGCTTTCTCTGACCACATTTTCTAAAATAGCCTTTCATTCCTTCACCCCATTTGTCACTTCCTTCTTCAGCATGCCACTTGGTGTATTAACGATGAGGAATACCCTCGCCAGGAAGACAGGCCTTTGCCCATGTACAGTATCTCTCTAGTTCAGAGCTTCTCTGACTACCTATGGTAAAGGTTGCTGTTGTTCAGTAGCTAAGTCATGTCCAACTTTGCTATCCCATGGACAGCAGCACACCAGGCTCCCTTCACTGTCTTCCAGAGTTTGCCCAAACTCATGCCCAGTGAATCAGAGATGCTGCCTAACCATCTTATCCTCTGTTGCCCCCTTCTCCTTTTGCCTTCAATCTTTCCCAGCATCGGGTCTTTTCAGATGAGTTGGCTCTTCACATTAGGTGGCCAAAGGAGCTTCAGCTTGAGCATCAGTCCTTCCAATGAATATTCAGGGTTAATTTCCTTCAGGATTGACTGTTTGATCTCCTTGCAGTCCAAGGGACTTGTTTTGGTCAGAGCTCTTCACTATGACCCGTCTGTCTCGGGTGGTCCTGCATAGCATGGCTTAGAGCTTCACTGAGTTACTCAAGCCCCTTCACCATGATAAGGCTGTGACCTATGAAGGGGTGTGATAAAGAACCAGGTTTTTAAATTTTCAAAGCATCATGAAACTGATGCATTAATAAAATATGATAAAAAAATTTAAAAAGAAAAAATGATTTATAGAAGGCAAGCCCCAATCTTTATTAGATTCAACAGGCATAAAGTTATATCAGTGAATGTAATCCAAACAAGGAATAATAAAAAAATTTTTTAAGTGTACACATTGTTCACTGAAAGTACATTTAGTCATTAATATGCTGTGCCATCCAATATGATAGTCACTAGCTGCATATGACTTTTCAAGTTTGATTAAAATTAAATGAAATTTAAAAAAATCATTTCCTCAATCACAGAAGCCACTGTGATTAAATTTCACCATAATTAAAAACTTTTGTTCTTTAAGAGATACAGGTGAGAAAATGAAAAGACAAAACACAGACAGGAAGAAAACATTTATAAAACATATCTAATAAAGGATTTGTGTCCAGAATATGGGCTCCCCTAGTAGCTCAGTGGGTAAAGAATCTGCCTGCAATGCAGGAGACTTGGGTTCAATACTTGGGTCAGGAAGATACCCTGGAGAATGGAATGGCAATCCACTCTAGTATTCTTGCCTGGAGAATCCCATGGACAGAGGAGCCTGGCGGGTTACACTCCATGCGGTTGCAAAGAGTCAGACAAGATTGAACGACTAACACTTCACTTCATCCAGAATACACAAAGAACTCTCAAAACTTAGTAATAAAACACCCTAATTTTAAAAAGAACAAAGATGTGAACAAAGATTCACCAAAGAAAATATATAAATGGCAACTAAGTATATGAAAACATGCTCAGCCTTATTGCTCATTGCTGCTGCTGCTGCTGAGTCGCTTCAGTCGTGTCCGACTCTGTGCGACCCCATAGACGGCAGCCCACCAGGCTCCCCCGTCCCTGGGATTCTCCAGGCAAGAACACTGGAGTGGGTTGCCATTTCCTTCTCCAATGCATGAAAGTGAGAAGTGAAAGGGAAGTCGCTCTGTCATGTCTGACTTTTAGCGAGCCCATGGACTGCAGCCCACCAGGCTTCTCCGCCCATGGGATTTTCCAGGCAAGAGTACTGGAGTGGGGTGCCATTGCCTTCTCCGTTATTGCTCATTAGGAAAGGCTAAATCAAAATCACAATGAAACACTACTACACACTTACTGGAATGTCTATGAAAAGCTAAAAACATACTGTTTGCTGGTGAGGATGCTAGAACTGTGACACATTGCTAATGGGAATGCAAACTAACCCAGCCATTTTAGAAAACAGTTTGACTGTTTCT
The DNA here is from genome assembly GCA_006408695.1 of Aepyceros melampus. NCBI lineage: Eukaryota > Metazoa > Chordata > Mammalia > Artiodactyla > Bovidae > Aepyceros > Aepyceros melampus. The sequence continues at coordinate 16,889 of SJXQ01004504.1, read as the reverse complement.
TAAAAAGTACAGATAAATATGGCCCAGAAATTCAAGTCCCTGACATTTACTTAAGAAAAACGAAAACATATGTTTTCACAAATATCTATATATGAGTGTTTATAGCACTTTATTTTCACCCCAAACTGGAAACAGCTCAAACATTCAACAACCAGTAAATGAATGAACAAGCTGTTGTATACCTATATCCTGGAATACTACTCAGCAATGAAAAGGAATTAAGTCCTCACACATGCAAAGAATGAGGGAATCTTAAATGCACTTGACTGAGTGAAGGAAGCCTGATTCAAAACACTACATTCTGCATATCTCCACTTCTAAGGAATCCTTGTAAAAGATACAAATAAAATGGAAATTAGAGGAGTGTTTTCCATATGGGAGGGAAAAAAGTACAAAGGGACCAGAAAGAACTTTTGCAGTGATAGAAATACTCTCTATCTTAATTATGGTGATGGTTATACACTCTCTATTCACTTCACAAACTCAGAGAAATAAATATCTAATAGGGTGAATATTGCTAAATCATATCTCAACAAACCTCAAAGAATAAACAATATAAAATACATTTCTGTAATTTAAATAACAATGTTATCCTAAAATGTCTTAAAACACACTTGTAAAAATTCAAATGAATGAAAATAGCAAGTTTTAAAAATAAATAAATAAGTGTGAAGAAAACATAGGTAGTACTCTCTTTGATAAAGGTCATAGTAATACTTTTTTAGCTCTCTCTCTTCAGGCAAAGGAAACCAAAGTAAAATCAAACAAATGGGACTATCCAAACTAAAAATCTTTTGCGCAGTGAAGGAAACTATCAAAAAAGGAAAAGGTCATCCCACTGTATGGGAGAAGATACTTGCAAAAAATATATCTAAGTGATTAATTTCCAAAATATTCAAAGAACTCATACAACTTAACATAAAAAAAAAAATCAAATAACTTGACTTAAAAATAGCAGAGGATCTGGACAGACCTTTTTCCAAAGAAGACATACAGACAGCCAACTGTCACATGAAAGTGTTTAATATAACTAATCATCAGAGAAATGCAAATGAAAACCACAATGAGATATCACCTCACATCTGTCAGAATGACTATTACCCAAAGGGCAGTAAGTAACAAATATTGGTGAGTATGTGTAAGAAAGGAAAATCTTCTGCACTATTGGTGGGAAGGTTAATTGATATAGCCACTGTGGAAAACAGTATGGAGATTCCTTGAAAATTAAAAATAGAGCTACCATCACTTCAGTTCAATTCAGTCACTCAACCAAGTTTGACTCTTTGTAACCCCATGGACTGCCATATAATCTAGCAATTTCACTCTTGAGTATTTATCTGAAGGAAAAAACCTCACTAATTTGAAAAGACACATGCACCCCTATGTTCATTGCATAGCCAAGATATAGAACTACCTAGTTCAGTTCAGTTCAGTCGCTCAGTCCTATCCGACTCTGCGACCCCATGAATTGCAGCACGCCAGGCCTCCCTGTCCATCACCAACTCCCGGAGTTCACTCAGACTNTCCAGTCTCCTATAATGAAGAAGACATCTTTTTTGGGTGTTAGTTCTACAAGGTCATGTAGGTCTTCATAGAATCATTCAACTTCAGCTTCTTCAGCATTATTGGTTGGGGCATAGACTTTGATTACCGTGATATTGAATGGTTTGCCTTGGAAACGAACAGAAATCATTCTGTTGTTTTTGAGATTTCATCCAAGTATTGCATCTCAGACTTCTGCTGACCATGATGGCTACTCCATTTCTTCTGGGGGATTCCTGCCCACAGTAGAGATATAATGGTCATCTGAGTTAAATTCACCCATTCCAGTCCATTTTAGTTCACTGATTCCTAGAATGTCGAAGTTCACTCTTTCCATCTCTTGTTTGACCACTTCTAATTTGCCTTGATTCATGGACCTGACATTCCAAGTTCCTATGCAATATTGCTCTTTACAGCATCAGACCTTGTTTCTATCACCAGTCACATCCACAGCTGGGTATTGTTTTTTATTTGGCTCCATCCCTTCATTCTTTCTGGAGTTATGTCTCCACTGATCTCCAACTACCTAAGTGTCTATCAATAGGTGGATGGGTAAAGAAGATATAGATGCAGAATGAAATATTACTTAGCCATGGAAAATGAACTCTTGTCATTTGAGAGAGCATGATGGACTGGGAGGGTACTGTGCTACGTTAAATAAGTCATACAGAGGTAGACAAATGCTGTATTGATTTCACTTACAAGTGGGATCTAAAAAACAAAACAAATGAATAAACATAATAAAACAGAGAATCATAGATACAGAAAACAAATAGATGGTTGCCAGAGAAGAAAGAAAGAAAAATAAATAAGTGCTTATTTTTCTTAGATTTGTATACACATTGAGATTGTAGTTAACAAACTAACCTTAAAATACCATGTATTTACCACTATCCTACTGTGTGTGACTTTCCATACCATTGTGAGAGCACCCGAAATGGTCTATACCACGATCATGGAGACAAGCCCCTTACCACAGGCTTGGAGGTGTGGCAATGTTTAATTGCTACAGCTATTTCTAAATGGTTATGTTTATAAGTACTCTCAATTTTTTAGCATATCTTGTATTGAACTGGTGACAAGCCAAGCTCGCACCAGTGGTGGCTCACACTTTGCATAAGTTTAGTTTAAATTTCTCTTCCTTTGACTCTTACCACGATGGTTTCTTCCTACCATCCAGGTCTCAGCTCAGAGAGGCCTTACCCAAACTCTTAATTCTGTGTAAGCTGACTCCTTGCCCAACTCCAATTGCAGTTAATAAAATGTCTTCATTTCCCTTCTGTGACTGTCACTATCTGTAATTACTGTGCATTTCATTATGTCTTCATTATCTGTGTCCCTGAGCTGTCTTTCCCCAGACTTCTCAGCATGCTTCAGTGGACTTTCAGATGCCTGAGTCTACATCCTGGCCTGAGGGCATCTTTCCAGAATGCTGAAGGCCACTTTGCCAGCTCTAGGGGTTAGGCCAGAAACGCCAGGGAGCTATTCATTCCCTCTCCCAGCCCACAGCGGCCCTCAACCAGTGACTCTTGGGAGCTGGTCTATAAGCTCTGACTGCTTTGCTTTTAGATGTAATGATTCTGACATATGCTGTTTCACACCATTTCCTAACATTTCCCTTTACGGATTAAGCTCTGCTGCCACCTGCAATAACTGATTTAATAACATTCTTTTAATGGGCTGCCATTCCCCTCCTGTATGACATCCATCCATCCACATTTCCTTCTCATATTTCTTATATTTCTCAATAAGTCACTTGCATTGGAATCATTGTCTCAGGATCTTCTTCTGGGAAATCTTAGATTAAGACATTTCTCCAGGAGAGGATAAACTTTATAAAGACCCTTGTCTACTCTGTCCACTCTGTGACCCCAGCCCAGATGAGTGAGGCACAAGGGAGGACTAATGAATATTTAGTGAATGAAGGACTTCATTGGTGGACTTCCCTTGCCAAAGGTGATGACTTGCTGTTCATTGACAATGTTGCATTAGAACTCAATTAACCACTGCATATTGGAGTACTTTCTTCTTAACAACTTTCTGGTGAGTTCTTCTGATAACCTTGACATTTTCCTGTGTAAACAAAAACCCATGTATTTGTGAATTTCAGGTGTGTTGCCATGTTTCAATAATATTCTGATACTGTTATAAACTGAGGGTGAACTTCCAGAGAGGTTTCAGGTATTCCTACATTTTATTCAGGTGAAATCAGAGCCTTTACCAGGATGAGCTCACGTTAAGGAAGTGGGAGCTACAATGGCAGCATGCAGGCAGTGACAGGCCCGGGCATCAGCAGCCCTGAGTTTAAGTTCCAGCTCAGCACATTTCTAGCTTTGTGATACTGAGCAATTACTTAGCCACAGTTATGAATGAGGATAAAAAATATTTATCTCACAGAGTTGTTGTATGGATGACCCCATGGACTGTAGCACCCCAGGCTTCTCTGTCCTCTACTATCTCCCAGAGCTTGCTCAAATTCATGTCCATTGAATCGGTGATTAATTACATACTATGACAATAATATTTTAGACATATTGGGTTAAATACAATAAATCACTAATATTAATTTTACTTTCTTTTTACTTTATGAAAATGTTTACTAGGAAAATTAATATTACACATATGGCCTGTACTTTATTTCTATTGGCCTGTGCTATTTTACAGGATCTTGGAAGAATCTTTAGGAGAGTCTGGTTAGCTGACTTGCTCAGCCATATTTCTTATTGTCAGCAGGACTGGTGGGCCACAATTTGAAAGAGGGTAGAGAAGGAGGAAAGGAAGCATGGCCATACTGAAGAGCGTGGAAGACTGAAGAGCCCAGAGAAGCCAGTATCATCATTTTCATTGTTACCATCACTATTATGTAACCCAGGAGTCAATCACCCACCTTTCAAGCATCACCTTACTTTTCTATCAATCTACAGGCTGCCTTGGGCTTCCCTGGTGGCTCAGTGGTAAAGAACGTGGGTTCAATCCCTGGGTTGGGAAAACCCCCTGGAGGAGGGCACAGCAACCCACTCAAGTATTCTTGCCTGGAGAATCCATCCCATGGACAGAGGAGCCTGGCAGGCTGCGGTCCATGGGGTTGTAAAGAGTCTGACATGACTGAAGTGACTGAGTACACATGCATGCACGTACAGGCTGCCTTAGCTTAGGTCTCTGTGGAACTGGAGTTTCTTCTTGGTGATATATTTCTTCTTGCCACTTCTAGCCCCTCACCTCCTTCTCACCTTGAAGCTCCCCAACCTAATCCTTGATTGAATGCTTCTGTGACAACACAGTTGGGGATGAAGAAGCAGTGGCTGCTCAAGAATATCTCAACTGTGGAGAAGAACAGTGGACCACATGATAAAGGTGTCCTTGATGCTGTCCTTGGAGTCGAGGACTTTATAAAGCACTTTTAAATCTGTTCCTTTAAAATCAGTGGATACTGTTCATAAGCTAATTAAGGCCTATTCTATTAATACGCAAGTCTATATGGGGTTCCCTGGTGGCACAGTGGTAAAGAACCCACCTGCAGGAGATGCAGGTTCGACCCCTGGCTCAGGAAGATATCCTGGGGAAAGAAATGGCAACCCAATCCAGGACTCCTGCCTGGGAAATCCCATAGACAGAAGGAGCCTGGTGGGCTACAGCCCATAGGGCTGTAAAAGAGTCGGACACAACTTAAGTGACTAAACAACAACAAGAAAGCCCGTATACTTAAGAATTCCACTGTTTTATTTGGAACTCTATTTTTTCTAACATCCTGGAAGAACGCTATTAAAAACTGAGGATGCCTATTACTTTAGATTTCCAACTATACCCAGTTCTCGTACAATGAAACAATAGTATGAATTCTCTCCTTATAAAATATACTGCATATAAAATATGAGTGTGTGTTATCCTTAGGACAATTCTCATATCGCTTTGTTCTTACTACTCCAAACAAACATTTAACATTTACTATGTGTCAAGGACTCATCATATCAAGAAATCAAAATATTCTCTAATTACAAAGAGAATATTCTCTAATTACAAATAGGGTAAGGTTGAAATTGTCCTAGAAAAAGACTTCGAAAATTTCAACTTTACCTTATATAACACTCAGTCAAAAATTACATATGGACACCTCTCTGACTGATATTCGTTTGTGATATAATCAGGTTAGTTTTACACTCTCAACCAAGTTCTACATTCCCAGAAGGCATTTGAAAGACAGGTCTTCTCTCACAGAGCCAAAACAATGCTACACACACAGTCAGTAGCCAGTACCAGATACTGCTTTGCTAAACACTAAATGTTAAGTGCCCAAATGGACAAACCCAACTTTTGGCAAGATGGTGAAGTAGGTAATGAAGCCTCTGTCTGCAGAGTCAGTATTTCTCTCTCTCCCCCCATCCAGTCAGCATAGTCCCGTTCCTGGGTAGTGCAGACACCCCATCTCTGGATTTGTCCTGTTTTCCTTTTATTTTTAGTTTCCAAACTACAAAAATCTTTTCTTTCTCATGCATATCATGACAGGAATTTGGTGAGTATTGGGCATTTCTAGCAGGCTCAAGTTAATCTGTAGCAATGACTTTATTTATTCATCAATTATATGATAAATATTTAATGAACACTAACTGTGGAGGAGCACAAACTGGAATCAAGATTGCCGGGAGAAATATCAATAACCTCAGATATGCAGATGACACCACCCTTGTGGCAGAAAGTGAAGAGGAGCTAAAAAGCCTCTTGATGAAAGTGATAGAGGAGAGTGAAAAAGTTGGCTTAAAGCTCAACGTTCAGAAAACGAAGATCATGGTATCTATTCCCATCACTTCATGGGAAATAGATGGGGAAACAGTGGCAACAGTGTCAGACTTAATTTTTTTTTTGGCTCCAAAATCACTGCAGATGATGACTGCAGCCATGAAATTAAAAGACGCTTACTGCTTGGAAGGAAAGTTATGACCAACCTAGATAACATATTCAAAAGCAGAGACATTACTTTGCCGACTAAGGTCCGTCTAGTCAAGGCTATGGTTTTTCCTGTGGTCATGTATGGATGTGAGAGTTGGACTGTGAAGAAGGCTGAGTGTGGAAGAATTGCTGCCTTTGAACTGTGGTGTTGGAGAAGACTCTTGAGAGTCCCTTGGACTGCAAGGAGGTCCAACCAGTCCATCCTAAAGGAGATCAGTCCTGGGTGTTCATTGTAAGGACTGATGCTGAGGCTGAAACTCCAGTACTTTGGCCACCTCATGCGAAGAGTTGACTCATTGGAAAAGACTCTGATGCTGGGAGGGATTGGGGGCAGGAGGAGAAGGGGACGACAGAGGATGAGATGGCTGGATGGCATCACGGACTTGATGCACATGAGTTTGGGTGAACTCCGGGACTGGTGATGGACAGGGAGGCCTGGTGTGCTGTGATTTATGGGGTCACAAAGAGTCGGACATGACTGAGTGACTGAACTGAACTGTGTAGCAGACATGGTCTTGGTCCTGGGGACATAGTGGTGACCAAAATAGAGATGAGATCCCCATTTATGAGAAACTTTCAGTTCAGGGATTATTTAGAAGGGCTCTTCTGTGACTTCCTGGCATTTCAGAGGGCTCGGGTGCTTTTCTTGGTCGCCAGAAGGCTGGAGAAGTATTTCTGAATGATTGACAGAGATATGGGCAGAAAGAATGTTCTTCCTTTTATCCCTCTTTCCTATTGACTAATGTTGCTCCTCTGCTCTTTAAGAGACAGGTTTGCTAGCTTACCTTGCCCAGATGAAAAATGTAAAGGAGTTGTTCACCTTGTTATTCCAGCTGGATGTATTTAAGCTAGTACTGGCTGGTAGGCATTGCTATTATTACCATAGGTGTTCACACATTAGAATATTTTGGTCTTTTGAAATCTAGAATATATATTTTTGAAATGCTTCTTTCTCTGAATTGTATTTATTTCCATTTTAGATTCTACCTCAACTGGAAAGATTGAGGATTTACATTCAGTTGCATCTGAATTGTGGCTATTCCCCCAGTAATGCAATGGATTTTGGAAAATACAGAAAATAAAATCTAATACAAACCCAACTCACTTTGCCTTTAAATATCTGTGGATGTGAACTTGCTGAACATCGCAAAAGTATTTTTTAAAAGTTCTAACTTTGGCCACATATTCTTTCCTTCTATTTTCAACTCATGAATTATTGGCCAAGTTCAAATGAAGCCTTGTGGTTTGAATTAAATTGGCAAGTCATAGGCGGCCTGGCTTCAGCAATCTTAACTGCTCCCCTCCTCCCCTTCCTGGCAGACTCTGGAGTGTTTAGAAGATATTTTTCTTTGCATTAATTTTTCTGAGAGGAAATCCTTGTGAGACATCTAGTTGAACTTGGCTCTCCAAAGTTTCTTGTAGAGTTAGAAAAACAAATTTGAGGTTACTAAGCAGGTTAATGGAAGAGAAACCTGTAGCTGTTTGCTTAGAAATGTTGCTAATGAGGCCAAAGTCTCACTCTGTGGAGTCTCTCTGTTTTGTGACCATAGACTGTGGCCACAAAGGGGACAGGACAAGATCAAGTGCTTTGATGTAACCGTGCCAGTCCCTGCCAACTGCAAGAAGAACATCATACAATGCGAGACCCTCTTGGTAGCTGAGAGCCCTGGTATGATCCTGTAGGTAAAGCTTCTTGAATTTTAACAGGCACACATATCACTTGGGAGTTGTCCTAAGATTATAGATCCTAATTGAGTAGATATGGGTAGGAGCCAGAAATTCTGTATTTCTAGCAAGTACCCAGATGATGCTGGTAGTTGGGCCATTCTTTGGTAGCACAGGGCTAGAATACTTTTCAAATACTAAGTAAAATATACACTTATGGGGTTTGCACAGAGATTCTCTACTGAAGAGTAAAAACCTAGAAATCTAAAGGAAGTCCCCAAGGGGTCTCAGAAAATCTATCTGTAATAGAAGTGAACCAAGGTGGAAATTGGTTACTGACTGGCAATCATTACCACCTTGAATCTCTGTTGCTGTTTTTCAGTAAAGAAAGAGTAGGCCTACGGCCAGACGTTGTGAGAGCCATACAGTCTGAGCTTCCCTCAGTTCTGCTTTGCTCCGGCTCTGTGCACCTGTGCAAATTATTAAACCTCTGAGTATTTTTCCTAATACATACGCTGGAGCTAATAATGGTACTCTCCTTAACCGCTTGTTGTGAGGATGAGATGGGATAACAAAACCAGGTTGTGTTCGAGTCAGTGTCTCCTGGCCCTCTAGAACTGACTGAAAGATGTTCAGGAATTCTGTGAGGTGTTTGGTAGCTTGAAATTGGCTGTGATGGGAGTATTTACACCAAGGAAACTGGCAAATGCTACAAGTTGGTTTTGTTTGTTTTTTTTTTCTTTTTTGCACTGATTTACCATCATATCTAAAGGACCTAAAAGAGCTCAATAAATTTAATTACTACTATCTTAGCTATCTTTTCTGAAATCCTCTAGCACTAGTTTGAAACACATCATTTAGCGCTGAATATTCCACACCAGCTTCCTTCTTAAAATATTCTGGAATTGCCTTCTCAAGATTTAGAGTCTCTCAAAGCTGTGACCATATTCTACCACATTCCATGATGAATCAATGCCTTCTATTACACCTCTCCAATGAAAACATTGAGCATACTTTCAGAATTTTTGGAGTCCATTGCACCAACAGCTTTGATCCTCTCTACAAGAAACATCAGAATCCAAATTGAACAATCTCAGGGTAGATCCCAGGACATGAATCTCCCTCCCTAGGATGTCCAATGATAGGTATGTGTGAATCAGAACAGGTAGAAACAGAATATATATAAGTTCTATAGATTTGCGGCCCCGTCACAGGTTTTCACACAATTGTTTAAATAATTGTAGTTGTTAGATTAATTGGAAAATGAATTACTCTGTCATAGTAAGTGAGGGGGTAATTTTCTTCGATGTGTTTGCGCTGACAGCATGATTTTGAATAAAAGGGACCTTAAGAATCAGCCTGGAAAATCCCATGGACGGAGGAGCCTGGAAGGCTGCAGTCCATGGGGTCGCTGAGGGTCGGACACGACTGAGTGACTTCACTTTCACTTTTCACTTTCATGCATTGGAGAAGGAAATGGCAACCCACTCCAGTGTTCTTGCCTGGAGAATCCCAGGGATGGGGAAGCCTGGTGGGCTGCCGTCTATGGAGTCGCACAGAGTCGCATGTGACTGAAGTGACTTAGCAGACTTAGCAGTAAGAATCAGCCTAGCCATTCAATGTTAAAGTCCTTAACTTTTCTCTCCTATGCCTCTAAATGTCTAGTTCTTTCCCTAGTCTCTCCTTATTTCCTTCTGCTAGGCTATCATTAGTTCACCTCATCCTACATAAAAACTTTCTCTAGAGAAGCGGATTTGCACAACCATTAAAAGTGTGGACTCTGGAGCCTGATTGGTTAGGTTCAAACCCAAGTTTTCAACTTGACACTGTTTAAGCTAGGTCTAATTTTCTAATCTGTGAAATCAGAATAATGCCAGCAAGTTTCTCATAAAATTTTGGAATGAATTAAGTTCACTTAAATATGTCAAGCTCTGAGAGCAACGCTTTTCGTAGTAATTCTCTCATTACAGTACATTTACTATTATTATTTCCATCAATCATTCCAACTCTTTTGCAACTTTACCCTTTCCTCTCCTCAAAATTCTTTTTCTTAGCCTATATGTATGCTTACATCTTTCAATTCTTAAAAGCAAACTAATACAATAGAAAGCAAAACTATGATGTTTCTTATACACACACACACACACACACACACACACACACACACACAGATATATATATATACTTTAGTAAGTAAATAAAGTCACTCAGTCGTGTCCGACTCTTTGTGACCCCATGGATGGCAGACCACCAGGCTCCTCAGTCCATGAGATTCTCCAAGTAAGAATACTGGAGTGGGTTGCCATTTCCTTCTCCAGGGGATCTTCCCGACCCAGGGATCGAACCCCGGTCTCCCGCATTGGAGGCAGACGCTTTAACCTCTGAGCCACCACCCCCACAGCCCTCACACACACACGAGGCTTAAAGTAACTTTATTTATTTTTGGCTGTGCTGGCTCTTGTTGCTGTGTGGGGCTTTCTCTAGTTACAGTAAGCAGGGGCTACTCTCTAGTCGCAGTATACGGGTTTCTCATTGCAGTGACTTTTGTTGCACAACACAGGCTATAGGGCATGTGGGTTTCAGGAGTTGTGGCTGGTGGGCTCTACAGTGCAGGCTCAGTAGCTGTGGTACTCAGGCTTAGTTGCCCTGTAGCATGTGGAATCTTCCGAGGCCAGGGATTGAATCCATGTCACCTGGATTGGCAGGCAGATTCTTAACCACTGGACCACCAGGGAAGTCCCAACTGTGACATTTCTTCAAACAGGTCTGTTCTTCTTTCCTGATGTTCTTTTTGGTGGAAGAAAGTCTACAGTTGCTCTTTCCTTCCTGAGTACCCAAATCTCCTTGGTCCCTTGCAATTTCAGCTCTACAGCTGCTGAGCACAGGCACTACTGTGCAGACACTCTGGTAACACCTGTTCTTATAGACCTGTTAGGACCTACTTCACCAGTGACCACATTCAGGTTTCCAATGACTGAGGGAGTTGATTTGGAACATTTGTGATGAAAAACATACAGGCTGAAATAATACTTTACTGAAATCTCAGGGCTATTACCACTTGAGCAGCCAGCGTTATTTTAGGGTAGAGGTGGGGCCTTAGCAGTTTAGCTTCGGCTATGTGGTATAGAAGAAATAATGGTGAACTTTGGGATCACAGGATGTGGGCTCAAGTTCTCCAGCTCTACACGTGGCAGATGCTTGATCAAAACTTATTTAACTGAAATGAATTATTTGCCCAGCAAGGTAGTCAGGACTCTTGCCTTCTTATTTTTATGCTAATACACCAGCTGTCCAAGTTGGGTCTGACTCTGACAGAGCCTGAACTGAGGTTGGTGTCTGGGCTTGAAACTCAGGCTTCTACGTGCTGGAATGAATATACCCGAGGGCTTTGGAAGGACACTATCTCTGAAGGAGATTAAGGCAGGGGGATGAAGGGTTGATAAAGTTGGCCATAAGACTAAAATCCAACCCTTGAGTAGAGAGATGGGGCTCAGATGGAATCCTTTGCTGCTTGAAGACGGTCTGGCATTTCTCAGGCCTGGTCTATATATCTTCTCTCTCTCTAACTCTGCCTCTAATCTCTTTTTCCTCTCAGGAGAACTTTAATCCTTGAATTCTTCCTGTCATGAAGCATAAATCAGATTAGAACAAAAAGCTATCTTAACCACAGTCTTTTTACAAACAGAACTAGAGAGCTGATAACTAAACCAATAATCATCAGAGAAAACATTTTTCTTTTATTTGTAGGAAGAAAAATAAGGAAGTTTGGATTACTGCCTGGCTGGTTGAGGCGACACTATGGTGCATGAACACAGCATCAACAATCTGATGACATCAAGGGTTTGGGGGTTTCCTTTACACCTGTCAAAAAGGATGTTTTCACATGAAGTTGTCCCAGATAAGTTTTCAAAGGCTGTGTGTTATCAGTAATCCCTTTTTTGGTTTCACAATATTTTTAGGACACAATTTTTAAAAAATATATTATCTTCCTCCTGAAAATGATATTAGGGTGAACAGATTTATATTAAGATTACAGAGCAGAAAATTAAATTTTTAGTCAGTATTGTGTATTTTGTTTTGTCTACATTATGTTAAACAGCTAGTTTGATGGTAGACTTTGGGTCCCTAATATGACCATCTTTTTTGTACCAAGCATCATCCAGGAGTTGGTGATGGACAGGGAGGCCTGGCGCACTGCGATTCATGGGGTCCCAAAGAGTCGGACACGACTGAGTGACTGAACTGAACTGAACTGAGACCCAACTTGTATGGTTCTGAGTGAAATAATGCCTGAATCCTTCCTTGGCCTAATTTGTCCTATTTGTCTGTGAGAGATTTTCTAAAGGAGTTATACATGCAGCAACAGATCAGCCTTTAGGCAAGTTTAGCTTGATGGAATATTTCACCTATCTTCAGGATTTCTGACAGAATGTGGTCCACTGAAGAAGGGAATGGCAAGCCACTTCAGTATTCTTGCCTTGAGAACCCCATGAACAGTATGAAAAGGCAAATGATAGGATAGCAAAAGAGAAACTCCCCAGGTCAATAGGTGCCCAATATGCTACTGGAGATCAGTGGAGAAATAACTCCAGACAGAATGAAGGGATAGAGCCAAAGCAAAAACAATCCCCAGTTATGGATGTGACTGGTGATAGAAGCAAGATCCGATGCTGTAAAGAGCAATATTGCATAGGAACCTGGAATGTCAGGTCCATGAATCAAGGCAAATTGGAAGTGGTCAAACAAGAGATGGCAAGGGTGAACGTTGACATTCTAGGAATCAGCGAACTAAAATGGACTGGAATGGGTGAATTTAACTCAGATGACTATTATATCTACTACTGTGGGCAGGAATCCCTCAGAAGAAATGGAGTAGCCATCA
>SJXQ01004503.1:0-24701 GCA_006408695.1 Aepyceros melampus | reverse complement strand
ACCCAAGTGGGTGGGGACCCGCCCAGCCCGGGCGGCCGCGGCGGCTCCCTCTCCCCTCCCTGACCCTCCCACCCCGGGTCCCAGCCTCTACTTACCCCGCCAGCCCTGGGAGGCTCGCAGAGCGAGCGGCGCCGGCGTCATGTGACTGCCCGGAGTTGGTGCCAGGAGCCAGAGGGGAGCCAGGAGCGGAGCCGCGCGGAGCCCGGGCCCGAGCCGGAGCGCAGCGCGAGCGCCCGCCGAGCCGAGCCGCGCCCGCCGCACGCGCGCCTGTCCCCGTCCCTGTCCCCTGCGGCCGCCGCCCGTACTGGAGCGCTGACACCACTGCATCCGCGGGGTTCCAGGCAGCCCGGATCCGGGCCTTTATTTCTCGCCTGCAGCGCTCAGCACCGCGCCTCGAAAAGTAAGTCCCCCCTCTCTCACCTTTCCTTCTCGCCCCGACTCCCGCTGCCCCCCCTTTCGGCTAGTCCAGTTTCCTTTTTTTTTTCCCGGGGGGTCGAGCCGGAGCGCAGCGCGAGCGCCCGCCGAGCCGAGCCGCGCCCGCCGCACGCGCGCCTGTCCCCGTCCCTGTCCCCTGCGGCCGCCGCCCGTACTGGAGCGCTGACACCACTGCATCCGCGGGGTTCCAGGCAGCCCGGATCCGGGCCTTTATTTCTCGCCTGCAGCGCTCAGCACCGCGCCTCGAAAAGTAAGTCCCCCCTCTCTCACCTTTCCTTCTCGCCCCGACTCCCGCTGCCCCCCCTTTCGGCTAGTCCAGTTTCCTTTTTTTTTTCCCGGGGGGGAGCGACGTGCGGTGAATGGGCTGGGGGTGCAACGCGGAGGTGGGGGCGCCCCCGGGCTTGGGAAAGTGCAACAGCTCCTCGCAGCCGGGGGCGGGGGTGGAAGAGGAGGCGAGGGGGAGGAGGCCCCTGGGTTCAGCGGTGGAAAGTGTGGGATTGGGGAGAACCGCCGTGCAGATCTGCGGGAGCGACGAACGAGGCCAGCGGCGCCCGCCGCGGCCCGGGATAGGGCGCGGGCGGGGGCTCACCTGTGTGGTCCCCCGACCGCCTCCCGCCTGCCCGCTCGCGATTCCCTCCAAAGCCCCAGAAATCTCAGTGTTCTCCGCGTGTGGCAACGTTGTTTGGAGAAAGGTAGCGCTGAGGCCGCGCGCTCCTGCTCCTCCCCCTCCTCGTCCCCCACCCTCCGCGCCCTNCATCATTCCTTCCAAAGAAATCCCAGGGTTGATCTCCTTCAGAATGGACTGGTTGGATCTCCTTGCAGTCCAAGGGACTCTCAAGAGTCTTCTCCAACACCACAGTTCAAAAGCATCAATTCTTTGGCGCTCAGCCTTCTTCACAGTCCAACTCTCACATCCATACATGACCACAGGAAAAACCATAGCCTTGACTAGACGGACCTTAGTCAGCAAAGTAATGTCTCCGCTTTTGAATATACTATCTAGGTTGGTCCTATACACTAACAATGAGAAAACAGAAAGAGAAATTAAGGAAACAATTCCATTCACCATTGCAATGAAAAGACTTAAATACTTAGTAAAACATATACCTAAAGAAACAAAAGACCTATATATAGAAAACTATAAAACACTGATGAAAGAAATCAAAGATGACACAAATAGATGGAGAAATATACCATGTTCATGAATTGGAAGAATCAGTATAGTGAAAATGAGTATACTACCCAAAGCAATCTATAGATTCAATGTAATCCCTATCAAGCTACCAGTGGTATTTTTCACAGAGCTAGAACAAATAATTGCACAATTTGTATGGAAATACAAAAAACTTTGAACAGCCAAAGCAATCTTGAGAAAGACGAATGAAACTGGAAGAATCAACCCGCCTGACTTTAGGCTCTACTGAAAAGCAATAGTCATCAGGACAGTATGGTACAAAGACAGAAATATAGATCAATGGAACAAAATAGAAAGCCCAGAGATAAATCCATGCACCTATGGACACCTTATCTTCTACAAAATAGGCAAGAATATACAATTGAGAAAAGACAATCTTTTTATCAAGTGGTGCTGGGAAAACTGGTCAACCACTTGTAAAAAATGAAACTAGAACACTTTTGAACACCATACACAAAAATAAACTCCAAATGGATTAAGGATCTAAATGTAAGACCAGAAACTATAAAACTCCTGGAGGAAAACATAGGCAAAACACTCTCTGACATAAATCACAGCAAGATCCTCTATGACCCACCTCCCAGAATATTGGAAATAAAAGCAAAAAATAAACAAATGGGACCTAATTAAAATTAAAAGCTTCCGCACAACAAAGGAAACTATAAGCAATGTGAAAAGACAGCCTTCAGAATGGGAGAAAATAATAGCAAATGAAGCAACTGACAAACAACTAATCTCAAAAATATACAAGCAAGTCCTGCAGCTTAATTCCAGAAAAATAAATGACCAATAAAAAAATGGGCCAAAGAACTAAAGAGACATTTCTCCAAAGAAGACATACAGATGGCTAACAAACACATGAAAAGATGCTCAACATCACTCATTATCAGAGAAATGCAAATCAAAACCACAATGAGGTACCATTTCACACAAGTTAGATGGCTGCTATCTAAAAGTCTACAAGTAATAAATGCTGGAAAGGGTATGAAGAAAAGAGAACCCTCTTACACTGTTGGTGGGAATGCATACTAGTAAGCCACTATGGAGAACTGTGGAGATTCCTTAAAAAACTAGAAATAGAACTGCTATATGACCCAGCAATCCCACTGCTGGGCATACACACCGAGGAAACCAGAATTGAAAGAGACATGTGTACCTCAGTGTTCATCACAGCACTGTTTATAATAGCCAGGACAAGGAAGCAACCTAGATGTCCATTAGCAGATGAATGGATAAGAAAGCTGTGGTACATATACACAATGGAGTATTACTCAGCCATTAAAAAGAATATATTTGAAACAGTTCTAATGAGATGGATGAAACTGGAGCTGATTATACAGAGTGAAGTAAGCCAGAAAGAAAAACAGCAGTACAGCATACTAACGCATATATGTGGAATTTAGAAAGATGGTAATGATAACCCTGTATGTGAGACAGCAAGAGACACAGATGTATAGAACAGTCTTATGGACTCTGTGGGAGAGGGAGAGGGTGGTATGATTTGGGAGAATGGCATTGAAACCTGTGTATTAACATATGTGAAACAAAAATCAAGTCCAGGTTTGATGCATGATACAGGATGCTCGGGGCTGGTGCTTTGGGATGACCCAGAGGGATGGGATGGGGAGGGAGGTGGGAGGGAGATTCAGGATGGTTCAGATTTGTGTCAATGTATGGCAAAACCAATACAATATTGTAAAGTAATTAGCCTCCAATTAAAATAAATAAATTTATATTAAAAAATAAAATAAAAGAGAGATTACAGGTATTTCTATTAAATGCTAGTTTTGGTGATATAGAATTCTATAATTTCTCTATTGACCAATCATGATACAATCATAAGTGAGTAATAGTTGCATAATCACAATAGGAAAAGATATTCACAATCAGTAAAGCTTTTATAATCAGTAGCCAGAGAAAAAAATGAAAGATGATTATGATTGCAAGCCATAATGGGTGTGTGCAAGGTTTTGTTTGTGTCCTTAAAGAATGGAGTCTCTGTCCCCCAGTCCTATGGAAGTCTTGAAATCCAGTCCTGCTGGGCTTCAAGGTCAGATCCCTGGGGAGTCCCAGTCCCTTTGTTGGGTCCCCAGGCTGGGAAGCCTGACACAGGGTTCTGAACCTTCAGGACAGTAGAAGAACTTCTTTAGTATTATTGTCCTCCAGTTTGTGGGTCACCCACCTGGCGGGCATGGGATTTGATTTTATTGTGGTTGTGCCCTTCCTACCATATAGCTGTAACTTCTTCTTTGTCTTTGGACATGGAGCATCTGTTTTTGGTAGGTTCCAGGGTCCTCCTATTGGTGGTTGTTCAACTGTTGGTTGTGAATTTGGTGCCCTGTAGGAGGAAATGAGCACATGTCCTACTCCACCATCTTGAACTGAAAGGGGCAAAAGATATAAAGGACCAGAATCCAAAATACATGGATGAACTCCTAAAATTTCACAGTAGGAAAATAACCTATTTAAGCAAGCTTCAACAAGTTCTGAATAGACACCTCACCAAAGAGGATATACATATAGCAAAATAATAAATGAAATGGTTTTCAACATCATATGCCATTAGAGAATTACAAATTAAAACAATGAGGTACTACCACACACCTATTACAATGGCCAAATCTGGGATGCTGACACCACTAAAAGCTGGTGAAGATTAAAAAAGAAAAGAGAAACTAACCTTAGAAACTTTCCCCCCTCTAATTTGGGTTCCTCATCAGTTAAGGAGTGAAAATCCTGCTGGGAGAACTTTTCACAAAGAGGATGAATGGCTATGTAATTGTTACATAACTATCAATTAATAAAGTACAAAAAGGATGTGCCTTTGCTTCCAAACTCTTCCTTCTCCCCTGCTGTTAGGAAGCAGTGCTGTTCTTTCAGGCATCAGGGCTCCAAGAATCTGTGTCATCTTTAATTTCTTCCTCTTCTTTGCCTTTGGTTTCCATTCAGTGGATAAGTGATTTCTCGAGTCAATTTAGAGATATTTCTTATGTATCCTTTTGTCTCCCACTGAAGTTCAAGCTCAGATCACATAATCGTTTTTCTTTAAAGAAAGTATTCAACCTCTGTTTAATTATAGAATAATGTATACTTTTCTGGTAACAAAGTCAAATAAAAATGAATAAAGTAAAAATTAAGAAAATTCATTTTCTCTAATATTATTGCCCAGCTGTTAACAATGGTTATTTTCTGATTTTATTATTCCCATAAAATATAATTATATATATACCGTTATGGAGGTGGTGATGGACAGGGAGGCCTGGCGTGCTGCGATTCATGGGGTCGCAAAGAGTCGAACACGACTGAGCGACTGAACCGAACCGAACCAAACCGAATATTTATTAAGGAATTACTGTGAGTCAGTGGTGTGTCATGCACTTTATGTATATTTTCTCATGCAACCCCTGTTGTATCATCTGATAACTGATTGAACCAAAATGCTAAACTTGCCTGGCTAAGTCCAAAGCCTCACTCTTTATTCTTATTACATTCTTTGTTGCTTTTTAAAAATATAGTTGTGATGACTTTATACATATTGTTTTGCAACTATCTTCTTTTCATTTGACACATTAGAGACACCTGCACTTATATGAAAATAACCCATTATTTTCTCTCTATTATAGAAATGCAGTAAATTTTTTTGTACACTTGAGTTTGTCTCTGTTGAATAAGTTCCTTAGACGTAAACTGGCAGTAAGTTAACTTGTTTGCCCATCTCTACTCTCTGCCCTCTCAAATCTTTTTCATTCCTTCCAGATTTATCACCACGGAACTGATCCCACCACTTCCTGGTTTGGGGTTCCCTGGACTTTTGGGTAAGGTATAAAACCTTGCCTCTCCTGACTTTCAAAATTTCAAATACTTTCAATGCAAACTCATTTTAGCCAGTTGCCTTTTACTCATTCAGTGCCCCAGTATTAACTATTCTAGTATTGCCTTCACTTAGAATCTCTCTCTTTTTCACCTTTTGTAGTATGATTCCTGCTTACCTTTGAGAACTAGATCAGTTACTAATTCCTTCACAAATTCTCCCTAGCTGGAAATTATAGCTCCATAACCACAGTGTGCTAAAGCATCTGATTTATCTGTCTCTGTTTTCAAGCTAACAGGTCCTATTTTGTTTTAGCACTGATCTCTCATACAGGCTTCATTATTCTCTTAAAATTCTGAAAATGAAAAGGAAGGAAAAGAAAAAAGAAATTCATTTTGGGCCCATTCAATGTCTAATACATCCTATATCTCCCATGGGCTATATCAATAGTATTGGTTTGCTAATTAAGTAGTTATTTCAGAAAGGATTCTGCTGATAAGTGTGAAGACCATTTTACTATATCTCTGAGCTTCTTTCTCTTCATAGATGCTAACAGCATGGAATCACTGAACATGATGATTTGAGCTGCTTGTCTTTCTATGAAATAAACATTCACTTACCTTTAGAGGTGGTCATATTGACACTTTATTGGGGAGGTTTACTACAAACTTCTAGAAATGAAAATATCTTGGCTGATGATCTCATATGTTCCTTGCATACAGATTTTTACAGAAAATTGTTCTGTCTAAAATTCCTGATATTAGGCAGTCATATCCATGCAGCTCTCCTTGTGCCCTGAGAAACCAGGCTGGAAACGAACATGTGATTTATGCACAAACAATCTTGATGCTGGTTGGAAAAAAATGATTGACTTTCTGGAATAAAAAATGAAATGTTCCAATCAGTTTCTCCTTCAAAGTTTGGAAATTAGAAATTGAGGCTGAGATATTACTTGGAAGGCAAAAATACCTGTGGCAGTACATCAGGGCCCAGAGTTATAAGGATGCATAAAAGATGTACAGAGCAGTCATGGATTGGAGCCTGGTACCTAAAGGCAGCTAGTGCTACAGGCAGTCAAATTTACCCTTGAAATCCCTTACAAAGGTGCCACTTCGGGACCAGCACACAGTTTCTCATTAAGCTCAATAACATAATTTTCCTCTAGTTTTGGAACAGACTATTGCTCCTTCAGAAGAGCACCAGATGAAGCAGTTGGTGTGCATTTAGAGTCCATGTTTTACTGAAAATATGTATCTCTAAATACTAGTGTTATACTTGGTGCTGTGAGATGATCATGGTACAGGAGGCACCGGAAATGGAAAGTGATGATGGGAACAGCAGTTTTAGGACACCCATCTTATGTTCACTTCTGTGTGTACGGGGGAAGCACGGAGAAATGCATATGTATCAAATAGATCCACTTGTAATTTGATTCCGGGGTAGAGAACAGAGGAGGGGTCCAGCAGAGGGGAGGACGGGTGCATCATGCTGAGAGAGGGGGCTTCTGCTGAGACAGAGGCTGTGAAGCCCCAGAGGAGGAAACGGGTGAGGAGACAGCCCTTCAAGCTGACCTGGACTTGGGACAGTCCTCTCTTCAGCTCCAGGCTGTGCCTATTCTCCACTTCCTCAAGATAACCTATAGTCATGCTTGTTCATTTCAACTGAAATTATCCAAGCTGGTCAGTGAAATGGAAAAGATTCTACTTTATGAATTCTTCTGAAGTTTGTCTTGTCCATGGAAATGCTTCTGGGTAGGAATTTGGAGAACACCTATTGAGAATATTCACCACTGTACACCTTCCATAGAAATTATACATTGGAATTTCTGGAGTTAGTATATCAGCAAAGAGATGAGAAGGCAACACACAAAAAGGAACCCACAATTAGTATTTGGGAAAAGCAGTGCCACCTGCTACTTTGGGGGTCTTTTTGTGTGTAGTGTACCTAGT
Source organism: Aepyceros melampus (assembly GCA_006408695.1). Lineage (NCBI taxonomy): Eukaryota > Metazoa > Chordata > Mammalia > Artiodactyla > Bovidae > Aepyceros > Aepyceros melampus. Next base: position 17,311 of record SJXQ01004503.1, on the reverse strand, counting down.
ATGTTTTACAGGCACCAAAGTCACCTTTAAATGCAGTTCCGACAAATTTCAGTGTTTTCAGCCATAGACAAATCATATTTTGTTCTCCTTCTTGTATATCATAGCATATCAAGGCAGAACAACTTTCAGTGTGAAATATAATGCCTTTCTTATTTCTTTCCATGGAAAGCAAATGCATAATTTAAAATTGTCAGATGATAGCCAGCTTTGAATAAGTTCTGTTCCCTCCTCTTGGTGAGGAGCCTCTACAGAGAGCATTTCGGGATTTAATCAGCAAACAGTAGTGGAGAATTAGCTTAGAAAAATAGCCATCTCTATCACATCTGCTGTGCAGACAGACACTGTGTACTGCAAGGAAGCATCAGGCCTCAGAAGAGCAAACAGAGCTCTGCCAGGGAAAGGATGGCAAATCTGGACTGCCTTCTGCAACATCTGTTGGGAATCGACACACTGCTGGTGATGTGCAGCCTGTATTACACTGATCAGCTTCAGCGCCAGCTCCTTGCCACAGGGGAACTGGTTTCCAGGTCTACTGGGCTGATGCCGAGAAGAACACAGAAAATTCTTGGAGCAGGAGCAGGCAAATAGTTTTGGATGTGCTTGGCAATACAAAAGAGCTTCATGGAAGCCTTACCTTTTGTTTCCCTCCTTGGAGACCATTGGTCTTGTGATTTGTGCCAAAATTGTTTTTCTTTATTTGCCAAAATCTTGGACTTGACGTACACACACACACTCACATTTCTATGGAGAATTCCAGCTAATGCTGCTTCATTTTCAAGGAATGAAAAATTAGAGCCTAATCTCTGTGGTACTTAATAGAAATAATGTGCCATCAACCATAAAGGCCTTTTTTGTTGCAATATCTTTTTCCTCCAAATGAGAAACTTCTGTTTCTCATGAATGCCTGCTTCTCCTCTTGCCTAAAATGAAGGCTGACCTGTCTTTGCTCTTTACTGATCAGTCATCACGCTAGCTTATCATCTATACTCAGACAGATTCTGTTGATGATCCTGGTGAGGCTATTTTTGTTTTTGAAACTAGAATTCAAATGTGTCTATTGAATATTCACAGAAGAGGTTTGACCAATGAATGATGAAGCCAGATTTATCATGAGACGAATTTGAAATTATTTACATGATTTCCAATAAGAAAACTAGTCAAAAGACAGAAGCAGTCAATGAAATGAAATTTCTGTTGACAGGTGGCTATAGGGAAATTCATAATGTGCCAGCTTTGTGCGGTTTTGTGTAGGTTTTCTCATTAGTTCTCAAGAGTTGCCTGCTGCTGCTGCTGCTGCTGCTAAGTCGCTTCAGTCGTGTCCAACTCTGTGTGACCCCATCGACGGCAGCCCACCAGGCTCCCCAGTCCCTGGGATTCTCCAGGCAAGAACACTGGAGTGGGTTGTCTTTCCTTCTCCAATGCATGAAAGTGAAAAGTGAAAGTGAAGTCGCTCAGTCGTGTCCGACCCTCAGCGACCCCATGGACTGCAGCCTACCAGGCTCCTCCATCCATGGGATTTTCCAGGCAAGAGTACTGGAATGAGGTGCCTATGAGGAAAGAGTTGCTGTTTGTTTTCTTAGGACAGAGACATCTTGTAATCTGCCTAAAATCAATTTACTTGGTAAGGATAAAAGTTTGTGTGATAAAAATCTCCCAAGTTTCAATATTTTCCAATATGTTTTACTGGTTCCATGAAGTGTTATTAATTATTCATTCCATAAAAAGTTTTTGAGGGACCTCCCTGGTGGTCTAGGCTTGAGAATCTGCCTTCCAATGCAGGTGACTCAGATTTGATTCCTAGCAAGGGAACTCGGGTCCCACATGCTGCAGAACAACTAATCCTGTTGGCCACAGATACTGAGCCTCATGTCACAACTAGAGAGTCTGAGTGCCAGAGTGAAAGGTCCCCCATGAGGCAGTGAAGATCCACACTCCACAACTATCACCCCATGCAGCCAAATAAATAATTTTTTTTTTCAAAGTTCCCAAGTGTCCACTCTGTGCCACATATTTGTCCAGGTCTGGGGACATAGCAGTGAAAAAGAAGAGAGAAAAAAAAGAGAAGTAAAAATCTGCCCTCCTGGAGCTTACATTCTATTGTCAAAGTTAGAACCTCAGAGAGAATTTAATCCAGCCTAATGCAGTGAGGAGCAGAATATACCAGTTTTCTCCTCAACTCTGAAGGCACATTATCCAAGCGGTTGGAGCAAACCCTATGAAGCTGGGTTTGAATCAGCATCCTGTATTTCCTAGTGATATCCTTGTTTTCTTCCTCTGTAAAAAACAATGGGGTTAATAATAGGAATACTTGCCCCTTAGGGACTTTTTTTTTTTTTAAGACTGAAGGAAATAATGCACATAGACTGACTAGCACAGCATCTCATACAGAACAGAAACTGGGGAAAATATTGCTGTGATTGACTGTGGTGTAGTGATGAATGATGATGTTAATAGATTCTAGACAAATATTACAACAAAAAAGAGGGTAACATTTTAACTTAGGAGAAGAAGACTCGAGGCAGAACAGTCAGTGTTTAATTTTAGAACCCAGCGCTTTTTCATTTGGGAAGCATGCCTGGTCTCAAAAGAGATTTTTAAAAATAGATTAAACTGGAGTGCCAGCTGACCTGAAGAGTTTTCAAGGCTGGTGACAATTGCATGAGCCCTTTTTCCTAGTATCTCTGCAAGTCCTTGCCAAGGAGGTGCCTGGTTTGTGGAGCAGCAGAATAGATATTCACCACAATAGAGGGAGCTCTCCTGCCACCTGTGCACTGCCCATTTCCCTCCTCCCAAAGAGGTGTAGCACTCTTGTGAGAGATCCCAACAGCCTACCACTGAGCTGCTCTCTAGGAAAGAAGATAGTAACATTGGCACCTGAGTTTGAGTTGTGATCTGGAGAAGGTTTAGAAATTTTGGCTCAGTGGTTGTTTGCAAAGCTGAGCATTCAGATTGTCTTGTTAGGTAATTCTATCCACATTGTTCAGTTTGTTTAAGAATTTCCAAACTTCACACAAAAAATAAACAAATGGGGCCTAATTAAACATAAAAGCTTTTGCACAATGAAAGAAACTATAAGCAAGGTGAAAAGGCAGCCTTCAGAATGGGAGAAAATAATAGCAAATGTAGTAACTGACAAATAATTAATCTCTAAAATATAGAAGCAGCTCATGCAGCTCAATACTAGAAAAATGAATGACCCAATCAAAAGATGGGCCAAATAACTAAACAGACATTTCTCCAAAGACATACAGGAGGCTAGCAAACACATGAAAATATGCTCCACATCACTCATTATCAGAGAATTGCAAGTCAAAACCACTATGAGGTACCATCTCACGCCAGTCAGAATGGCCCTCATCAAAAAGTCTACAAGCAATAAATGCTGGAGAGGGTGTGGAGAAAAGGGAACCCTCTTACACTGTTGGTGGGAATGCAAACTAGTACAGCTACATGGAGAACAGTATGGAGATTCCATAAAAAAACTGGAAATAGAACTGCCATATAACCCAGCAATCCCACTGCTGGGCATACACAATGAGAAAACCAGAGTCCAAAGAGACACATGTACCCCAGTGTTCATCGCAACACTGTTATAATAGTGAGGACATGGAAGCAACCTAGATGTCCATCAGCAGATGAATGGACAAGAAAGCTGTGGTACAGATACACAATGGAATATTACTCAGCTATAAAAAATAGTGTATTTGAGTCAGTTCTAATGAAGTGGATGAAACTGGAGCATAATATACACAGTGAAGTAAGTCAGATAGAGAGAAACACCAATACAGTATATTAATGCATGTATATGTAATTTAGAAAGACAGTAATGATGACCCTATATCCAAGACAGCAAAAGAGACACAGATGTAAAAAACAGACTTTTGGACTATGTAGGAGAAGGTGAGGGTGGGATGATATGAGAGAATAGCATAGAAACATGTATATTACCATATGTAAAATAGAAGACCAGTGCAAGTTCAATGCATGAAGCAGGGCTTTCAAAGCTGGTGCTCTGGGACAACCCAGAGGAATGGTGGGAAGGGATATAGGAGGGGGGTTCATGATGGTCAGACACACATATACTTGTGGCTGATTCATGTCAGTGTATGGCAAAACCCATCTTAATATTGTAAAGTAATTAGCCTCCAATTAAAATAAATAAATAAATTTAAAAAATTTCCAAACTTCAAAAGCCTGGATTGGTTTAACACTCTCTCTGCTGACATATATCATAGATCCTTTGCATTGTCATTTAGAGTACCACAATCTGGCCGCTTCTACACTTGCTAATTAATAAATCCTTAGGTGTTAAAGATGGAAAACTGCATGTCATTTACGTTCCATCAGTGAGTTGTGGACCTAGGACAAATTCACCTTCACTGCAGTCTGCTAACATCTTTCTTCAAGGACACAGGAAGACCTCCAGTAAAGCATTTAACCTTCCTGTGTCTGAGCCTCCTCAACTATGAAATGAAGTACTCACATCTGTCCAGACACTCTTGTGAGACTCTATTAAGATAATAGATCTGAACCCTCCAGTTAGAATAAATGTCTCTCAATTTTCACAGAGAACTGATGGCACAGATTATTTTCTCTCTGTGGTATGGTTTTTTATCCTTCCATCTTATCTTCTCAGTGACATCAACTTAAGACTGTCTAGTCCATCTCCACACATTCTTTCCACAGTTCTTTGCATGATCTTTAATTCTGTCATTATTATTTTTTTTAATAAACTTTGAGTAACTTCTTTGTACCAGATTCTGTGTAGCTGTAAAACTTATCTCCTTTTGGGTGTATCTCCTTGCATATTTCTTAGCTGCTTCAGGGTCAGAGTCCAGTTGGAGAGGAGGCTAAGGTGAAGAGTGTTGTCTCTTACATGGATGGTATTTTTTTAAAGAAACAAGTTTTTAAAGAAAAGTTGCAAAGATGGTTTATAGTTCTCATACACTCCTCACCCAATTTTCCCTCATATTAACACCTTACATTATCATACAGGACACTTGTCACAGCTAAGAGAGCAACATGGTTACCTTGCTATTAACCAAACTCACACTTTATTCAGATTTCACGTATCCCACTAATGTCCAATTTCTGTTCTTGGTTCCCATTCAAGATATCAGTTGCATGTAGTTGTCACGTATCCCTAATCTCCTCCGGTCTGTGAAGGTTTCTAAGTCTTTGCTTGTTACTGATGATCTTCACAGATTTAAGGACAACTTGTCAAGTATTTTGCACAATGTCCCTCAGTTTGGGTTTGTCAGATATTTTTCTCCTAATTAGGCTGAAATCATGAATTTTTGAGAAGACCACAGGGATGACCACATCATCTCAGGGTAAGTGCTTTGAACGTGACTTATTGTTACTGAACCAAATTGGGTCCATTCACTTGCATGCAGTAAAGCCAGTCTACTGAGATTGGATTGTGGTAAAGTGCAATGTTGGTGCAGAGCACCGAGGCAAGGCGTCCAGGCAGCTAGTGCTTAAAGGCCTAAACCACCAAAGGCTTTCAGGGAAAGGTTTTTAAAGACAAGGTGAGGGAAGGTGGTGGGGTATGTGATCAGCTCATGGACATTTTCCTGATTGGCTGGTGGTGAGGTAATGGGGAGCCAATATCATCAGACTTCTAGTTCCAACCAGCCTGGGGTCTAAGTGCTTGTGGGCAGCAGGCAGTTAACTTCTTCCACCTGGTAGAGGTTTTAGTATCTGCCAAATAGCTCAAAGGATATGGCTGAACATTAGAGAACATATAGAGAACATTATCTACAGCCCATGAGGAGGAACTAAATGTCCTTGATTTTGTTTAATGGCTAAACTATTATTATTTTGTCTTGCAAAACTGTTTTCCTTTCTTCTACATTTGCTCACTTCTTGGATTAAATTTATTCTTTGACAAAAGATTTTCTACAGGCAGAAGACATGTGGGAGATTTGCTCTGGGAAGGGCTCATAGGGGCCTGCTCAGTTCCATTATTACCGGTGGTGTTAATCTTGATTCTCTGACCAAGGTCATGTTCACCAGGTTCTGCACTGTGAAACTGCTTTTTTTTTTTCCCCCCTGTTATATAGTCTGTTCTTCAGAAGTAAGTCACTAAGGTCTGAGCATGTGCGTGCTCAGTTACTTAGTCATGTCCGCCTCTTTGTAACCCTATATACTGTAGCCTGCCAGGCTCCTCTGTCCATGGGATTATCCCCATCAGCCATACTCAAAGAGGTGGGGAAGAGATGATTAGCTTTACTTCCTGGTATGTATATATATATATATATATATATATATGTATAAATTATTTCAAACTCTTCTGTAAGGAAGATTTTCTTCTCCACTTTAATCTTCCCATCTATCTATCCATCTATTCATTGATTAATATCAGCATGAACTCATGTGTATTTATTTTATGTTTTGTGTTGTAATACAATACTCTACTCATGATTTATTTTGTTGCTCAGTTGTTCCACCTCCAGCCATTGGCAGCTTTTTTAGATTGGCTCTTGCGTCACTTTGACAAGCCCCATCCTGTGATTTTGAGTATTTCTTTACTTTTACATACTAAGATGCTAAGAGATGCCCTGGGCTTACCTTGCATTCTTCTTGCTCTGGCTTGAGAATTAGCCATTCCTTTGGAGCCCTGATTTATTTTACTGGAGAAAGGTATTAGGAAACCAGGGTCTGAGTGCTTGTTGCGCTTATTGTTATTCCAAGCTTGAGATCTTTGTGCATTGGAAGCTTAGTAGCTGGTCACTCTCTTAAAACATACTTGTGGGTTTCTCAGGGGTTTTTCCACCAGAGCCATTCAACAATGGCTACTTTAGTGGCAGTGGGGACCATTAATAAATTCTAAATACAGCATGATAATGAAAACTGCCTTCTAGTAACATTATCTACATAGACATTTGGGGGATGATATGGAGTAGAGAGGAGAATGGAATAGGCAGGACAGTCAGGAAATTAATGGAGTAGTTAGGATTATGAAAAAAAAAAAAAAAACCTGAACAAGGATGATTACTGTGAAAATAAAAGCGGGAGACAGTTATAAGAAGTATCTACTAAGAGTATTGGCAATATGGATATTCCCAGCTACTTCCTGCCATGATTGTGCAGTTTAAGGATTTTTTGATACCCAATTCTGCTGTTACTACAATATCTGAGCCAAGACCATTTTTAACTTCTGTCAGACTCTCAGGTCATTTACAATGGTAGACTAACAGTGTGATTCCTATAGTCTGCAGATCTTGAGGCTCAAGTCTCAAGACTGGGTTTCTCATCACTTCCATATTTTAGTAACATAAAACTGTTTGCTGTTTTCCTCTATGGAAATAGTAGATGGATTTAGGCAGGATGTATGACTGGACCCCAAATGATGACTTTAAATTGTTCTTGTAATACTTATCTTTTATTTATCCATTTTCTGTATTTTCTAAGTGGAAAGATGAATTAACAGAAAAGTACATGGGGATGTGCCATATAAGACCTTTTGGGTCTTAGATAACTCTTCATGAGATATCGATCTGGGTCCTCTCTAGTTCAAACCCACAATTTGTTTTCTGATAAATACAGGGGACTTAAAATGGTTATGTAGGGGAAGGCAATGGCACCCCACTCCAGTACTCTTGCCTGGAAAATCCCATGGGTGAAGGAGCCTGGTAGGCTGCAGTCCATGGGGTCGCGAAGAGTCAGACACAACTGAACGACTTCCCTTTCACTTTTCACTTTCATGTGGGAGAAGGAAATGGCAACCCACTCCAGTATTCTTGCCTGGAGAATCCCAGGTATGGAGGAGCCTGGTGGGCTGCCGTCTATGGGGTCTCACAGAGTTGGATACGACTGAAGCGACTTAGCAGTTAGCAGACGTGACTTAGCAGCAGCATCGAAATGGCTATGTAAGTAGTTTTCCTATGTTCCTTTAGGACCTTTCTTGTTACCCAAAATGCCGTCCACAGAGATTCAACAGAAGTTTCACTTAGGAGCTTTCTAGAAGTTCTGCTTCCGTGTGCTGTATAGAATCTGCATAAAGATAAGATCCCTGAATCATCCAGGTGTATACTAAAGTTTGAGAAGCAGTGGTCTAGATCGCTGGTTCACTAATTTGATTGTGCGTGAGAATCACTTGAGGAGCTTTACAAAACACTACACTTGAATTTATCTCCACAGCTTGTGATGTACTAGGTATTGAATGTGACCTGAGTATTTGACTTTTTAAAACTTTCCAATACTTCAGGGTTGGCGTGGTAGATATCACCACTTCAGGGTGAAGATTAGAAGGCTATAAAGTAGTATACTTGACCATCTCATGGGAAGAGTCGACTCACTGGAAAAGACCCTGATGCTGGGAAGGATTGAAGGGAATGGCAGAGGATGAGATGGTTGGATGGCATCACCAACTCCATGGACATGAGTCTGAACAAACTCTGAGAGATAGTGAAGGACAGGGAAGCCTGGCCTGCTTCAATTCATGGGGTTGCAAAGAGTTGGACACGACTGAGTGACTGAACAACAACAAAAGGAAAAACAAACAAAAAAAAGCTTAAGACTTGAGTAAGACTAGTACTCAACTGAGTAAGACAAGACTCAGTTCATATGATATTACCACTACTGATCCAAAAACCTGGCTTGTGGCACACAATATCAGTAACAGTGCGCATAGTATTCTTTTTCTGTTAATGAAATTACATGTGCAGACCATCAAATTGCTGACCAGAAGGGCCCTAAAAATATCACCTTCAGAGGCACAGGTAGTTGTATGCAAAATTGAGATGGGTTCATGTGGCTCATCCCTTGTTGTGGAAATTTGAGCATCTGACACCCCTAAATTGAGAACAGAAAAATTGCTTTAAACAAAACAAGCCCAACTGAACCAGGGATACGAGGTCATGGATTTCACTTAAGGGCTTAGATCTGATAGACAGAATGCCTGATGAACTATGGAATGAGGTTCGTGACATTGTACAGGAGGCAGGGATCAAGACCATCCCCAAGGTAAAGAAATGCAAAAAGCAAAATGGCTGTCTGGGGAGGCCTTACAAATAGCTGTGAAAAGAAGAGAGGCAAAAAGCAAAGGAGAAAAGAAAAGATATGAGCATCTGAATGCAGAGTTCCAGAGAATAGCAAGAAGAGATAAGAAAGCCTTCTTCAGTGATCAATGCAAAGAAATGGAGGAAAACAACAGAATGGGAAAGCCTAGAGATCTCTTCAAGAAAATTAGAGATACCAAGCGAACATTTCATGCAAAGATGAGCTCGATAAAGGACAGAAGTGGTCTGGACCTAACAGAAGCACAAGATATTAAGAACAGGTGGCAAGAATACATGGAAGAACTGTATAACAAAGATCTTCAAGACCTAGATAATCATGATGATGGAATCACTAATCTAGAGCCAGACATCTTGGAATGTGAAGTCAAGTGGGCCTTAGAAAGCATCACTATGAACAAAGTTAGTGGAGGTGATGGAATTCCAGTGGAGTTATTTCCCTGGTGGCTCAGAGGTTAAAGCGTCTGCCTCCAATGTGGGAGACCTGGGTTCGATCCCTGGGTCGGGAAGATCCCCTGGAGAAGGAAATGGCAATCCACTCCAGTATTCTTGCCTGGAGAATCCCATGGATGGAGAAGCCTCGTAGGTTACAGTCCATGGGGTCGCAAAGAGTCGGACACGACTGAGTGACTTCACTTTAAAGACTAGAGATCTCTTCGAGAAAATTAGAGATACCAAGGGAACATTTCATGCAAAGATGGGCTTGATAAAGGACAGATAATGGACCTAACAGAAGCAGAAGATATTAAGAAGAGGTGGCAAGCATACACAGAGGAACTGTACAAAAAAGATCTTCATGACCTGGATAATCATGATGGTGTGATCACTCATCGAGAGCCAGACATCCTGGAACGTGAAGTCAAGTGGGCCTTAAAAAGCATCACTATGAACAAAGCTAGTGGAGGTGACGGAATTCTAGTGGAGCTATTCCAAATCCTGAAAGATGATACTGTGAAAGTGCTGCACTCAATATGCCAGCAAATTTGGAAAACTCAGCAGTGGCCATAGGACTGGAAAAGGTCAGTTTTCATTCCAATCCCAAAGAAAGGCAATGCCAAAGAATGCTCAAACTACTGCACAATTGCACTCATCTCACATGCTAGTAAAGTAATGCTCAAAATTCTCCAAGCCTGGCTTCAGCAATATGTGAACTGTGAACTTCTAGATGTTCAAGCTGGTTTTAGAAAAAGCAGAGGATCCAGAGATCAAATTGCCAACATCCACTGGATCATGGAAAAAGCAAGAGAGTTCCAGAAAAACATCTATTTCTGCTTTATTGACTATGCCAAAGCCTTTGACTGCATGGATCCCAAAAATCTGTCTAAAATTTTGAGAGAGATGGGAATACCAGACCACCTTATTTGCATCTTGAGAAATCTGTATATAGGTCAGGAAGCAACATTTAGAACTGGACATGGAACAACAGACTGGTTCAAAATAGAAAAAGCAGTACGTCAAGGCTGTATACTGTCACCCTGCTTATTTAACTTATATGCAGAATACATCATGAGAAATGCTGGACTGGAAGAAACACAAGCTGGAATCAAGATTGCTGGGAGAAATATCAATAATCTCAGATATGCAGGTGACACCACCTTTATGGCAGAAAGTGAAGAGGAACTAAAAAGCCTTTTGATGAAAGTGAAAGAGCAGAGTGAAAAGTTGGCTTAAAGCTCAACATTCAGAAAATGAAGATCATGGCATCTGGTCCCATCACTTGATGGGAAATAGATGGGGAAACAGTGGAAACAGTGTCAGACTTTATTTTTCTGGCCTCCAAAATCACTGCAGATGGTGATTGCAGGCATGAAGTTAAAAGACACTTACTCCTTGGAAGAAAAGTTATGACCAACCTAGATAGCATATTCAAAAGCAGAGACATTACTTTGCCATCTAAGGTCTGTCTAGTCAAGGCTATGGTTTTTCCAGTAGTCATATATCGTTGTGAGAGTTGGACTGCGAAGAAGGCTGAGTGCTGAAGAATTGATGCTTTTGAACTGTGGTATTGGAGAAGACTCTTGACAGTCCCTTGGACTGCAAGGAAATCCAACCAGTCCATTCTGAAGGAGATTGGCCCTGGAATTTCTTTGAAAAGAATGATGCTGAAGCTGAAACTCCAGTACTTTGGCCACCTCATGCGAAAAGTTGACTCATTGGAAAAGACCCTGATGCTGGGAGGGATTGGGGACAGGAGGAGAAGGGGACGACAGAGGATGAGATGGCTGGATGGCATCACTGACCCGATGGGCGTGAGTCTGAGTGAACTCCGGGATTTGGTGATGGACAGGGAGGCCTGGCGTGCTGCAATTCATGGGGTCGCAAAGAGTTGGACACAACTGAGTGACTGAACTGAACTGATGAATTGTGAAATTTTCTATTCTAATTCTGTGGGAAAAAACCATTGGTAATTTGATAGGGATTGCATTGAATCTGTAGATTGCATTTGGTAGTATAGTCATTTTCACAATATTGATTCTTCCTATCCAGGAACATGAAAAAATCTCTCCATCTGTTTATGACATCTTTCATTACTTTCATCAGTGTCTTATAGTTTTCCATATACATGTCTTTTGTTTCCTTAGATAGGTTTATTCCNAGTCATTTTCACAATATTGATTCTTCCTATCCAGGAACATGAAAAAATCTCTCCATCTGTTTATGACATCTTTCATTACTTTCATCAGTGTCTTATAGTTTTCCATATACATGTCTTTTGTTTCCTTAGATAGGTTTATTCCTAGATATATATATTTTTTGTTGTTACAATAGTGAATAGTATTGATTCCTTAATTTGTCTTTCTGATTTTTCGTTGTTAGTATATAGGAGTGCGAGTGTTTTCTATTTACTGACCTTGTATCCCGTGACTTTGCTGTATTCTCTGATTAGCTCTAGTAATTTTCTGATAGTTTCTTTTGGGTTTTCTATGTATAGTATCATGCCATCTGCAAACAGTGAGTTTTCCTTCTTCTTTTCCAATCTGGATTCCTTTTATTTCTTTTTCTTCTCTAATTGTCATAGCTAGGACTTCCAAAACTATGTTGAATAATAGTGATGAGAATGGATACCCTTGTCTTGTTCCTGATCTTAGAGGGAAAGCTTTTAGTTTTTCACCATTGAGAATAATGTTTGCTGTGGGCTTTTCATGTATGGCCTTTACTATTTTGAGGTAGGTTCCTTCTATGCCCATTTTTTGAAGCATTTTTTATCATAAATGGATGCTGAATTTTGTTGAAGGTTTTTTCTGCATCTATTGAGATGATCATATGGTTTTTATCTTTCAATTTATTGATATGGTATATCATGTTGATTGATCTGCATATATTGAAGAATCCTTGCATCCCTGGAATAAACCCGACTTGATTATGGTGGATGAGTTTTTTAAAGTGTTGTTGGATTCTGTTTGATAGAATTTTGTTGAGGAGTTTTGGACCTGTGTTCATCAGTGATATTGGCCTGTAATTTTATTTTTTTGTGTTGTCTTTTCCTGGTTTTGGAATCAGGGTGATTGGGCCTCATAGAATGAGTTTGGAAATGGTTCTTCCTCTGCAATTGTATGGAAGAGTTTCAGAAAAATAGGCATTAGCTCTTTTTTTGAAGAATTGATGCTTTTGAACTGTGGTGTTGGAGAAGACTCGTGAGAGTCCCTTGGACTGCAAGGAGATCCAACCAGTTCATTCTGAAGGAGATGAGCCCTGGGATTTCTTTGGAAGGAATAATGCTAAAGCTGAAGCTCCAGTACTTTGGCCACCTCATGCGAAGAGTTGACTCATTGGAAAAGACCCTGATGCTGGGAGGGATTGGGGGCAGGAGGAGAAGGGGATGACCGAAGATGAGATGGCTGGATGGCATCATGGACTTGACGAACGTGAGTCTGAGTGAACTCTGGGAGTTGGTGATGGACAGGGAGGCCTGGCGTGCTGTGATTCATGGGGTCGCAAAGAGTCGGACACGACTGAGCGCTGAACTGAACTGAACTCTGTCGCACTGAATTCTAGTAGCTGGCTGATTGTGTCATCCAGATGGCAGAACAGAGGACCTACACTGGACCCAGTGGTTGTGTGGTAAGATCTTTGATCCTGGATTCTACCTGAGTGGCTGAACAGCCTGCATTCTAAATTTCTCTGGTCACAGGAGAGAATCTACCCTATCTTAAAAATTGCCAGCCTCCCTCTCCTCAAGCCTATGTGAGCACCTTCCTTATTCTCTCTCTTTTTTGCATTTAAGGAAAGATTTTATTTTTAATTAATTTTATTGGAGTATAGTTTGTGTTATTTTCTACTGTCTAAAAATTAACCCACTATACACATACATATATCCTCTCCCTTTTGGACTTCCTTCCCACTCAGGTTATCACAGTACATTGAGTAGAGTTCTCTGTGCTATACTGTAGGTTCTCATTAGTTATCTATTTTATACATAGTATACATAGTATCAATAATATGTATATGTCAGCTCCAATCTCCTAGTTCTTCCCGCACTCCCTTTTCTCCTTGGTATCCATACAGTTGTTCTCTACATCTGTGTCTCTATCTGCTTTGCACATAGGCTCATATATACCCAAGGATCTCACTGAGCATGTTCTCTTTTTGACTGGTGTGATCATCTGACTGTTTTGCCTCTATAGTGGCCTGCAGAACAATGTAACATGCACAGAAGCCCTTAATAAATTCACCCAAGGAGACTTAAATGATAGCCAGCAAACAGTGAAATGTCTCTAATAAGAAAATCTGTCATTCAAAATAGGATAACCCAACATAAGAGAGGGACTTCTAACACCAGTAAACAATTCTGGGATACTAGCTGGTTCAATTCATTTGCTAGAGCATCTGACAGAACTCAGGAAAACACCTTACTTACAAGATTTACCAGTTTATTAATAAAGATTATAATTCAGAAACAGCTAGGTAGAAGAGATGCACAGGGCAAGGAGTGTGGGAAGGGCACAGAGATTCCATGCCCTCTCCATTCCCATCACGTTCCCCAAATCTCCAAGTGGTCATTAACCTTTCTGAATCCCATTCTTTGGGGCTTCTATAGAGGTATCATTACACAGGCATGATTGATGAAAACATTGGCCACCGAAACTGAATCAACCTCAAGTCCCTCTTTTCCTCCCTGGAGGTGAAGGGGGTGGGACTGCAACTTCCAAACCTCTAAGCTAGTAGTTAGTTCTCCTGGCAACCAGCTCCCTTCCCTTAAGGAGAAGCCAATAGTCGTCTTATTAATATAATGAAAGACACCTTCCTTCTCCGCTTTCTCAGATCACTTAGGAAATTCCAAGAAGTTTAGGAGTTCTGTGCCAGAAACTGGGTCAAAGATTCAATATACGTTTCTTACTATAAAGTATTGTCAACGGCCTTAGACATTATTAGTGTCTTGCAGGGATGCACCTGTGCCATTATCCAGAGTGTTGTGTGTTTATACTTGATGAGTCTCCTAATATATCATCTTTGTTAAATCACATGAGGACACACTGAATACCCTAAGTGATCAGACTACCAGCCTCCTAAGTCAATGATTCCAATCACAGGGCTCTTGGTGGGGAAAAAAAATGTTGTTTATCTTGGGAATTATTACTACAATCTGAATTTTCTCTTATTTGTGCCTACACAATTGCTGTGGCCTCCACCTCCAATGACCCTGGTAGTGGTCACAGGAGCCACCTCCAAGCTAATGAAACCCCATGCTGACCACTCAGAGGGGCATGAAAAATTGTGAGTTAGTTCCAAGGAGTAAAATGTTAAGGGGGAGATCCTAGAGAGGTTGGACCTGCCTGTTGCCCCTGAGGGTGACCCACAGAAGCTCCCCAGACCCGCTCCAGTCTTGGAATGTAAGCTCCGCCCACCACTCCCCCATCCCTTTACAAAGAGGCAGCCTGCGGTGAGGAAGCACTAAGCTATTGAAATCACCTGGGGCATCCAGGCCTGAAACCCATTAAGCAATCAGTATAAACTTGGAAGATTGGGGGTAGGTGTGGAGATCTCATGTCTTGTGGCGTCGGAGATGAGCCTTGTTTGTTAAGTTCCCTTGTTTCTCAGAACTGCCCTCTCGCAGTGTGGATTGACTGCCTCTTTCTTAGGCCTGTCCTCGTCCTCTGTGTATGGGGGCTGGTTTGCGAGCTGCACACCACGTGAGGGCATTATTTAGATAGCTTTGGGGTGCGGTTTAGTATTTCTTTTTTTAAAAGCTTCCCAAGGAATTTTAATATGCTGCCAGTACTGAGAAACTTTGTTTTTAGGCTCCTGGAGGCCAGGCCAGAAAACGGTTGTTGCCAAACGTGGAGTAGAGGCCTTAAGGGAATGAAAGGACCTGCGGAGAGGAAACGCGGAGTGAGCTCTAGGACGTTCAGGTTGCTGCTCTCAGGGCGAAGTTTCCCGCCCAGTTTTTGAGGTGACTAGAACCATATTGTGTAAGTACTAAATATTATCAAACCTCGTGTGAGGCGTTTATTACTTGTTTGACTCCTGGGTAATCTGAATTCTGTGACATTTGCAAGTTTGAAAAGCCCGGAATTATCGATGCATTTCCTGTGTCTTGTTGGAAGCCAAGTGTTAATCATTGTGTAACTCCTTCAACTCTGCACTTTACAAGTTTTTAGGAGCCTCCAGAAGGGTTCTTCCTGCTGCTTGAGAGCACTCCCAGTGTATCTCTGCAAGCTTCCTTCTCCTGTTGCCTGCAGTGACGTGGCCACTAAACAGGCATTTCTCAAGTTTTTGCAATCAGCCTTCTCCTTATAAAACACGCTTCAGCTTTTATTTTTAGCGTCTTCTAATACACCTTGATAAATGTTCTTCTCCTAAGGGCTTGTCAGAAGCAAAGGTGATTGATAAACTGTTGCAAAGGAAAGAGAAAAATGTTCTTTCTAATATCTGCCATTGTGACATATTACATAAATAATGTTCTAAGGCTAATCGGTACTAAATGGATTTTGTATTTTAAATGTTCTCTGCAGCCATCCAGGTATGAATCACATTGTTTTATCAAAATCATTATGAGGGCCGCCTTGACTTGTAAAATCTAGCAAATAAATATGGGAAGGCAAACGGTGCTAGGCATGTGTGGTGGCATCATTAGGACTTTGTTTATTCTACATGTTCATAAATCATCACTGCCTGTGAAAAGACTTGCCAGGGAAGAATAAAAGCTTTGTCCTTGGCCTTCAGCATTGGCTGCTGGGAGAGATGGTGCTTTCTCAATGTCAGCTGACTGGGGCTTCAGCTGTTCACCTTGTGTTTGCTTTTTTTTTTTTTTTCTTCATTTATTTCAGGACAGAATTCTTTGTGGCAGAGATTTCTGAAATGTGTCAGGCAGAGTAAGTTTAGGTGGTATGTGAGCAAATATTTTGGTTTCAGAAGTTGCAACATTTGTCTGTCTTTGCATTAAGCCTACTTCCTACCTCCCTTACCCTCAGAGGTTCAGACGAGCAAAAAGCTAAAGAGGAATGAAAGAGGGAGTAAAAAAGAGAAGCACTAAGGGAAGTAAAAGGAGAAAGGGATCCAATGCTAAGATAGGTCTTGGAACCTGGGATCCTGCCAGAGATATAAGGATTTATAGATGTAGTGGGGTGTGTGTGTGTGTTTCAGAAATGGGAAGCCAGAGAGACATAATGATTTGCAGATGTAATGGTGTGTATGTGTGTGTGTTTCTGAGACAGGAAACTAGGCAGTGAGACTGGAGTTAAAAAGATTTTTAACATCTTTGGCGGCTGAAGGCTACACAGCTTTGTGGGTGTGTATACTAGAGGCATGTGGTAGGGCAACCATATATGTATAATAAAGAAACCTCTGCATTTATTAATGAACATAAATTCCCAGCTCTGTGTTTAAGTCACCCTATGACTTCAGGACAAATCTTTCCCCTTCTGAGCCTCAGTTTTCTCTTCCATGAGATATGACAGTTATATTTAAAAAATAAATATTATAAAATAAAATAATAATATTGTATGGTTGTTTGCTGTTGTATTTATTTTTAAAATTACTTTATTCATGGTAAGCAAACTGTATTTTTCTATTTATTTTACTTAAGTTTAAGTTACACTGATTCTACTTGAAAAAAATACTGTCGATGATGATAATAATAATGAGTTGTTGCTTTCCTGGCATTTCTTCCTGTGTCTGGCTTTTCATATATTTGTCATTTGGTTGTAGTTTGCATAAAGCGCTATTATACTGCTACTTCACACCCCCAGAGACATAGAGGTTGAATACTGAGTTGATTGTCACACAGTTCATGAATAAAGGGAGCATAAGGATGAATCCAGGCGCTCTGGCTCCATAATCAAAGTGAC
>SJXQ01004502.1:16739-110957 GCA_006408695.1 Aepyceros melampus | reverse complement strand
TAGAACTACAGAACAAAAAGAGAGGAACAATACAATAACTGAAATAAAAAAGACAACAGAAGAAATCAATAGCAGAATAACTGAGTCAGAAGAACAGATAAATAAGCTGTAAGAAAAGAATGGTAGAAATCAAATCTGCAGAACAGAATAAATAAAAAAGAATGAAAACAGCCTCAGAAGCTCTGTGACAACATTAAATGCACTAATTTGCATTACAGGAGTCCCAGATGAAGAGAGAGTGAGGACCTAAGAGAATATTTGAAGAGATACAAGAAAACTTCCTTAACAAGGGAATGGAAACAGTCATCTGAGTTCAGGAAGTGCAGCAAGTTCCAGGCAGGTTAAACCCAAAAAGGAATACACTGAGACACTGTAATCAAACAGACCAAAATTAAAGACAGAAAAAATATTTTTTAAAAAACATAAGAAAAGCAAGAAGTAAGATATAAGGGCTATCCATCCCATAAGGGTATCAGCTGATTTCTCAGCAGAAACTCAGCAAGCAAGAAGGGAGTGGAATGATATATTTAAAGTGATGAATGGGCAAAACTTAAAACCAAGAATTTCCTGTTTTGCAAGGCTCTCATTAAGATTCAACAAAAAATAAAAATAAAAACCCTTATAGACAAGCAAAAACTAAGAGAATTCAGTATCATGAAACCACCTTTGCAACAAATGCTATGAGAACTTTCCTTAGTGAAAAATAAAAGACCACTACTAGAAACAAGACCACTACTATGAATGAAAAAATTCACTGGTAAAGCCAAATATAAAATAAAGGTAGGAATTCATCTGCATACACATAGGATATCAAAACCAGCAACTGTGAGAAGAGGAGAGCAACAAATGCAGAATATCAGAAAGGCAACTGAATTTAAAAGGCAGCAACTTAGAATATTCTTGTTATAGACTGCTATATCAAAACTCCCCAGGAACTTCCCTGGTGGTCCAATGGTTAAGACCCCATGATCCCAAAGAAGGGGACTCGGATTTGATCCTGGTCACAGAGCTAGGATCCCCACATGTTGAGCAGCAGGGCCAAAACTAAAATATCCCCCACTCCATCCTTTGGGCCTTACCCAAGAAGTCCACTAATTAGGACTCTGCCTTCCAATGCATGGGATGCATGTTGGATCTCCAATCAAGGAGCTAAGATCATACACGTTTCATGGATGGTCAAAAAAAAATAAAAATGTAAAACAGAAAGAATGCTATGAAAAATTAAATAAAATTAAAAATGCTACACATAAGAACAACCTAAAACAAATCATCACAATAACCACAAATAGAAACTCTATAATAGATAAACACACACACACACAGAAATCCAAATACAACACTAAAGTTTACCATCAAATCAGAAGAGAAGAGAGCAAAATAGGAAAACAGGAAGGGACGAAAAAAAGACCTACAAAAACAAATCCAAAACAATCAACAAAATGGCAATACTAACACACACTGAGATAACTACCTTATATGAAAATGGATTAAGTGCTTCAACCAAAAGACATAGACTGGATGAATAGATACAAAATCAAAACTTGTACATATACTGTCTACAAAAGACACACTTCAAATCTAGGGACATATATAGTCTTAAAGTGAGGAATGGAAAAAAGTATTTCATGCAAGTGGAAATCAAAAGAAAGCTGGAATAGCTACACTCATATCAGACAAAGTACAATTTAAAATAAAGCCTATTACAAGAGACAAACACTACGTAATGATCAAGGGATAGATTCAAGAAGAATACAACTACAAATATATATGCACCCAGCGTAGGAACACGTCAACATATAATACAAATATTAAGAGCCATAAAAGGAAAAACTGGCATTACCTCAATAACAGTGGGTTAAGATTCCACTTTCATCAATGCACAGATCATCCAGACAGAAGATCAATAAACACAGACCTTAAATGACACGTTAGACCAGATTGTCTTCACTGATATTTATGAAGCATACCATACAAAAGCCACAGAAAGACATTCTTCTCAAGTGCTCAGGAATATTTTCTAGATTGATCATATCCTGGGCCACAAAACAAACCTTGGTAAATTTAGGAAAATTGAAATCCTATCCAGTATCTTTTCTGACCACAATGCTCATGAGATTAGAAATCAAGGATAACGAAAAACTATAAAAAACACAAACATGGGGAGGCAAAATATGCTACTAAACATGGATCCCTGGTGGCACTAGTGATAAAGAATCCGCCTGCCAATGAAGGAGACACAGAGACATGGGTTCAATCCCCAGGTCAGGAAGATTCCCTGTAAGAAATGGCAAACCATTCTAGTATTCTTGCCTGTAAAATATCCTGGGCAGAGTAGCCTATTGGGTTTCCATTCATGGCGTCGAAAAGAGTTGGACATGACTGAGCAACTGAGCACAGCATAGAAATCATGAAGCTGTGAAAAATCAAAGAAATTAAAAAATATCTAAAGACAAATGATAATGAAAACACAAATATCTAAAACCTGTAGGGTACCATAAAAGCTTTTCTAAGAGGAGAAACAAACTTATCACAAGAAATAAGAAAAACCACAAATAAACATCCTAATGTTACACCTAAAGCAACTAGAGAAAGGAAAAAAGAAAAAAACTTGTTAGTAGAAGGAAAGAAATCATAAAGATCAGAGCAGAATAAATGAAACAGAAATGAAAACAATAGAAATTATCAATAAAACAAAAAGCCGCTTCCTAAAAATATTTTTTAAAAATCGGTAAAACTTTACCAAACTCATCAAAAAAAGAGGGATCAAGTCAATAAAATTGCAAATGTAAAAGGAGAAGCTACAATATACACTGCAGAAATACAAAGGATTATAAGAGACGACTACAAGCAACTATATGCCAATAAAATGGACAAAATGACAGAAATGGGCAAATTCTATTTTTTTTAAATTGATTTTTTAGTTTGTTTTGCTTTACAATACTGTATTTATTTTGCTATACATTGGCATGAATCAGCCAAGAGTGTACATGAACTCCCAATCCCGACCCCCACCTCCCCCCTCCCGCCCCACACCTTCTCTCTNATTCATTTCACTTATGATATCATACATGTTACAATGCCACTCTGCCAACTCATCCCACCCTCTCCCTCTCCCACAGAGTCCAAAAGGCTGTTCTACACATCTGTGTCTCTTTTGCTGTCTTGCGTACAGGTTTATCATTACCATCATTCTAAATTTCATATATATGTGTAAGTATACTGTATTGGTGTTTTTCTTTCTGGCTTACTTCACTCTGTATAATTGGCTCCAGTGTCATCCACCTCATTAGGACTGATTCAAATGTATTCTTTTTAATAGCTGAGTAATACTCCATTGTGTATATGTACCACAGCTTTCTTATCCATTCATCTGCTGATAGACATCTAGGTTGCTTCCATGTCCGGGCTATTATAAACAGTGCCGCGATGAACATTGGGGTACATGAGTCTCTTTCAAAAAGCGTATATACTTTCTCCCAAGACTAAATCAGAAGAAATAGAAAATATGAACTGAACAATCACAAGCACTGAAATTGAAACTGTGATTTTAAAAATTCCCAAGAAATGAAAGTCCACGACATGAAGCTTCACAAGAAAAGTTTATCAAACACTTACAGAACAGCTAACACCTATCTTTCTGAAATGATTCTTTAAAAAAAACTGCAGAGGAAGGAATATGCCGAAACCATTCTATGAGGCCATGATCACCTTGATACCAAACATTACAAAGATATCACACACACAAAAAAGGAAACCACAGGCCAGTATCAGTGATGAGTGTAGACACAAAAATCATCAACAAAATGCTAGCAATCCAAATCAACAAATGCCACATTAAAAGGATCATACACTAACGATCAACTGGAATTTACCTTAGGAATGCAAAGATTTTTCAGTATCTCCACAAATCAATCAATGGGATACACCATATCAACAAACTGAATAAAAAGCACATGAT
Organism: Aepyceros melampus; assembly: GCA_006408695.1. Classification (NCBI taxonomy): domain Eukaryota; kingdom Metazoa; phylum Chordata; class Mammalia; order Artiodactyla; family Bovidae; genus Aepyceros; species Aepyceros melampus. The sequence continues at coordinate 106,999 of SJXQ01004502.1, read as the reverse complement.
TATCTCAATAGATTCAAAAAAAGCTTCTGACAAACTTTAACACCCATTTATAATAAAAAAAACCTCTCTATAAAATGGGCACAGAGGGATCATATATCAATATAATAAAGGCCTTCTATGATAAACCAACAGCTAACGTCATATTCAATGGTGAAAATCTGAGGGTATTACATATTAGATCAGAAATGCGAAAGGATGTCCGCTCTCCCAATTTTAATTCCGGATAGTTTTGGCAGTCCTAGCCAGGGCAATCAGAAAAGAAAAAAATAAATTAACAGAATCCAGATTGGAAAAGAAGACTTAACACTCTGTCTGAACTTCCTGGTGGTCCAGTGGTTAAGAATTCACCTGCCAAGGCAGGGAACAAGGGTTTGATATCTGGTTCAAGGACAACCCATGCCGTGGGACAATTAAGCCCCTGTGCCACAAGTCCTGGGCCCAAGCAGCACAACTACTGAAGCCTGAATGTTCTAAAGCCTGTGCTCCACAACTAGAGAAGCCACCACAATGAAAACCCGGGCACAACTGGAAGAGTACCTGCTCATCCCAACTACAGAAAGCCTGTGGGAAGCAGTGAAGATCCAATGCAGCCAAAAGTAAATAAATGAGTAAACAAATTTAAATAAAGTTTGCAAATGAAATGATACTTACTATATATAGAAAATTCTAAAGATGCTACCAGAAATCTACTAGAGTTCATCGATGAATTTGGTAAAGCTGTAGCATACAAAATCAATACACAGAAATTTGTTGCATTTCCATATGCTAACAACAAAAGATAAAGAAACAATTCCAGACTACTCTGGTGGTACAGTGGTTGGGAGTCTATGGGCCAATGCAGGGGACATGGGTTCGATCTCTGGTCCAGGAAGACCCCACATGCTGGGGGCAACTAAGTTCGTGCACCACAACTACTGAGTCTAGGCTCTTGATTCTGCAAGGTACAACTACTATGACCGTGCACAGCAATTACTGAAACCCATGCACAGCAACTACTGAAGCCTGTCCACTCTAGGGCCTGTGTGCCACAACTACTGAACCTTTGCACTGCAGCCACAGAAGCCTATGCACCTGGAACCAATGCTCTCCAACAAGAAGCCATTGCAATGGGAAGGCTGTCCATTGCAAAAATAGCCTCCACTCATTGCAACTAGAGAAAACCCGCACATTGCAATGAACACCAAGCACAGCCCAAAATAAATATGATTTTCGATAGAGGAATAAAATTTGATTTCAAAAAATTTTAAATAAACAATACCATTTATCATCATATTAAAAAGAATAAAATATCTAGAAAAAACTCTCTTAAGGAAACAAAAGACCTGTACAGAGAAAACTATAAGACACTGAAGATAGAAATTAAGAATGACAGAAACATATGGGAAAGATATACACTGTTCTTGGACTGAAAGACTCAATATTGTCCAAATGACCGAAGCCAATCTAGATATTTGATGCCATTCCTATCAAATTACCAATGCCATTTTTCACAGAACTATTAATATAACAACAACAAAAAAATCTTAAATTTCCATGAAGACATAAAAGATCCTGAAGTCAAATCAATCTTAAAAATCAAAAACGTTCCTGGAGGAATCAGGCTCCCTACTTCAAGGCTATACTATAAAGCTAAAGTCAATATCAAAACAGTATGGTATGGGCACAAAAATACAAATATAAATCAATGGAACAGGATAGAAAGGCTAAACTCATGCACCTATTGTCACGTAATCTCTGACAAAGCAGATAAGAACATACAATGGAGAGAAGACAGTCTCTTCAATAAGCAGAGCTGGAAAAATTGTAAAGCTACATGTAAAGGAATAAAATTAGAACGTTCTCTAATACCATACACAAAATCAAAACAGATTAGACCTCTAAATGTAAGACCAAATAGTATAAAACTATAGAGGAAAACACAGGCAGAACACTCTTTGACATAAATCACAGCAGTATCTTTTCTAACCCATTTCCTAGAGAAATGGAAAACAAACAAACAAACAAATGGGACCTAATTAAACTCAAAAGCTTTTGCACAGCAAAGGAAACCATAAACAGAACAGAAAGTCAAACCACAGAATGGGAGAAAATATTTGCACAGGATTCAACTAACAATGGATTAGTCTCCAAAATTCACAAAACAGTTCATGTGGCTCAGTATTAAAAAAAAAAAAAAAAACAACAACCAACCAAGGAACCCAATCAAAAAATGGGCAGAAGACCCAAACAGGCAATTTTCTCAAAAAAGACAGATCACAACAGGCACATGAAGCGACGCTCAACATTTCTACTTATTAGAAAAATGCAAATGAAAACTACAGTGAGAAATCACCTTATAGCAGTGAGAACTGCCATCCTCAAAAACCTACAGTGAATGTTGGAGAGGGTGAGGAAAAAAGGGAACCCTCCTACAGCATTGGTGGGAAGGTAAATTGGTACAGCCGCTATGCACAACTGTATGGAGGTTCCTTAAGAAACTGAAGACTACCATGTGATCCTTAACACCTACCTTAAGACCTGGTTCCTTAAGACCTACCATATGATCCAGAAATTCCAATCTTGGGCATGTATCTGGAGAAAAACATGGTTTGAAAGGATACTGGCATGCCAACATTTATAGTAGTGTTGTTAACAACAGCCAAGACATAAAACAACCTAAATGCCCACTGACAGATGAAGAGATAAAGAAGATGTGGTAGCAAAACACAATTTATCCAGTCATTAAAAAGAATGAAATAATACCATTTGCCACAACATGGACAGATGTGGAGATTATCAGATAAGTGAAGTCAGACAGAGAAAGACAAATATCAAATAATAATCTAAAAAAAATAGGATACAAATGAACTTATCTAAAAAACAGAAACAGACTCACAGACTTAAGAGAATGACCTTCTGGTTCCCTGCAGGGAAGGGTGGGAGAGGGACAAATGGGAGTTTGGGACTGACATGTACACACTGCTATATTTAAAACAGTTAACAAAGACCTATTGCATAGCACAGGGAACATTGCTCAATATTCTATAAAAATCTAAATGGGAAAGAACTTGAAAAAGTATGGGCTTCCCTGGGAGTTCAGACAGTGAAAAATCTGCCTGCAATGTGGGAGACCTGGGTTCAATCCCTGGATCACGAAGGTCCCCTGGAGAAGGAAATGGCAGCCCACTGCAGTGTTCTTGCCTGGAAAATGCCATGGACAGAGGAGCCTAGTGGGCTACATGGAGTCACAAAGAGTCAGACACGATTGAGCAGCTAACACATACATTTACTGAGAAAGTATAGATACATGAACAATATATATAACCTAATCACTTTGCTGTATACCTGAAACTAATACACTATTAACAACTATGCTCTAATATAAAATAAAAATTACAAGAAAACTTAAGAGGACTGAAATCATATTAAGCATACTTTGTGACCACAATGGTATAAAGTAGAAATTAGTTACATGTAGAAAACTAGAAAATTTACAATTTGTAGAGATTAAACCACATATAGTATTAAATAAATAATGTAAAAGAAATTTTTTAAAAATATCTTGAGGCAAGTGAAAATAGATATGCAAAATGTCAAATTTTATGAGATGCAGCAAAAGCAGTTTTAGGTGGGAAGTTTACTGAGATAAATGTTTACCTCAAGAAACAAGAAAACAATCTAACTTTATACCTAAATGAATTAGAAAGAGTAAAAAGAAATGAAGCCAAAAGTTAGTAGATGGAAGGAAATAATAAAGATTGGGGCAGTAATGAAACACAGACTAAAAGGAGAGCAAGCAAGATTAATGAAATGAAGAGGTGAATCTTTGAAAAATGACACCGAGAAGTGTTTTGGCTAGACTCATCAAAAGGAGATAAAAAGACAGAGGACTCAAACTTAAAAAAGAAATGAAAGAGGTGTTCTCTCTGATTTTACAGAAACACCAAGGATCATAAGAAACTACTATAACCAAGATATGCCAACAAACTGGACAACCTAGAAGAAATGGATAAATACTTAGAAACAACCTATCCAAATAGTCAAACAAGACAAAATAGAAAATCTGAATAGATTACTAAAGAGACACAAGTAATCAAAGCTCTCCGAACAGACAAAATCCAAAACCTAATGCTTCATTGGTGAATTCTATCAACTATTCAAAAAAGTATTAATGCCAAACATTCTGATACTCTTCCAAACACCAGAATTGGGGGCAAGGGGAAGGGAACTCTTTCAAACACATTTTACAAGACCAGCATTATCCTCATACTAAAATCAGACAAAGATGCCACAAAGAGAAAATTGCAGGCCAATATTCCTGATGAACACAGATGTAAAAATCATCAAACAACAAGGAAAATCAAAGATCCTGCATGCTGCAATTAAGACCTGGCACAGCTAAATAAATAAATGAATAAAAAAATACATACAAAATTAAACATCCATAAATGATAAATATTCCCAACTTAGCAGTTATAGAGGGAACTTATTGCAACACAGAATAGGCCATATATGACAAGCCTATGGGCTTCCCAGGTGGCACTAGTGGTAAAGAATCTGCCTGTCAATACAGGAGATATAAGAAAGGCAGGTTCCATCCCTGGGTGGGTAAGATCCTCTCGGGTAGGGCACGGCAACCCACTCCAATATCTTTGCCTAGAGAATCCCCATGGAAAGAGGAGCCTGGTGGGCTACAGTCCACAGGGTCACACATAGTTGGACAAGACTGAAGCAACTTAGCATGCACAAATGCATGACAAGCCTACAGCTACCATTATACTTCATTGTGCACAGCTGAAGCCTTTTCTCTAAGATCAGGAACAAGACAACAAGGCTCACTATTGTCATTTTTATTTAACACAGTACTGAAAATCCTAGTCAGAACAATTAATCAAAAATAAACACACAAACAAAAGGCATCCAAACTGAAAAAGGAGAAGTAGCAGTAGCAGTAGCAGCACTATCACTGTTTGCAAATGACATGATCTTATGCAAGAGAAAACTCTAAAGATTCCAACAAAAATCTGTGACTACTAAACAAATTTTAAAAAAATTGTTAAACTAAGGACGGGAACTATAAGAGACAATAAACGTAAAGTACTTAGCACAGTATCTGCAAGATATAAGATGTTCAGTTAGTATACTCTCTTACTTTAAGCATTCATTTTTGGACAGATTATTCTGCAATTTTGGAGGCAAGCTAAGAGCTCTAATTTCTTACCTGACTTCTACTGGACTCCAGATTCCTACTTGTGCATGTTGCCAGGTTAATGCTCTTTGGAGAATGAGATCAGTCACCTCTACTATTCCAGAATCATGGAAAGTCATCCCAGCAACTTTCCCATCACCCAGACCTTTAGCTTCCACGTCCACAATGGAGGTTATCAAATACAACAGCAGTAAATATCTTTCCCGCAAAAGCCTAGAACCTGTCACAGGGAAAAGCTATGGCTATAAAGAATTCATTCTTAGAGAAGTCAAGCAGGAACCAGCAAACTGTCTTATTCTTATATGTATGGATTCATGGCTTAAAGAGCATCTCATCTTATCTTCTTCATCTTTTCAATTCTATCCCTGCACTATTTTATGATACCAGACAGACAGGAACATTAGCCTTCTCTGTATTGTTCCAACAAGATATAGAAGCAGGTAGAAATGAAGAATGAAAAACAATCTATCTAAAAATAACAAAATATTTGTAGCTTTTATGACATAGTAACATTACAGCTCACTCAAAATTAACCTGGGAGTTTGGATTTCATGGGTGTAGGACACTAACATTGCCTGGGAGCACCTAACAGAGAGCCTTCCAACCAGTAAATGTTTTCTAAGTAACAGATTACAGAGTCTAAATAAATAAAATCTAATCTGATGACGGACTAGAGAAGCCAAGTATGTAGCAGGATGGTTTGGTTGTCTTTTATTTTTTTGGCTCATTTTATTTTATCTAATATGCAGCAGACTACAAATCAAAATAAAATGGAGAAAGAACTTCTGTGGTAGTCCAGCGGTTAAGATCTGCCTGCCAATGCAGGGGACACAGGTTCCATCTCTGGTCCAGGATGATTCCACTGTCTCAGGGCAACTAAGCCCATGCGCTGACACTGCTGAGCACACACTCTAGGGCTGGAAAACTACTGAAGCCTGTGCTTCACACTAAGAGAAGACACTGTAAGGAGAAGCCCACACATTGCAAACAGAAAGTAGCCCCCACTCCACACAACTAGAGAAAGCCTGTTCACAGAAACAAGGCCTGTTCGCAGCCAAAAATAAATTAATTAAATAAAACGAGAAAAATTGAACATAAACATGGTTAAATTTAGTAAAGAAAATTTGAGTCAAAAGAGGGGAAATAAAGCTAAGGCTACTAAAACTGAGGAGTCACTAAAGGAACAGCTGCATACCAAAAATGTAGAATGTAACAGGAACCTAGGATTCCAGTGACCATAGGTAAAAGTCTTTCTCAAGATTTAAGAGGAGGGGGTGGGGAAAAGGTAGAGAGAGATAGATACTTTACTTCTCTTTTAATAAGCATTTCAAGCTTAATTATAAAAATCTTAGGATGTATTTGGTCTAATAATATAGGAAAATATGGAAAAAGTTAACTCACAAGATATTATAAATAAATATGTAGTTTCAGAAACATAAACCTTTCAAAATTGCATAAAAATAAAACTTGTTGTGATGTCTCCAGTGACACTGTCTCTAGATGGCAGCCTGTACTTTGTAACATTCTTTGTTAAGTTAATATAATTCTTCCTCTGTAGAGAAGGTAAGGGAAACATCAAAATAAATGCTCAAAAACAAAAATCACACATCAGCATATGATATGATGAGTACCAAGTCTTTCAAAACTGAATACAATATATTTCATCCATATCAAGAACAAATAATTTTACTAAAATATTAGAATTTGAAATTTTGGAGCTTGTTTGAGCCATGCTAGTATAGCACAGGGCCAAAGCAAAGAAATGTCCCAGAGTTAATAATATTTCAAACTGTTTTCACCAAACCTTCAACAATATTATAATAACTTGACTTCAGTGCTAATGCTGTTCATACAGACATGAATTAAAGAAAAGTGAGGAAAATAAACATTTTAAAAATGCCTGTCTGCTACCCGAGGATCTATTACTATTGCTAATGTAATTCAAGACAGACAGGCTTTCTTAATCCATAGCACATGGATTCTTAAGTATCTATGGACCTTTTGAAACTATATGGAACTTTGGCTCTATGTCCTTCTGTAGAGAAAGGTCCAAACTTTTCAGGATATTATTACAGGAATTTGAGAAATCAAAAAAAGTAAAAATTATCCATTGCAGAAAAAATACTAAAGATTTTTCTTCTTAGAAAAATAAACAGAGAAATTAAACTGTGACAGTAAAGAACAGTTCTAGAGAAAATTCACCCTTCATAATGTGGTACAGAACAGCAAAGACTGGACTTTAAAATGGAGAGAAGAAAAGGCTGAACTCTTTCCCATCCTAATAAATCAAACCATGAGTGAAATAGTATTGTTTAAAGAGAACCCCTGGCATCTCTAAATGGCAAAGGAAAAAGCACAAGGGAATCTGCACATTAGGTTAATCCATAAATAGTGAAAATTTTTATTTACCACTTATCCAATTTACAGAAAATGCTACGTATTCCATTTCAGCTACATAATATAATTTAATATTTAAATCTTTGAGATTATGTAGAATTATCTGGCAGTTTCTTATCAAACTTCATGTAAATAACCAAGTCCTGTTTGTTTAAACTGTGTTTCAAAGCTTTATCAATAGAAGGGCTTAAATACTCTCAAGCACAGTTTTTGACAGTATATTTTTTCTTATAAAATTTTTATGGGCCATTAAAACTTTCTGAACTTATCTTTGTCTAAAAGGCCTTTTTCCTATTTTATCAAACTTAGATATGTGATCAAAGAGAAAAAAAACTAACTGGTTTTAAAAAGTTTTTCTTAAAGTGAATTCCCCAGTATTTTCTTAAAATATACATTTTATTTCAGAATAGTTCAAGCTGACAGAAAAGTTATGAACACAATACACAGGTTGTCAATACACCACAACCAGTTTCTCCTACTGTTAGAATGTGATGTTAGTATGGCATATCTGAAACAACAAGCCAATATTGATAACATTAGTATTTTCTGACTAACATTATTTTATTGAGAAATAATTAACATACATCACTGCAAGTACGTTTAACACATATAGCATGATGGTTTGACACAGATATACAATGAAATGATTACAATAGGTTTAGTTAACATCCATCATTCTCACACAGTTACAATAAAAAGAAAAAAACTTCTCCTTATGATGAGAACACTTAGGATTTCTACTTGGATTTTTTACTGGAGAATAGAATTAAAAATCAAGATTTGGATTAATTTTATTTTTTTATTTTTATTTTTATTTTTACTTTATTTTGCTTAACAATACTGTATTGGTTTTGCCATACATTGACATGAATCAGCCGTGGGTGTACATGAGTTCCCAATCCTGAGCCCCCCTCCCACCTCCAACCCCATATCATCTCTCTGGTACATCCCTGTGCACCAGCCCCAAGCATCCTGTATCCTGTATCGAACATAGACTGGCGATTCGTTAACATGACAGTATACATGTTTCAGTGCCACAAATCATCCCACCCTCTCCCTCTCCCACAGAGTCCAAAAGTCTGTTCTATACATCTGTGTCTCTTTTGCTGTCTCATATACAGGGTTATCATTACCATCTTTCTAAATTCCATATATATGTGTTAGTATACTGTATTTCCAGCTCTGTCAAAAAAAAAAAAAAAAACAACACGAATACAGTATATTAATGCATATATACGGAATTTAAAAAGATGGTAACAATAACCCTGAATGCGAGACAGCAAAAGAGACACAGATGTATAGAACAGTCTTTTGGACTCTGTGGGAGAGGGAGAGGGTAGGATGATTTGGGAGAATGGCATTGAAACATGTATAATATCATATAAGAAACGAATCGCCAGTCCAGGTTCAATGCAGGATACAGGATGCTTGGGGCTGGTGCACTGGGATGACCCAGAGGGGTGATACAGGGAGGGAGGGGGAGAGGGGTTCAGGATGAGGAACATGTGTATACCTCTGGTGGATTTATGTTGATGTATGGCAAAACCAATATAATATTGTAAAGTAATTAGCCTCCAATTAAAATAAATTTAAATTAAAAATAAATAAATAAATGTTCATTCCTGTAAAAAAAAAAAAAAATCAAGATTTGGTCTAGGTGTATCCATTGCTACTAGCTCACTATTAATAGAATGTCATTTCCCCTAAGCCTTCTCAGCTGAAATAACAAGGAAACACTTATGTGGGGCTTCCCTAGTGGCTCAGTCCCTAAAGAATCTGCCAGCAGTGCAGGAAACTGCCTGCAGCACAAGAGACCTGTGAAGACCCCCTGCAGAAGGAAACGGCAACCCACTCCAGCATTCTTGCCTAGGAAATCCCATGGACATAGGAGCCTGGTGGGCAACAGTCCCTGACTGCATGCTTAGTCGTATCTAACTCTTTGTGACCCTTTGGAATTAGCCTGTCAGGCTCCTCTGTCCATGGGATTTTCCAGGCAAGAATATTGGAGTAGGCTGCCATTTCCTTCTCCAAGGGATCTTCCCAACCCAGGGATCAAACCTGCGTACCCTGTGTCTCCAGCACTGCAGGCAGATTCTTTACCGACTGAGCCATCGGGGAAGCTCAGTCCACAGGGTCACAAAAGTCAAATACAGCTTAGTGACTAAACCATCACCACCATACAAACATACCAATAAATATTTTTCATATGTAATCACATATATATATTATGCTATATAAGTTATACTAATAACACCAACAGAATAACCAAATGGATTATTCTAATGTCCTCCCCTCGATCATCTATAATCTCTTCCTTCAACAGCAAAAAATCCGGTTCCCAACATTAATCATACATTTACTTAATTTTCCAACCCAAGCATACCTCAGAATTGGTAACTGACATTCCCAAGGGAAACAACTTGCTATTTAAAGTACAGTACTTATATACAGTTCTTTTTAAAAAAATAACTGAAGTATAGTTTATTTATGGCAGAAAGGAAGAACTAAAGAGCATCTTGATGAAAGTCAAAGAGCAGAGTAAAGACTTTGGCTCAAAGCGGAACATTCAGAAAACTAAGATCACGGCATCATTCCATCACTTCATGGCAAACAGATGCGAAAACAGTGGCTGACTTTATATTTTGGGGCTCCAAAATCACTGCAGGTGGTGACTGCAGCCATGAAATTAAAAGATGCTTACTCCTTGGAAAGAAAGTTAACGACCAACCTAGACAGCATATTCAAAAGCAGAGCCATTACTTTGCCAAAAAGATCTGTCTAGTCAAGGCTATGGTTTTTCCTGTGGTCATGTATGGATGTGAGAGTTGGACTATAAAAAAGCTGAACACAGAAGAAATGATGTTTTTGAACCGTGGTGTTGGAGAAGACTCTTGAGAGTCCCTTGGACTGCAGGCAGATCCAACGAGTCCATTCTGAAGGAGATCAACCCTGGGATTTCTTTGGAAGGAATGATGCTGAAGCTGAAACTCGAGTACTTTGGCCACCTCATGCAGAGTTGACTCATTGGAAAAAGACTCTGATGCTGGGAGGGATTGGGGGCAGGAGGAGAAGGGGACGACAGAGGATGAGATGGCTGGATGGCATCACCGACTGGATGGACATGAGTTTGAGTGAACTCCGGGAGTTGGTGATGGACAGGGAGGCCTGGCGTGCTGCAATTCATGGGGTTGCAAAGAGGCGGACATGATTGAGCCAATGAACTGAACTGAATGACAAATGACGTTAAGTGTCTTTTCTCATGCTCATTTATCATCTGTATATTTTATTTGGTGAGATGTCTGTTAAGATCTTTTACCCACTTTTAACACAATTGTTTAATGTGCTATTATTGATTTTTAAGGGGTATTTGTATATTTTGGATACAAATGATTTATTATATATGTATTTTGCAAATATTTCCTCTAACTCTGTGATAGTGCTTAAAAAAATTTTTTTTAATCCATTAATTTTATTTTTCACTGTGCTGGGTCTTCATTGCTGTGCTGGCTTCTCTTTAGTTTGGTGGATGAGCATCCCATTGTGGTGGATTCTGTTTTTATGAAACCTGTACAGGCTCTAGGGATGTGGGCCCAGTAGTTGTGACTTGTGGGCTCCAGAGCACTGGCACAACAGCTGTGGTGGCATGTGGGATATGCCTGGATCAGGGATTGAAGGAATGTTCCTTGCACTGGGGAGCAGATTCTTTACCACAAACCAACAGGGAAGCCCTGTGACTTGCTTTTTGCTTTTCTAACCATTATCTTCTACAGGATGAAAAAATTCTTTTAATATAATCCAACTTGCCAAATTTTTCATTCCAGGGATCACATTCTTCATGGCTATATCTAAAAACCTCATTGCTTAACCAAAGTTCATGGAGACATTCTTTTATGTTTCCTTTTACAAGTTTACAGTTTTGTAATTTACAGGATCGATTTTGAGTTCATTTTAGCGTAAAGGAGTAATCTCTGTGTTAAAATTCACTTTTTACATATAAACATCCTGTTGCTCTAGCACCATTTACTGAAAAGATATTTCCCCATTTAACTCCTTTTGCATCTTTATATATATATACACATATATATTTTTAATCAGGTGAATACATTTGGGTGATTTCTATAATATTTTAAAAGATAATTACAGGCACAAAAACTGGATATATCATATTCAGGAAGCCAATGGAAAGAAAGGCAAATATATAACAAAATATTTCAGGTTCCTTTCTATCCATATTTTAATAATATTTATCATGTTCTCTTCACATCCAACAGTTTATCATCAACAATAAACCTTTCAGAATTATCTGTGATTTCAACAGCACTCTATCCAATATATTACCTGTATAAGTCTATATATTTTTTGGGGGCTCCAAAATCACTGCAGATGGTGACTGCAGCCATGAAATTAAAAGGCACTTACTCCTTGGAAGAAAAGTTATGACCAACCTAGATAGTATATTCAAAAGCAGAGATATTACTTTGCCGACTAAGGTCCGTCTAGTCAAGGCTATGGTTTTTCCTGTGGTCATGTATGGATATGAGATTGGACTGTGAAGAAGGCTGAGCGCCAAAGAATTGATGCTTTTGAACTGTGGTGTTGGAGAAGACTCTTGAAAGTCCCTTGGACTGCAAGGAGATCCAACCAGTCCATTCTGAAGGAGATCAACCCTGGGAAGGAATTTTGCTAAAGCTGAAGCTCCAGTACTTTGGCCACCTCATGCGAAGAGTTGACTCATTGGAAAAGACCCTGATGCTGAGAGCGATTGGGGGCAGGAGGAGAAGGGGATGACCGAGGATGAGATGGCTGGATGGCATCACGGACTCAATGGACGTGAGTCTGAGTGAACTCTGAGAGTTGGTGATGGACAGGGAGGCCTGGCATGCTGTGACTCATGGGGTCGCAAAGAGTCGGACACGACTGAGCGACTGAACTGAACTGAACTGATAAGTCTATATTCAAAAGCTCTTTCAAAAACATGAGAATAATAATGAATTTAGACTTATAATTAGTTCCAAGAGATTCTAAAGTACATAAAAGTAGAAATTAATTTACAACAAAATAAAAGATGAATATATAAAATATGTTCAGACTGTGAAAATTTTAAAAATTTCAGTTATATTTATATATACACCTGAGGCTTTCTGCTGTGGGCCAGCCACTTCATTCTTTTGGTGGCTATTAGTAGTTGCCCTCCACTGTTTCCCAGTAACATACTGGATACCTTCAGACCTGTGGGACTCATCTTTTGTGTCATATATTGTTGTTTGGACATTTTGACACTTATCATTATTCAAGGAAAGAAGTTCTTTTAATTGATATATACAAATCCTGATTATGTACTATTTTAAAGAATATTAGTAATAGAAATCTTTGAAATGCTACCAAAAATATGCAAAATATTTGAAAAGCATATGAAACATTATAAAGTTGTAAAAAAAATTACTATGATAAATAACTAAAAGTAGAAACCCAAAATAAGGGAGAAACACCAAAATCATCTTTCTCTCATAACACTTGCTGAATCTACAATGCATGAACTCAGGATTCTAAAGTGAAACGTCAAGGAAATAATTCTTTCATGAAGTGAGGGCTCAAAGAATTTAACCTCTAGATTAAGGTTAAACTAGCAGTATACCTCCCCTTCACAGATCACTTCCTTCATGGCAAAGGGACTTGCCAGTAACTTTAAGCCATGAGCCACGTGGTTTAAAGCCATTGAAGACAAACAGGTCACCTGCCGTGAGAACTTCAAGAAATGCATTAAAAAACAACAATATATGACACCAAAAGATGAGTCCCACGGGTCTGAAGGTATCCAATATGTTACTGGGGAACAGTGGAGAGCAACTATTAATAGCCACCAAAAGAATGAAGTGGCTGGGCCAAAGCAGAAACGATGGTCAGTTGTAGATATGTCTGGTGATTGAAGTAAAATTTGATGTTACAAAGAACAGAATTGCACAGGAACCTGGAAACAGTTCCACGAATCAAGGTAAATTCTTTAAGTCATTTTCTCTCTTCCAAGGTCAACAAGCTACAAAGTGAACTGTTAGTTTAACAAGGATATATAGAACTACCTGCGGCTGGGGAAAATATCTATCACTCACCCTTACCCTGCCATAGGACTCTGAGGCCTGAGACTAGCAGGGTTGAGGGGAGGCCCAACACCCCTTGCTGTACCAGCTCAGCAGGAAGTTCCCAGAGAGACCTCGATGCTCCTATTCCCAAAGAACTGGCCCTCCTATCTCTTGAGGGCGGAACATTAGGTACTCAGAATAGGAAAAAGGCGTCCAAAATGGTGGTGGCTACAAGACAATGGAAAAAAAGCCAGTGAAAATGGAAAAAAAGACAATCCAAGGATGAGAGTGAAAACCTTAGGTGAACCAAACTCAACTCCTTCCTTGCTATCCCAATTTGCAAAGGGCAGGCTCAAGGGAGGGGGTAGGTGGAGACAAAACACATAAAAAGAGGAAGCATAGAAGACTCTACACATGGACGTCACCAATGCTCAACATGGAAATCAGATGGATTATATTCTTTGCAGCCAAAGATGGAAAAGCTCTATACAGTCAGCAAAAAGAAGACCGAGGCTGACTGTGGCTCAGATCGTGAACTCCTTAGTGCCAAATTCAGACGTAAGTTGAAGAAAGTAGGGAATAACACTAGACCATTCAGGTATGACCTAAATCAAATCACTAACGATTGTACAGTGGAAATGAGAAACAGATTTAACAGACTAGATCTGACAGACAGAGCGCCTGATGAACTATGGATGGAGGTTTGTGACATTGTACAGGAGAAACAGGTATCAAGACTATTCCCAAGAAGAAGAAATGCAAAGAAGCAAAATGGCTGTCTGAGGAGGCCTTACAAATAGCTGTGAAAAGAAGAGAAGCTAAAAGCAAAGGCAGAGTTCCACCGAATAGCAAAGAGAGATAAGAACGTCTTCCTCAGTGATCACTGCAAAGAAATAGAAGAAAACAATAGAACGGAAAAGCCTAGAGATCTCTTCAAGAAAATTAGAGATACCAAGGGAACATTTCATGCAAAGATGGGCTCAGTAAAGAATAGAAATGATATGGACCTAACAGAAGCAAAAGATATTAAGAGGTCGCAAGAATACCCAGAAGAACTATATAAAAAAGATCTTCACAACCCTGATAATCACGATGGTGTGATCAATCACCTAGAGCCAGACATCTTGGAATGTGAAGTCAAGTGGGCCTTAAAAAGCATCACTATGAACAAAGCTAGTGGAGGTGATGGAATTCCCGTTGAGCTGTTTCAAATCCTGAAAGATGATGCCGTGAAAGTGCTGCACTCAATATGCCAGCAAATTTGGAAAACTCAGCAGTGGCCACAGGACTGGAAAAGGTCAGCTTTCATTCCAATCCCAAAGAAAGGCCATGCCAAAGAATGCTCAGACTACCACACAATTGCACTCATATCACATGCTAGTAAAGTGATGCTCAAAATTCTCCAAGCCAGCCTTCAACAATAAGTGAACCACAAACTTCCAGATGTTCAAGCTGAAAGGTTCCCATCTCTGCACGAAATGTTCCCTTGGTATCTCTAACTTTCATGAAAAGATCTCTAGTCTTTCCCATTTATTGTTTTCTTGAAAACAACACTCACAGAAAATGAACGAATCTGGTCACATGAACCACAGCCTTGTCTGACTCACTGAAACTATGGGTCATGCCATGTAGAACAACCCAAGATGGACGGGTCATGGTGGAGAGTTCTGACAAAACATGGTCCACTAGAGAAGAAAATGGCAAGCCACTTCAAGCAAAGTTCTTGCTTTAAGAACTCCATGAACAGTATGAAAACACAAAAAGATAAGACAATGAATATGAATTTCCCAGGTCAGCAAGTGCCTAATATGTTACTGGAGATTAGATAATACCAGAAAGAATGAAGAGATCGAGCCAAAGTAAAAGCAACAACCCAGCTGTGGATGTGACTGGTGATGGAAGTAAAGTCCAATACTGTAAAGAGCAATATTGCATAGGAACCTGGAATGTTAGTTTAATGAATCAAAGCAAATTGGAAGTGGTCAAAAAGTAGACGGCAAGAGTGAACTTTGAAATGTTAGGAATCAGTGAACTAAAATGGACTGGAATGGGTGAATTTAACTCAGATGACCATTGTATCTACTACTGTGGGCAAGAATACCTTTGAAGAAAGGTGGTAGTCATCATGGTCAACAAAAGAGTCCAAAATGCAGTAGTTGGATGCAGTTTCAAAAATGACAGAATGATCTGTGTTGGTTTCCATGGAAAACCATTCTGTATCACAGTAATTCAAGTCTATGCCCCGAGCAGTAATGCTGAAAAAGCTGAAGTTGAACGGTCTCTGAAGACCTACAAGGTCTTCTAGAACTAACACCCAGAAAATATATTCTTTTCATTATAGGGGACTGGAAGGCAAAAGTAGGAAGTCAAGAAATACCTGGAGTAACAGGTAAATCTGGCCTTGTAATACAGAATGAAACAGGGCAAAGGCTAGTAGAGTTTTGTCAAGAGAACACACTGGTCATAGTAAGCATCCTCTTCCAAAACACAAGAGAAGACTCTACACATGGACATCACTATATGGTCAATTCCAAAATCAGATTGATTATATTCTTGCAGCCAAAGATAGAGAAGCTCTATACAGTTAGCAGAAAGACCACCAGGCTGGATGAAGCACAAGCTGAAATTAAGATTGCCGGGAAAAATATCAATAACCTCAGATATGCAGGTGACACCACCCTTGTGGCAGAAAGTGAAGAACTAAAGAGCCTCTTGATGAAAGCAAAAGAGCAGAGTGAAAAAGTTGGCTTAAAACTCAACAGTCAGAAAACTAATATCATATCACCCGGTCCGATCATTTCATGGCAAATAAACGGGGAAACAGTGGAAACAGTGGCAGACTTTATTTTGGGGGGCTCAAAAATCACTGCAGATGGTGACTGCAGCCATGAAATTAAAAGACACTTACTCCTTGGAAAGAAAGTTATGACCAGCCTAGACAGCATATTAAAAAGCAGAGACATTCCTTTGCTGACAAAGGTCCGTCTAGTCAATGCTATGGTTTTTCCAGTAGTCATCTATGGATGTGAGAGTTGGGACTATAAAGAAAGCTGAGCACTGAATAATTGATTCTTTTGAACTGTGGTGTTGGAGAAGACTCTTGAGAGTCCCTTGGACTGCAAGGAGAGCCAACCAGTCCATCCTAAAGGAGATCAGTCCTGGGTGTTCATTGGAAGGACTGATGTTGAAGCTAAAACTCCAATACTTTCACCACCTAATGCCAAGAGTTGACTCATTTTCAAAGACCCTGATGCTGGGAAAGACTGAAGAGAGGAGAAGAAGGGGACATCAGAGAATGAGAAGGTTGGATGGCATCACTGACTCAATGGACATGAGTTTTAGTAAACTCTGTGAACTGATGATCGACAGGGAGGCCTGGTGTGCTGCAGTCCACGAGGTCACAAAGAGTTGGACATGACTAAACTGAACTGAACTGATACCTATTTGGATATAGAGTTCCAAGGAAAAGCAAGAAGAGATAAGAAAGCCTTCCTCAGTGATCAATGCAAAGAAATAGAGGAAAACAATGAAATGGGAAAGACTACAGATCTCTTCAGGAAAATTAGAGATAGCAAGACAGTCCTAAGGCACTGTCAAAAGAAAAAGGAGTAGGCCCAATTTCTGGAAGTCTCTACCCCTTCCTCAATATATTTGGAATAATCCTCCCAGTAATTGGCATACTAAAATACCCAGTCTATAAAAACTAACTAGGCCACATTTTGTAGCCACACTCACTCTCTGGAATGTCCCACACTCTATCTGTGAAGTATGTTTCTCTCTGAATCTGAATAAACCCACTTCTTACCCATCAGTTTGTCTCACTGAATTCTTTCAGAGATAAGACATCAAGAACCTGAGCTTCATTAGGTCCTGAAACCAGGTACCATGGATTTTGGGTGGGTCAGATTTCCAGTCTTACAGATTCAAGTCCCAAACAGGATTTTGGCCAGGTTCCAGTCCAACAATGTGGGTTCAAGTCCCAAGATGGGTTTTGGCTGGGTTCAAGTTCCAGCACATGGGTTCAAGTCCGAACCCAAGGTAAATCGCTTCAAGAGTGCTTCAAAAGGCCTCCAACTCAACATTGTCAACTACACACCAGCACTTGCCTGACAACTACAAACTGGTACTTCCTAAAAGCATTTGGCAGCAAGTGAACAACAACAGGGGCTTTTGTCATCTGCTTCATGGTGACTGAACCCTGTCTGTGCTATTGCAGCTACTGACCTTCAAAAGCTCCTGAGGGAATTCAGGGTGAAGAATGAGGCACTCTGCTTCAGGGAAACTGGTGGAACAGGTCTTCAGATAGTTAGATATTTTCAGGAACTACTTTAAGATTCCAATGCTTGTATCTTTTCACACCTAGAAAATCACTAAATCCCTTCATAATGACATCAGCTCCTTGTGCCTAGCAGAAAACCTTTTGTAAAGTAGGCACTTGATTGCACTTAACGTCCCTTCACCAAAATCTTATATATTGACCTTTCCCCACAGCCTCTTTGGAGCAGTTTATCAGAGCTGTCTAAGGTGCTATCTCCCAGGCCACTATACTCATTTTGCCCCAAACAAAATTTAATTTGGAACTCTCACATTGTGCATCTTTTATTTGACAACACTAAAACCTGGTTCTACTGAACAGCCAGGAAGCTCCAGTGCTGGAAATCTCATGCCAAACAACTAGCAAAATTGGAACAGAACCCCACCCATTAGCAGCCAGGCTGTGTAAACCCATACTAAACTCACAGACTCCCCAAAACACACAGTGGAAGCAGCACTGCCCATCAGAAAGAGAAGATCTAGATCCACCCTACAGAACACAGGCACAAGACCCCTCACTAGGAAGACTACACAAGGCACTGGTCCAAACCCAACCCACTGGACCGAGATGCTTCAAGTTAAGATGAACTATGACCCTGAAGCTTGTGGAAAGGGGACCCTAAATTTAGTAACTTAAACAAAATGAGAAACAGAGAAATATGCAGAAGATGAAGGAGAAAGGTAAAAACCAACAAGACCCCTCCCAAAAAATGAAGAGGAAATAGGCGGTCTATCTGAAAAAAATTCAGCATAATGACAGCAAAGATAATCTAAAATCTGGGAAACAGATGGAAGGCAATGATAATAGAATGGAGATCTGATAGAGAAGATACAAGAAATGTTTAACAAAAACTTAGAAGTACTAATGAACAGACAATCAGTGATGAACTACTCAAAAACTGAAATAAATACTACACTAGAGGGAACTAATAGCAAAATAATTGAGGCAAAAGAACTAGAAACTAAGCTGCAAGATAGAATGGTGGAAATAACTGAAGCATAGCAGAGTAAAGAAAAAAGAAGGAGTTACAGAGACCTCTGGGACAACATTAAATACACAAGCATATAAATTACAGGGGCCTCAGAAGAAGAAGAAAAGAAGGGATACGAGAGAATATTTGAGGAGATTATAATTGGGAACTTCCCTGACATAGGAAATAGCCACCCAAGTACAGGATACTCAGAGAGTCTCAAATAGGATAAACCAAATGAGAAATACAACAAGTGAAGTGAAATGAAAGTCACTCAGTTGTGTCTGACTCTTTGCGATCCCATGGACTGGACAGTCCCTGGAATTCTCCAGGCAGGACACTGGAGTGGGTAGCCCTTCCCTTTTCCACAGGATCTTCCCAACTCAGGGATCGAACCCAGGTTTCCTGCATTGCAGGCGGATTCTTTACCAGTTGAGCTACAAGGGAATACAACAAGACACATATCAATCAAACTAACAAAAATTAACACAAAGAAAAATTATTGAAAGCAGCAAGGGAAAAGCAACAGATAACATACAAAGGGATGCCAATAAGGTTAACAACTAAAGGAACAAAAAAAGAACAAAAAAACCCCCAAAGTCAGTAGAAAGAACAGAATCATGAAAATTACAGCGGAAAGAAGTGAAGAAAAAAACAGCAAAGATGAATAAACCTAAAAGCTGGTTCTTTGACAAGATAAATGAAATTCATAAACCATTAGCTAGACTTATCAAGAAAAATGGGAGAAGACTCAAATCTATAAAATTAGCAATGAAAAAAGAGAACTAATAATATACAACACAGAAAAACAAATGATCATAGAGACTACTGTAAGCATCTATATGCAAATAAAATGACAATCTTCAAGAAATGGGCAAATTGTTAGAAAAGAATAACCTTCCAAGACTGAACCAGGAAGAAATAGAAAAAAAGAACAGATCAATCACAAATACAGAAATGAAAACTGTGATAAAAAATATTCCAAAAAATAAAAGTCCAGGGCCAGATGGCTTCACAGGAGAATTCTATCAAATGGTTACAGAAGAGCTAACCACCTATCTTGCTCAAACTCTTCCAAAAATTGAGATGGAGGAACACTTCCAAACTCATTTTTACGAGGCACCGTCACCCTGATACCAAAACTGGACAATGACATTACAAAAAAAAGAAAATTACAGGCCAATATTACTGATGAACTTCCATGCAAATATACTCAACAAAGTACTAACAAACAGAATCCAACAACACAATGAAAGGATCATATACTATGATCAAGTTGGGTTTATCCCACGTATGAAAGGATTTTTCAATAGACACTAATCAATTAATGTGATATACCATATAAACACACTGAACATAAAAACCATATGATCATCTCAATATGCAGAAAAAGCTTCTGACAAAACAAAATACTAATTTATGACAAAAACTTTCCAGAAAGTGCACATACAGGAAACCTACCTCAACATAATAAAGGCCTATATGACAAACCCACAATAAACATTATTCTCAGCGGTGAAAAACAGAA
The DNA here is from genome assembly GCA_006408695.1 of Aepyceros melampus. Classification (NCBI taxonomy): domain Eukaryota; kingdom Metazoa; phylum Chordata; class Mammalia; order Artiodactyla; family Bovidae; genus Aepyceros; species Aepyceros melampus. The sequence continues at coordinate 86,524 of SJXQ01004502.1, read as the reverse complement.
AGCATTTCCTGTAAGATTGGCAACAAGGCAAGGGTACACACTCTCCCCACTATTATTCAGTGTAGTTTTGGGAAGTTCTGGTCAAGGCAATCAGATAAGAAAAAGAAACAAAGAAACAAAAAAATCTAGATTGGAAAAGAAGTAAAACTGTCTCTCTTTGCAGATGACATAATACTATATACATAGAAAACCCTAAAGATGCCACCAGAAAATTACTAGAGGTAATCAGTGAATTCAGTAGTCACAGGATACAAAATTAAAAAGAAATCTCTTGCAATCCTGTAAACCTATAACGAAAAATCAGAAAGAGAAATTAAGAAAACAATCCCACTCATCACTGCAATAAAAAGATTAAAATATATACGAATAAAACTACCTACAGAGACAAAAGGCCTGTATACAGAAAACTTTAAAACACTGATGAAAGAAATCAAAGATCACACAAACAGATGGAGAGATATACCATGTTTTTGGATGCGAATGCTATACTACCCAAAGCAATCTACAGATTTAACGCATTCCCTACCACATTACCAATGGCATTTTCCACAGAACTAGAAGAAAAAATATCAGTTTATATGGAAACACCAAAGACTCCAAATAGTCAAAGCAATCTTGAGAAAGAAAATGGAGCTGGAGGAATCAACCTTCCTGACTTCAGACTATACTACCAAAGAATAGTAATCAAGACAGTGTGGTACTGGCAAAAAAACATATATATATATATATATATATAGATCAATGCAACAGAAGTCCAGAGATTAACTCACACACTGATGGGCACCTTATCCTTGACAAAGGAGGGAAGAATATACAATAGAGAAAAGATAGTCCCTTCTGTAAGTGGTGCGGGAAAACTGGACAACTATGAGTAAAAGAATGAAATTATAACACTTAACAACACCATACACAAAAATAAACTCAAAATGGATTAAAGACCGACATAGTAAGCTTAGAAAATGTAAATTATAAAACATAGGCAGAACCCTCTTTGACATAAATCACAGCAAGACTGTGACCCACCTCCTAGAGTAATGGGAATAAAAAAAAATAAACAAATGGGATCTAACTGAACTTAAAGCTTTTGCACAGCAAAGGGAAGTATAAGCAAGGTGAAAATACAACCTTAAGAATGGGAGAAAATAACTGCAAGTGAAGCAACAAAGAAGTTCTGAAATAAACAAGCAACTCATGCAGCTAATTATCAGAAAAACAAACAACCCAATCCCATAAATGGCAGAAGACCTAACAAGATATTTCTTCAAAGAAGACATACAGATGGCCAATAAACACATGAAAAGAAGCTCAGCACTGTTCATTATTAGAGAGATGCAAATCAAAACTACAGTGAGGTGCCATCTCACACCAGTCAGAATGGCCATCATTAAAAAAATCTACAAACAATAAATGCTGTAGAGGATGGGGAGAAAAGGGAAACTTCTTGCACCGTTGGTGGCAACGTAAATTGATACAGTGACTATGGAGAACAGTATGGAGAGTCCTTAAAAACTAAAACTAAAATCACTCTCTGACTCAGCAATCTCACTACTGGGCTCAGACCTGGGAAAACTATAATTTTTACACATGTACCCCAATGTTCATTGCAGGACCATGTTAACTAGCCAGGATATGGGAACCAGCTAGCTGTCTATCAACATACGAACAATAAAGAAGGTGTGGCATAGATGGCAGCCCACCAGGCTCCCCTGTCCCTGGGATTCTCCAGGCAAAAACACTGGAGTGGGTTGCCATTTCCTTCTCCAGTGCATGAAAATGAAAAGTGAAAGTGAAGTCGTTCAGTCGTGTCCAACTAGTAGCGACCCCATGGACTGCAGCCTACCAAGCTCCTCAGTCCATGAGATTTTCTAGGCAGAATACTGGAGTGGCTTGCCATTGCCTTCTCCAATGGAATATTACTCAGCCATAAAGAAACAAACATGAGTCAGATGAACAGAGGTAGATGAAACTAAAGCCTGTTATACAGAGTGAATTAAGTCAGAAAGAGAAAAATACTGTATATTAATGTACATATATGGAATCAAGATAAAACAGTACAGATAAACCTATTTGCAGAGGAGGAATAGAAACACAGATGTAGAGAATGAACTTGTGGTAGAAGCAGGGGGTGGGACGAACTGCCCTGACATATACACACTACTGTGTTTAAGACAAATATCTAGTGGGAAGCTGTTATATAACACATGGACGCCAGCCAGGGTTCTGTTGTGACCTAGAGGGGTGGGAGGGAGGTCCAGATGGAGGGGTTATATATAATTATGGCTGATATGAGTTTTTGTACAGCAGAAACCAACATGATACTGTAAAGCAACTATCCTCCAATAAAAAAACAAGACAAAATAAAACACTAATATTTGGTTTTTGGTGCAAAAACTCCTATATATCCTGGTTCCTCCCTTACCTCTTTGGAGTAGTCCCTTTGAGCTATCTCATAGGCTGTTTTAGGGTTAGGTCCTCAGCAAGTCCACAAAATAAAACATAATTCTCAACTTTTACGTTGTGCATTTTTTTCAGTGGACAAACCTTAATGTCAACTAAGGACTTTAGTTAATAATGTATCAATACTTTTTTCATCAATTTTAGCAAATGTACAAGATATTAACAGGTGAAACTGAGGGGAAAAGAGGGTATATGGGAACTATGTAATTTTCGCTTAATTTTTTTGTAAACCTCAACCTCCTATAAAAAATAAAGTCTACTTTAGAAAAAATGAAGACTCTACTTATAATGATTTCTTTTAATACCCAAAGTTCAGAAATAAAAATTTTGGAAACACAAATATAAGACTTTTTTTACTCATGTACACAAAATTGATGAGATGCACCAAAAACTGGAACGCCTGAAGCCAGCACTGGTCAACAGAAAGAGCCCAATTCTCTCCATGACAGTGCTTGACCACAGGTCACACAACCAACATTTCAAAAGTTGAATAAACTGGGCTACAAAGTTTCACCTCATCAGCCATATTCACCTGACCTCTCACCGGTACCAACTACCTCTTCTTCAAGCACCTCGGCAACTTTTTGCAAGGAAAATGTTTCCAGAGCCAGCAGGACACAGATAATGCTTTCCAAGAGTTCACCGAATCCCAAAGCATGGATATTTATGCTACAGGAATAAACTCATTTTTCACTGGCAAAAAATGTGTTGACTGCAATGGTTCCTCTTTTGTTTAATAAAGATGAGGTTGTACCTTGTTATAATGATTTAAAATTCAGGCTCTGAAACCGCTATTAGTTTTGCACTAACCTAAAAGCTGTGTGTGTGTGATACTTACACCTTACTATACTGCCATATATCCTCCATACCAAGTTTGATGTTTCCCTGATAATTCAGTTGGTAAAGAATTCACATCCAATGCGGGAGACCTGGGTTCAATCCTTGGGTTGGGAAGATCCCCTGAACAAGGAAAAGGCTACCCACTCCAGTATTCTGGCCTAGAGAATTCCATAGTCTATGGGGTCACAGAGTCAGACATGACTAAGCGACTTTCACGTTTGATAAGAGTTTTTATCATGAATGAATGAATGCTGAATTCTGTCTACTGAAATGATTGTGTAATTTTATTTTTTTATGAATGTGGTGTATTGATTTATGAATGCTGGACCATCCCTGCATCCCTGTATAAAACCAATTTAATCATGGTGTATGATCCTTTTGATTGCTGAATTCTGATCTTGGTGTATGATCCTTCTGATTTCTGAATTCTGATCTTGGTGTATGATCCTTCTGATGATTGCTGAATTTGGTTTTCTAATATTTTCTTCAGATTTCTGTAGCTATATTCATCAAAGATATTGGCTTGTATTTGGGGTGGGGCCACTCTTTGTGCATTAGTGGCCTTACAGAATGAACTTAGGAATGTTTCCTCCTCTTCAACTTTTTGGAAAAGTTTGAGAGGACAGGTTAATAGACATTCTTAGTATGTTTGATAGAATTCAACTGTGAAGCCATCCAGTCTTGGACTGCCCTTGCTCTGTTCCGACATAAGACTGAGTCTGAGCTAGCTCCAAATCTCCAACTTCTCACCCTACTTGCCAATGGCAGCCTTCACCCTAGTAGAGTATGGTGTGAGAGGAAGGGAGGCCGGAGCAAGTACTCAGTGCAAGCTAGAGTGTACAATGTGACAGTTGCAGGAAATCAGTCAAACTCTCAGGTCATTTTAAATCTGCTTCCTCCACCTTGTTCCTGAGGGGAAACAAGTGTCTGTATGCAACCATCACAAGTGGTGGCTCACACGGTAAAGCATCTGCCTGCAATGCAGGAGACCTGGGTTCGATTCCTGGGTCGGGAAGATCCCCTGGAGAAGGAAATGGCAATCCACTCCAGCATTCTTGCCTGGAAAATCCCATGGACGGAGGAGCCTGATAGGCTACAGTCCATGGGGCCGCAAAGAGTCGGACACGACTGAGCGACTTCACTTCACTTCAGCCATATGGTAAGTATTACTGGATTTCAAACCACCTAAGGGGACTCATCTTCCTGGTAATGGACCCCAAATCTGGGTTGCCAAATCTGTAGCTCAAATGTCTCACACCCTAGGAAGGATCCTTGAGCTTGTGATACACTCTCCTTGCTAGGGGTGCAAGTACAGAACTGATCATTTCTGCTCTCTTCCTACTGAACTCTGTGTGAATCTTTCCTTGCAGTCTTGGTCACAGAAAGGCTGTTCTATCAGTGTACAGTTTGTTTCAGTAACAGTAGCCACACATGTACTGTATTTCTGACATGTCCATCAGGGAGAAGGGAGCTCAGCATCCTCATACTCTGCCATTTTGATCTCTTTCAGAATTATTATATTGTTTTTACTAGTTTTGCAAACTGTTCCTCTTGAAATTTCTCAACTTTCAATATTACTCTCAAATAGTGATCATACAGACTTCACTTTACTGGCTTCACCACAAACATGCTGGCTTATATGATAATATTAACGGCAGTTGTGAAAAAGGGCATCTCTGTCTTGCTTGACTACAGTGAAAATTATTCTACTAGATTCCCTTGAGCATGATGTTGGTTTTGGGATTAAAAGGATTTTTCATCCTTCCATTTTTCACTTTCCAGAATTTACAAAAAAGTTGTAAGAAAAGTACACGGGATTCTGAATATCCATCACCAAATTCTCAGATGTAAACATTTTACCTTTTTTATCCTTTCCCTCTTCACATATCCCTTTATTCATCAATACTCCTGTATATATTTCCCCAAAGTAAACAAAAATCTAATATAACTACAGAATAATGATCAGAATGCTGAAATTAACAATATAATAAACATGTTCTAATTCACAGAATTGATTTTGGAATTTAGTATTTGTCTCAATAATGTTGTTTGCGTCAAAGAAAAATCTAAGGTCGTGTATTGCATTAAGTTCTGGAACAGTTTTCTTAGTCATTTCTATTTCATGACAGAGACACTCTTACAGAGTACAGGATAGTTATTATGAAAAAATAGATGTCAACATGAGTTTGCCCACTGTTTTCTCATCAGTAGTTTCAGACTCTGTACTATAGGCTAGAATAATACAAAAAATGAGGCTGAGTTCTTATAAGTGCCTACCATGAAGCATATGCTATCAACTGGTTAAATAACTGTTTGCACTGTTTGCTTTTATCATTTGTTTAAGGTGCTGTCTATTAAGTTTTTACAGGTAAGTGAAGTCGCTCAGTCGTGCCCGACTCTTTGCAACCCCGTGGACAGTAGCCTGCACCAAGGTCCTCCGTCCATGGAGTTTTCAAGGCAAGAGGACCGGAGTGGGTTGCCATTTCCTTCCATTTTATTCATAATACATATTTCGTAAGGAGACAATATGAGAGGATAAATATTATGTTTTTCACTTTCTCCCACTAGTGTTGGAGTACAAGCACTGAGTTCAAATTTTAGTTTGTACTTTTTATACTCTTCAGCATGTGTTATTTATGCATGATTCATCTATTCTGAGTGCACCAAGTCTTGGATTTTCCGTCCATCTTCACTGATTTTTCCTTTTTTCTGAGTATACGAAACATGAAGATAACTTCCAAAGTCAACACTGTTCAAAAAGTATATTCCAGTAAGTATCATCCCTCCACCCCAATTCCCTGTAAGTTTTCCACTCCATTTACATACACACATAACCTACAGGGGACTTCCCTGGTGGCTCAGACAGTAAAGCGTCAGCCTACAATGCAGGAGACCTGGGTTCAATCCCTGGGTAGGGAAGATCTCCTGGAGAAGGAAATGGCAACCCACTCCAGTATTCTTGCCTGGAAAATCCCATGGATGGAGGAGCCTGGTGGGGTACAGTCCATGGGGTCACAAAGAGTTAGACACAACTGAGCAACTTCACTATACCCAACAGGTAGGCAATTATTATTCTGTGTCTTATCTTCCCTTTGTTTCTTTATGGTCAAGTGACCAGATACATGTGTATATTCTACTATTTCCCTTCTTTCCTCTAAAAATGTTGAATACTTTTAGACACTCTTTTGTACTTAAAAAAATAAATGTATCCTGAAAATCTCCCTGCATTAGCCCACACAGTTTTTCCTCAAAATTTTTTGCCATGCCAAAAAGCTCCACTGAATAAGTTTTGCCATAGTTTATTCAATCACTGTCCTATGCATTGGCATTTAGGTTGTTTCCAATATTTCACTACTACAAATAATGTTACTGAATAACCTTGTGCATTTATTTTTGTAAAATGGAAATATATCTTCATGGCAAAATTCCAGACACAGTATGGCTAGGTCAAAAGATAAGAACATATGAAGTTCTGGTGAAAGTTGCTCAGTTGTGTCTGACTCTTTGCAACCCCATGGACTGTACAGGCCAGAATACTGGAGTGGGTAGCCTTTCCCTTCTCCAGGGGATCTTACCAACCCAAGGATTCAACCCAGGTATCCTGTATGGCAAGCGGATTCTTTATGAGCTGAGGTACAAGGGAAGCCCAAGAATACTGGAGTGGGTAGCCTATGCCTTCTCCAGCGATCTTCCTGAACCAGGAATTGAACCAGGGTCTCCTGCATTGCAAGTGGATTCTTTACCAACTGAGCTATGAGGGAATTTTGGAAGATAATGTCAAATTTATATCTATGAGATATGTATCCACTTTTATTTCAATAAATAATGTAAGAATGTCTGTTTCCTCACAGCCTAAAGAACAGAGATTATAACATAATTTTTTCAATCTCATAGATGAAAACTGGTATATTGTATAGTTGTATCTTGCAGCTGTCTTCTTTCATATGTGCTAGTAAGTATCTGCTTACTACAGGTTCAAAGGTACTTGAATCTATTTTAGACTTGCACTAATATGAGAGACAGTGAGCTTTCTCTTTTAAACATGTTAAGGAAATATGCATCTCAGTCTGATACACTAAAATGTTTTTAAATCTGTTTTGTCAAATGCCTTTTCAGGAACTATGAAGATACCTAAAGGGAAAAGTAGCAAGGGATATGAACAGAAAACTGAAAAAAAAAGAAATAAAAATGGCTCTCAAGTCACACACGTAAGAGAAATACAAATTAAAATCATCCAAATACAAAACTTAACCATGGATCAATGACCTACATATAAGTTCTAAAACTATAAAACTATTAGAAGAAAATATGGAGGTAAATCTTCATGCTCTTAGAATTGTCAACGGATTCAAAGATTTGATACCACAAGCATGAGCAAAAGAAATGAAAAAAGAGTTGGACTTCACAAAGATTTAAAACTGTCCATCAAAGGACATCTTTAATAAAGAGAAAAGACAACCCACGGTGGGGGAGTAGTTGCAAGTTATAAACAGTTCCATGTTATGTATCTGATAAAAGATTTAATATCAAGAATATACAAAGAAATCTAATACAATAACTCACAGCAAAAATAAAACCCATCTAATTTCAAAATAAGCACAGGACTCAAATACATATTTCTTCAAAAAAGACATACAAATTGCCAAAAACACAAAAAGTCGCCCAAGTCACTGGTAATAAAGAAAATGCAAATCAAAATCATTAAAAAATACCACTTCATACCCCATAGGACATTAAAATTTTAAAACCAGAAAGTAAAAGTGTTTTAGAGGATGTGGAGAAATAAGAGTCTTCATATATTTCTGGAATTTAAAATGGTGCAGCTGCTGTGAAAACAGTTTGGCAGTTCCTCAAAAACTTAAAATAGAATTACCATATGATCCAGCAATTTCACTACTAGGTATTTACACCAAAGAATTAAAAAGGTTTGAAGGTGAAGTCGCTCAGTCGTGTCCGACTCTTTGCGACCCTGTGTACTGTAATGTACTAGGCTTCTCTGCCCATGGGATTCTCCAGGCAAGAATACTGGAGTGGATTGCCATTTCCTTCTCCAGGGGATCTTCCTGACCCAGGGATCGAACCCGGGTCTCCCGCATTGGAGGCAGACGCTTTAACCTCAATAAGTACTCAAATAGATACCTGACCATAAATATTCATAGTAGCAATATTCACAACAACCAAAAAGTGCAACTCCAAGTGTCCATCAATGGATGAATGGATAAATAAATTGTAATATATACATACAATGAAATGAATTTTATCAATATATGCTACTACTCAGAGAAATTTCAAAGATATGCTAAATTAAAGAGATCAGATACAAAAGGTCACATACTGTACAATCTCCTTTTACATAAAATGACTAGAACATAGGAACAGAAAGCAGATTAGAGGTAGCCAAGGACTGCAGGGAAGAGGCTAATGTGGAGTGACTAGTTAATGATAAGTATTCTTCTCGGACATAACAAAAAAGTTCTGATACCAGAAAGAGGTGGTTGTACAACACTATTATGTTTTTATGTGCTAAAAACTACTGAACCACCCACTTTAAAATGGTTAACTGTTTAAGTGTATTTCACCTCAATTAAAAAAAAATCATACGATGTATTTTTAAATCATTCATAAGACTAATAAAAAAATTCAATAAAAACACTTTTTTGAAAAGACCAAATAGAAACAGATATTTTCATATATTACTGATAGGAGTAAAATGGACATAATTTCCTTAAAGGAAATTTGGCAATATCTAATATAATTAAAAATATAATAACCTACAGATATTCATTCTGCCACAAAGAACAAATGAGGTACACACGAAATGTAAGAGAAAAAGACAACAGATAGTAGTCAATGTGCTGTTAACAGACAACTAGTTAAATAAATTGTTGTACAGACATAAAAAGGAATGCTTTGATGCTAGAAAAGAGGGAAAGGGATGGGAGGAAATGGAGAGGAGGGAAGAAAGGAAAGAAAAGGAAGGGAAAGGGAGGAAGGGGAGAAATGTGAGGGAAGGGAAGGCAGGCAGAAAACCAAGAAAATTCTCTATACACCAGTATCTTTTGTGTGAGAAGGGTGAGGAAGAAGAAGGGTGAGCATACATCTCCTACTCTTCTCAGTTCAGTCGCTCAGTGATGTCCGACTCTTTGCAACCCCATGAATCGCAGTACGCCAGGCCTCCCTGTCCATCACCAACTCCCGGAGATCACTCAGACTCACATCCATCGAGTCCGTGATGCCATCTAGCCACTCATTCTCTGCGTCTCCTTCTCCTCCTGACCCCAATCCCTCCCAGCATCAGTCTTTTCCAATGAGTTAACTCTTCACATGAGGTGGCCAAAGTACTGGAGCTTTAGCATCATTCCTTCCAAAGAAATCCCAGAGCTGATCTCCTTCAGAATGGACTGGTTGGATCTCCTCGCAGTCCAAGGGACTCTCAAGAGTCTTCTCCAACACCACAGTTCAAAAGCATCAATTCTTCTGCGCTCAGCCTTCTTCACAGTCCAACTCTCACATCCATACATGACCACAGGAAAAACAATAGCCTTGACTAGATGGATCTTTGTTGGCAAAGTAATGTCTCTGCTTTTCAATATGCTATCTTGGTTGGTCATAACTTTTCTTCCAAGGAGTAAGCGTCTTTTAATTTCATGGCTGCAGTCACCAACTGCAGTGATTTTGGAGCCCAAAAAAATAAAGTCTGAAACTGTTTCCACTGTTTCCCCATCTATTTCCCATGAACTGATGGGACCAGTGCCATGATCTTCGTTTTCTGAATGTTGAACTTTAACCCAACTTTTTGACTCTCCTCTTTCACTTTCATCAAGAGGCTTTTTAGTTCCTCTTTACTTTCTGCCATAAGGGTGGTGTCATCTGCATATCTGAGGTTATTGATATTTCTCCCGGCAATCTTGATTCCAGCTTATGTTTCTTCCAGCCCAGCGTTTCTCATGATGTACTCTGCATAGAAGTTAAATAAGCAGAGTGACAATATACAGCCTTGATGGACTCCTTTTCCTATTTGGAACCAGTCTGTTGTTCCATGTCCAGTTCTAACTGTTGCTTCCTGACCTGCATATAGGTTTCTCAAGAGGCAGGTCAGGTGGTCTAGTATTATCATTACTTTCAGAATTCTCCACAGTTTATTGTGATCCATACAGTCAAAGGCTTTGGCATAGTCAATAAAGCAGATACAGACAGACAGATGGATATGCAACAAAGGAGTTAAGAAGTAACTCTGTGGAGATAGATGGTAAAGCAAGAAGTAGTAAAGGCTTTTTGATTTACATTTCTCTCGTTGTGTTTTTTTCTTTTTTTAAACCATACGAACAATTTACAAAAGCAAAAAATTTTAAGACTACTATTTGTTTTAAAATCGAAACTCATTCTAACAGGATACTTACATAGATTAGACAAGACCACATATGTAAAGCACTTCACTCATTAATTGCCTTTCCCAGTTTAAGACTGTAAAATTAACAAACTCACTTTACTTCAAATAAACTAATCTCTTGCCAATCCTCATCTAACTCTATGCTCCAGGTTGCTGCCACAAACTCTCTTTATGCACTAGAGTGTGCTGTACTTTCTCTTCTTCTGGAATTTTTACACCAACTGTCAACTTGGACTCAACACCTCAGTTCCAATATCAAGTTTGTTACTTTGAGATGCACTTTCTTACAAATATCCCCATATTCATGCATACACAGAAACACACAACCTAGGTTGAATCAGAAGCTCCTCGTCATTCCGACACTACACCTTGTGGTTAGACATGAGGCTAAAGATAGCGACAAGCCTGAATCTAAATCGTGAATTCGGCACTTAAAAACTGGATGATGTCCAAAAACTAACCTAAGCCCTGAATCCTTAGTTTCTTGAACAACAGAATAAAAATCATATCTGACTGATAAAAGTGTCAAACCAGTATCAAACGAGCTAATGTATGTAAAGCACAGAGCTTGGCACATACACTGCCAAGCTGAAACAGTCATTAAATTGTAAGCAATTTTATTAGTCTCCTGGTAATGAGCAGTTCAGTGAACTACTGGTATATTTCCCTCCTTTTCTTTGCTAAACATCCTTCTTTAAAAACTCAACAGGGACTTTCTTGGTGGTCCAGTGATCAAGACTTCACACTTCCACTGCAACAGGCAACAGACTGGATTCCCAGCTGGAGAATTAAGATGTTGCACACTGCATGGCATGGCCAAATAAATAAATAGCAAATACACTCAAAGTAGAAAGGACATTAAAAAATTAAAGCAGAAATTATTAAAAAATAAATAAAAATTAAACATATTCTAATAGTTACTGGGGCAGAGACTGTCTTGACAGTATATATATATACTTCGGAACAATAACCTACGTACTTTGTAAATATTTGATAAAATTCTTATGTTAATATGGTGAGTGATAACTTGATCAGAAATAAAAAAGCCTTCAAGAAATCAATTTGATCAGTGACCTCAATAGAAGATCACCTTTCTTCACTGATAAGCAAAGAATGGTGTTTACCAACTGATTTATCCCATACAGTACAATTTAACCTGTTAATATTTATTCCAGAGAAAAAAGGTCTCTTATCAGTTACCTACTAATATGATAAAAATAACTTCACTTTTTGACAAATTGTCTCTGGATTCCAAATGATTGTAAATTTAAACCTGATTTTCATATTCAAGCACTTCGTCTACAAGGATTCAAAATAATGAATGTTAGCAACTGGCACAGTTCACAACATAGAGCACAGATACAAATAATATCAGTAAACATTAACTATAAAATCTTGTGATCTAAAGGTCAATTCACAAAATCCTTAATTTCAGATTTCCTTCAAAACATTAAAATTTCAGAAATCTGATATGAGTAAAACCGAAGTCGGAAAGAGAGAAATATTTTTAAATAAAATAATTTTACCACAAAAGACTAGCAATTAATTCCAGAATGAATTATAAAATGATTAACACAAGGTAAAGTAAATTTGAAACTGCTGGACTGACAGTCTCAGTGTACATCATTTATTCCAACATTCTGTACCTCGACATCCTGAACACTGGATAAAAAAGTTGATTAAATCCAGAAGTGCAATGTCCCTGTCTTGTTTATATGATTCAATCCAGTCATCGACCACAGACTGTGAGGAGGGGAAAAAGAAAAGAAAGGAAAAAATTTTAATTGATATTACAGCAAATGAATTTCCGATAAATTATTGGTTTTTTATGTGTAGCTATTTAAACAAGAAAACTACTTAATTAAATCACACATATAATATATATTAAATTATATACATAATATTAAAGTAAGACCATATATAATAAAATACATGTTTTCCCAGAAACACAAGGATGATGCAATATTAGGAACTCAATTCAATTAATCAACAATGTAAAGAAGAAAAATAAATGATTATAATACCAGATCTCAAAAGGTATCTGATAAAAATCCTAGAGCCATGTTTAATAAAAACATATCTAGAAAAACTGGGGTTATGTGATATGTTGGTAAACAACATAAAGACAAAGGCCAAAATATATTTCTCGTGGAAAGTTTTAACACTTTTCAGCTCTAAGAAGAATGAGGCAAGGATGCATCCCTAAGCATTTAACACATATTTTAAAGATTTTAGTTTATGCAAAAATTAGTAAAATATCAATAAGGACAATTCTCCTTTTCTACTGAGTCTCTACTAATGCAATATAAAGATTAGTTAAAAATTTTACAACTGACAAAAGATAAAAGTACAAAATCAAATTTGAACATTAGCAATATTATGAAATATAAATGGATTGAGAAGGCTGCTCACAACTAAAATCATCTAAAACAAATTGAAGGACTACATAAATTTTAATGAAGAACATTATAAAAACACCTTTAGGTTATAGAAAATGACTTAAATAAGTTCCATATTAAAAAAGCTTCATGCTGCATCAAGAAAGTCTTTCCAAATTGTTAGATAAATTTAATGTAATTCCACTTGGCATACTACCAGGCATAACTATTGAGAGTTTTGCTGGGGGTGAAGGAGAAGCATAGGAAATAGATAAAAATTACTTTTTAAAAAGTTTTAAATAAACTTTTATTTCTGTACTTAGCTACAACTATGTATAATTAATCCAGAATCTTAAGATCTTCCTTGATGAAAGTTTACATATACATGCACCTATATAACCACAACCAAAATGCAAATATAAAAACCACTTCCAGAACCAAAACAGGCTGCCCTATGTTCCCTTCTAGTTAGTAACCATTTGGCAAACAAATAGCTTAATTATTATTCCTTAACAATAGATATGCTTTTGAAATTCATGTGAATTTTGTGTTTATTTCAATGTTTTATCAGTGAGATTTGGTCATGTTACTATGTGTTATTAGTAATTCCTTGTTTGTACTGCTGGACAGCACTTCACTGACTTATTTACTATTGACGTACATGAGAGTTGTTTCCATTTTAGGGCTACTGCAAATAAGATTATTATGAACACAACTATACACATATCCTCACATAAACATTTTTTCTGCTATATACATACCTAGTAGCAGACTTATTAACAAACAATACATACATATTGAGGTTTAGTATACAATGTCATACTATTTTCCAAAACAGGTATATACTTCCTCCAGCAACATACGATATTGATATTCAGTGCTCCACATATCACCAATTCTAGATTTCATCAGCCCTTTTAACCCATTCTGATTGAACATTTCTCTTTAGTGATGTGAGGAGCAATCATATTTCCTTCTATGTTTAAGGGGAAGACCCTTTATTAAAAGCTGGTGTATACAACAATTGTCTCTCAACACATTACCATCTGGTAGATTTTGTTTTTAAGGTATAAGGAAATACAATGGTGGTGGTAGTTGCTCAGTTGTGTCTGAATCTTTGCAACCCCATGGAATGCAGCACACCAGGTTTCCCTATTCTTCACTATCTCCAAGAGCTTATTCATGTCCCCTGAGTTGATGATGCCATCCAATCATCTCATCCTAAGAAGCTAAACTCCAAAAAGATAAGCCTTTCTTAGACTGGCAAACTGATAACTGTTAAGAGACATTACGAAGTATGGACACAAGCATGTGGATGATAAAACTTGTAATTTACAGGGCCTTGGCTGATAGGTGAAGAGGAGGATAAAATAAAAACTTCATAAGGTACATCAAAACTAAATAGCTGGGAACATTTAATAAAGAGGAAAAAAAATCCATAGGGTACATACATAAGATAAAAGGATAAGATATATGGCACATTTCTCATAGAAAATAATAAAAGCCAGTGAATAATGGAATGATATACTTAAAGAAAGAAAGAAAAACTGCCTATTGGTTGGAATAAAACCCAGTTTCTCCATCATCCCATAAAAATTAATGTCTGGAGCTTCCCTGGTGGTCTAGTGGTTAAGAATTCTCCTGCCAGAGCAGGGGACATGGATTCCATCCCACGCTGAAGAACAAAGATTCCATATGCTGCGGAGCAACTAAGCCCATATGCTGCAATTACAGAGCCCATGCTCTACAACAAGAAAAGCTACTGCAATGAGAAGCACATGCACTCCAATGAAAAGTAGCACCTGCTTGCTGCAACTAGAGAAAGTACTCAAGCAGCAAGAAAGACCTAGTGCAGCCATATATAAATAACTAAATCTTTTTTTAAAAAAAAAACCAATGACTGAACAGCTATTCAAGAACAAAAAAAGATCCAGGAGATCTCTATAGTCCACTTATGAAGTTTTAAGAATAATAAAACTGACAACATTCACATTAGAAGAAAATGAAGGTTAACTTCATTTTGCCTGCATCACCCCATCCCCCAAACTGGCACCCTTCAGTGCTAAGAAGGAATCTTCCACAGCTAAAAAGAATCTTCTTGCCAAAAAAAGGAGTGTGGGGTGACTGACCAGCTTCTCCAGCTTCACAGTGCATTGTACAGAGGTTCTGCTTTGGTTTCATTCCACCAAGCCCAGCCACCTGAGATGTTATTGACCCAGCTATGAACAAGGAATAAAAGCAGAAGTAATATTATTAACAGAGAAGCAGCCAGAGGGATCACAGTTCACAGAGAACAGCTCTTCAGACAAACTCAGCAAATTTCACCAATGAGAAAGCCAAAGGGCAGCATAGTCACTATAGACCCCTACAGATCTTGCCAGCTTTTTCCCCACAGGTATTTGTGTTTGTGTTCAGTGATGTCAACTGCCTGAGTCCCTCTCTGTAACCTTTTTCTGCCAATACCAAACCTACACTTGGCCACTACAGTGGCTATTTTATAAATAAGGATATTTTATATCTTATAAATATGTAAAATAAAGAAATAAACATACACACACACAATGGAGGGGGGAGAGGAAAGATTATAATATGTCATAGCTCCTACAGCTGTGAGAGTTTAAGATGCCAGTTCCCTGAATCTCTACCCATCAAGGAGCCAGACAGCCACACCTGCAGTCAACTGGGGCTGCTGCAGCTGCACAAATGCAACATACCAGCTTAACACCACCTCCCCACACTGAACCAGACCACTGTGTTCATGCTTAGGGATTGTCCCTCCAACTGTGCACTACCAGACTGACATCCATCACTGGCCTCCCCTGCAGTGAGCATGCACAGAAGGGATGGAGGGATATGCAGCCACCAGTGAGAGCACCTACAACAAAGGCACCCCAAGCTTTTTGTGGGCCCAAATACGGCCCTGCCTCCTGTTACTGGCCAGTACCAACAAGTCCACCTATACTTAGCCACTCCAAGCTGTGCACTGCACAACCCAGCCCAATGACTTCTGCCAGCCTTCAAAGCAGTGTGCACATGTGGACAGAGTGTGTGCAACCACAGGAGATGACACTGATGGCCAGGAACTCCAGTTTAGCCACGGAGACCAGAGTTAGCACAATTCTTGTTGTCTGCAGTGGCCCTCATCACTGTATGTATGCCTGCAACTGGCCTCTACAACAGCCCACCTTGGTCCCTAGCTGATAAATCCCTAGTGGAAGCACTGCTTAGTACTACTACAAGGTTCCTCTCAGTGCTGAGCAAGAACCACATTGTTGTCAGTGGTGTGTAGCCCAGTGGCCTGAGCTAAATACACATCATGCCTGCCCACTGGGATCCAAACTACCACATGTTCCCCACATTGGCACCCCGCATCACTATACCCAGGGTCACAGCATGTGCCAGTGTACTCTCACTCACAGGTGAGAGGCTGACCCTTATCAAATTCAGTCTATAAATTCTGGAAGAAGTTAACTGCTTCTTCAAATGAACAGACATGAAAACAAAGCAACTGGGATTATGAAGAATTGGGGAAATATATTTCTACCAAAGAACATAGTAAGTCTACAATAACTGGCCGATTCAGAAGATCTTTGATGGACAAGGAGATTCAAAATAATTACTCTGCAAATAGAGAGCTATAAGAGAACACAGATAAAAAACTAATGTATCAGGGAAAAAAAAATACAAGAACAAAATGAGTTCAACAAAGAAACAAAAAACAAAGTAACCAAACAAATTCTGAAACTGAAGAATACAATGACTATACTGAAGAATTCAATACAGAATATATAACTTTTATCGGTATAAATAGAAATTTGTTATCTATTATTGTATCTTTTGATTACAAATCTTACTGAATTCACATTTAACGTAATTACTGATACGTATGTGTGACTGCTGGAGAAGGCAATGGCACCCCACTCCAGTACTCTTGCCTGGAAAATCCCATGGACGGAGGAGCCTGGTGGGCTGCAGTCCATGGGGTCGCAAAGAGTAGGACACGACTGAGAGACTTCACTTTCACTTCTCACTTTCATCCATTGGAGAAGGAAATGGCAACCCCCTCCAGTGTTCTTTCCTGGAGAATCCCAGGGACGGGGGAGCCTGGTTGGCTACCGTCTATGGGGTCGCACAGAGTGGACACGACTGAAGAGACTTAGCAGCAGCAGCAGCATGTGTGACTGCCACCTTATTAATTGCTTTCAGGCTGTTTTTGTAGTTTCTCTCTATTGCTTTCTCCTTCTCTTGGGAAAAATGGAAATGGAAATATAACACACCAAATTATGGGATACAGCAAAAGCAGTTCTAAGAAAGAAGTTCACTGCAATAAACACCCATCTCAAGAGACAAGAAAAATTAACAACCTAAGTTTATACTTCAAGAAACTTGAAGGAACCAAGCTCAAAATAAGTGGAGAGATGGAAATATATTAATAAAGATTCAAGCAGAAATTAAGAACTGGTTCTCTGAAAAAGTAAACAAAACTTACAAAACCTTTATCTAGACTCACCAAGAAAAAAAGAAGACTGAAATAAACTCAGAAATAAAAGAGGTATTACAGCTGATTCCACAAAAATGCAAGGATGATGAAAGACTACTGTGAACAATCATAGGCCAACAAATTAGAGGACCTAGGGAAAAAATCACTAAATTTCAGGACTTCACCAGAGGTACAGTGGTTAAGATTCTGCCCTCCAACAAAGGGGATGTGGGTTCAATCCCTAGTCAGGGACCTAAGATCCCACATGCTGCAAGGGTGGGACCAAATATTCAAATAAATAATTAAACCTGATTTTAAAAAATGAGTAATTCCTACAAACATACAACCTAGTAAGACTATCTCATGATGAAATAAAAAATCTGAACTAGCCAGTTACTAGCAAGGAGATTGAATCAATAATTAAAAACCTCGCAACAAACAAAGTCCAGGACCAGAAGGCTTCACTGATGACTTCTAACAAACATTCTAAGAAGATGGTGGAGGTCCTTCAAACACATTTTATGAGGTCAATATTACTCTGATACCAAAGCCAGACAAAAATATACTACAAGAAAATGCCAATATTCTTGATGAACACAGATGCAAAAATCCTGTAGGAATATTAGCGAATCAAACTCAACAATATATTAAAAGGATCATATACCTTGACTAAACAGGATTGTTCCAGTGATGCAAGGATGGTGCAAGATGCAAAATTAAATGTGATACACCATATGAATAGAATAAAAGATTAAAACTGTACTCTTATCATCACTCCTATTCAACTCTCCTAGCCAAAGCAGTCAAGAAAAAGAAAATGTATTTTAAAAAGTATATAAAAGGTATCCAAATAGAAAAGGAAACAATCAAAACATGTTTTTGCAGATAATGACCTTCTATGTAGAAAATCTTCAAGACTTCATGAAAAAAACAAGTCAAGAAGTTGCAGGATGCAACAAGTAAGTTACAGGATACAAAACCAACATACGGAAAACAGCTGCATTTCTATACAATGTAAAACTGTATTTCTATATTAAATCAAATTAATAAATCACTAACTTTAATAGAATACAATCCAATTAAAAGCTGGCAAGGAATTTGAATAGTTTTACCCAGAAGACATACAAATGGCTAAGAAATACATGAAAAGACACTCAACATCATTTAATCATCAAGAAAATGCAAATTAAAACCACAATGAGATATTAATGTCACACCAGTTTGGAATGGCTATTATCAAAAAGATAAGTGTTGGTGAGAGTGTGCACTGTTCGTGCAAATGTCAACTAGTACAGCCACTACATAAAACAGTTCAGATGTTCATCATAAAATTAAAAACTAGAACCACTACATAAACCAGAAATCCCACTTATGGGTATATATATAAAGGAAATAAAATCAGGATTTTATTGAAATATCTGTACTCTTATGTTCACTGCATTCACAATGGTCAAAATATGGAAATAACTTCAGTATCTTTTCTTTTTTTAATACTCCACATCTAAGTGTTACACAGCATGTGTCTGTCTTTCTCTGATGTACCACACCTAGTACAATGGCCTCAAGGTTCATCTAAGTTGTTGCAAGTGGCAGGATTTCCTTCTCTCTCATGGATGAATTAGTATTCCCCTCCCCCCAACACATAAATATAGTATATCTCAATAAAGGTGGAGAAAATAAAAAACTGGCTATATAGAATTTGTATATGGCAAAAAGATACCTTCAAATAAAAGCAACATAAAAACTTCACAAAGAAAATTAAAACAAAACCAAGCAAATACACTAATAAAGACTACTCCTGAAACACAGACAATCCAGACTGAATAAAAATCAATCACATGATATTTACAAGAGACATACTTTGAATATAACAGCACATATAGGTTATAGTAAAATGGAGAATAAATGTATACCACGCAAACTATAAAATGCTGTTATGATTGTTATATTAGACAAAGAAATCAAGACAAGGAATATGACAAAGTTTTTTTAAAAACCTTATACTAATAAAGTGGTAAATAATCAGGAAGAAAAAGCGGTTACAAGTTTTTATATACCAAATAATGGAGAAGGTGATGGCACCCCACTCCAGTACTCTTGCCTGGAAAATCCCATGGACGGAGGAACCTGGTAGGCTGCAGTCCATGGGGTCACTAGGAGTCGGACATGACTAAACGACTTCACTTTCACTTTTCACTTTCATGCATTGGAGAAGGAAATGGCAACCCACTCCAGTGTTCTTGCCTGGAGAATCCCAGGAACGGGGGAGCCTGGTGGGCTGCCATCTATGGGGTCACACAGAGTCGGACACAACTGAAGCAACTTAGCAGCAGCAGCGGCAGCAATGAGTCCCCAAATACATAAAGCAAAACGTGAACTACAAGGAAAAATATGCAAATAGACAACCACAGGCGAGATTTTTACGACACCTCTATTGGTAACTGAGGGAATAAGCAAACACAAAAAATAGTAAACATATATAAGATTTGAACAGCATTGCTAATAAACATATCTAATTAACATACAATCACTACACCAACAATTACAGAACATACATTCCTTTTAGCTACACACTGAACATTCACCAAAAGACTGAACAGCAAGCCTCTATGACTTCTTAAGGATAAAAAAAACACAAGGAAAATTCTCTGAATATTATGGATTTAAATTAGACATCAGCAACAAAAACGTTATCTGAAATATCCCAGATGCTTTGGTAATTAGCAATATTTTGAACTGATAACGAAAGTACAACATATCAAAATTTGTAGAATGCAGGTAAAACAGTGCTTAGAGGAAAATCTGTAGCTTCATGTACTGTATAATAAGAGAAAGTTCTAAACCAATGATTTAAGCTTCCATCTTAAGAAACAAATTACATTTAAATGTTGGTTGCCCTCAGTTAAGGAGCAGAGAAAGATATTACTCCAAGATTACAAGAAAAAAACATTTCTAATAATACACCCACAATCTCTCAGAGAGAAGAACACATAAAATACAAGTCACACAATCATTCTGGATGCTAAGGTGACAGAGGCTCTAACATCCTCTATCACCTTTCAAGGTCATCCTCTATAAAAGGCTTCCAAGGTTGATCATGAGAAGTCCAAAGCCAGCTAATGGAAGAAAAAACACAGAAAAGAATGGCAGATTTTTATAATTCAGCTTTGGAATAATACTTTGTCTAATACTTCAGTAGCAAGAACGTATAGACTAGCCACATCTAGATAAATGGGAAGCATGAAGTCTGTTTTCGCCAGTACCTTTCTGGAACCTTATCCACCATGAAAAAGGAAAAATAAATTTGGTAAGTGGCCAGTCATATCTACCAAAATCTGCCCTCTTGTCTATAAATATTTATATATTTCTTCTTCCTACATAGAAAAAATACTCACCTGCCTTGATACTTTAAGTACTGCTTAATGGGGCAAAAATATCAATCTAAAATATTTATAAAGGAATGTTTTACAAAATTACATTATATGTGTACAGAATAAAATATAATGACACAAATGAGCTATATCAATATGTTAGCACTAATGATTTAAAGTTATTTGTGACATGTTAAGTGAAAAGAGAACTGTATGATTCTACTCTTAGATGATATCACACACATGCATTTATAGTAGCATAGAAAAAGATATGCAAAAATTCAAACTGTGACACTGACAGGCTTGTCCTCAATTCATTATAAAAAGTTTAAATCTAAGACTTTACTAAAATGATAATCTCTGAGAAGTTATAGTCCTCAAAGAGAAAACCATAAGCCAGCACTCGAATCACAGATAACAGTGAAGTGACAAGAATCATGACATTTGCTATGTTTTAACATTCTACAAATATAGGGCAGTATAATAAATTTATAGAAGTATAGCTTAAAAACTGAGAAAGAAAAACTAAAGCGAAAATAAATGTCAAGGACAAGAACAGGAAACAGAAAAAATGTGGAACAGAATGGTCAATATCATAGTTTAAAATGAATTTTAGATTTGCCTCTAAGGGTCATAAAGTAAACATAAAAGAAAGATTTTAGACAATTTTTCAACACTGTTTTTACTAATATCACATACATGTTTTCTCTGAATGCAAGTAAAAAAATAAATACGACATAGGTAGACTAAGAAGAGTTTTTTATTATTCCATGAAACTAGACTGTTATTTTAACCTCAGATATAAGCTAAAATATTCTTCTTTCAGAGTTCTCCAAAGGCTGCTCTTTGTTGTTGATTTTTGTGTTAACTGCAGTTTCCAGCCAATTTGATCATCTTACCACCATCCTTTTACCCAACTGTTATTATTGCTTAGAGAAATTTGTTTTTAAACTCAGACAAATGCTGTGGCCCACCATGTGACAGGGCAGATTTTATTCTGGAGTTAGGAACAGAATCACATATTGCAATATAATTTCAATGTCATTTTTCAGAAAAATAAACCACTTTCATACTTTTACTTGACACTAATCTTGTTCTGTTTTTCTTTTGTTTTGTATTATTCAGTTTTTGAAATAGAAAGCAATTTCAACAAGTATACTTTTCAGTTTAACATGATAATCTAACTAGGTCTAAAGTTGAGTACTATAATACTGATATGTAAGTAAAATGGTACAAACACGTTAAAACGATATTTTAAATAACAGTTCTCTTAAAGTTTTTATATTCCTGGCCTCAGAGGAACTACAGGGGATTATTACTGTAAGGTGAGTTGCCTCCTACTCCTAAAGCTGGGAAAACACTATCCAGCTAATAGAACTATTGGTTAGTGTGATATCACAGGAATGGAGGCCATGACAACACCCATTATTCATGAATTTCTGGCAATGGAAGGATTCTAATAATTGGATTTGACCATCCAAATTAAAACAAGCCTTAAGAAGGCAAAGCAAAATAATATGCTTAAGAGAGTCAGCAATCAAGAAGGAAAAAAGAAAATAAGGTATGTATGAAACAGAAGATTTAAAGCATGAAAAGACTTTCTGGAAGTTAAAAAAAAAAGACTATCAAATTTAAATATTCATTGGACCAATTTAAGAATAATCACTATAAAGAATAAACTTAAAATCCTGGAAGGTGAATGGGAAAACAAATCTCAACACAAAAATATAAAAATGGAATTCATGAGGAAAAGGGTAAAGTCGACATAAAATCTTATATCAGGAAGCCTATACAAACTCCACTTCTACACACAGAGCATCCAACCTGCCTCTCAAGAAAGCAAAGAGCTGGCAACACCAGACATTTAAGGAAATCTTCATCAGTTACCAGTTTACTGTGCCTCAACTCCAAAGTTACCCTTCAGTTATCTGCTCCGTACTAATGAGCAGATACTTCTCTCACAGTAAGCACTATTACTTCTTTTTCACAGTAAGCACTAGTTAAGCTTTATTCGCATATAGCTCTGGAAGAACACTGCAGGAGGAAAGGGGCCTCTCTTCCTTTTCATATGTCAGTCAAGTTATTCTTGCTCTTAACGTATAGTCCAATAGCAGCAATTATATAAAAGGAAATCCAGTGGTGTTTATCCCAGGCTCATGACAAGAGTGTGCTGTCCTTGGGCAACTTTATGCCCCAGGCTGGGATTAGTGATTGCCCTTGTGATGCAGGCCTGCTGACGCAGACACTGGCATGCTTCAGGGCTCATGCTGGCAGCAGTGCTCCCATCTTTCATGTACAACTGTCTACCCTGCTTAACATGGCTGTAACTCAGTACTGTTTTCTGCTGCCCAGTAACTGTGAACCAGCTCTGGTTAAGGCAACCCAGTGAACTTCTCTGTTATTTAATAGGCTCTAACTCACTTTCTCCAATAAGGTCTGAACTTCTGCCTAGGGAACCTTCCAGAAGAGAGGCTGTCTTTCCTTGAGAAATCTCCTTCAGCCCTAGAAGATTTAGTGTTACCTTTACATCTTTAAAGTTACTCTTCTATCATAGTTTGGTAATTATGTATAATACATTTTACCAATTCAAACTGTTGTTTCCAACTCCCAACTGAATCCAGATAGGTACAGAAATAATCCTGGGAATGGTTCCAAATGATAAACTAGTAAAGATGAGATTTGGGGACTGGTTTGGTCATGTCCTGGGGATTAAGCACAGGGCTGAGATCCTAGCCAAGCAAATGGGATGCTAGTAATATATGGCAGACAGTAGTTTCAGGAAATCAGTGAACCTTTCAGCTGTGTTTCATTGTGATGGAAGTGTCAACTCAAGCACATGCCTTTGGAACTTAACTGGCTCTTTATTTGCCACTGGGTTTCCCAAGTGATGCTAATGGTAAAGAATCTGCCTGCCAATGCAGGAGACATAGGAGACCTTAGTTCAATATCCGGGTCGGGAAGACCCCTTGGAGGAGGGCATGGCAGCCCACTCCAGTATTCTTGCCTGGAGAATCCCACAGACAAGAGGAGCCTGGCAGGCTACAGTCCATAGGGTCACAAAGAGTTTGACATGAGTGAATGACGTTGTTCAGCACAGGATACCTACCATTATGGTAGTAATGATGACAACTGAGCACTTAGAAATTGAAACGCTCAAGTCCATTAATTCTCTCACATGGTGAGAACCAGAGAGCTGACACTGCTGAAAGTCAAACTAAAACTTTAATTGTGTACACTGCTGAATTACAAAAATCAGCTAAATTCAGTCTCAAGTTTCTCATTTGAAAATTAAAACCTTGGCTGATTCATGTCAATGTATAGCAAAGCGAATACAGTGTTGTAAAGCAAAACAAACTAAAAAATAAAAATTAATTAAAAAAAAAAATTAAAACCTTAATGGGGAAAGAGTAAGATCCTGAAATTCGAATGGAGTATCTAGTGGTCTTAAATGAAACTAACAATTTTGATTCCTTGCCTACTCCCTAACCCTCCACTAGTAATTAGGAGCCTCCTATACATTAAAAGACACTTACTCCTTGGAAGGAAAGTTATGACCAACTTAGATAGCATATTAAAAGCAGAGACATTACTTTGCCAACTAAGGTCCGTCTAGTCAAGGCTATGGTTTTTCCTGTGGTCATGTATGGATATGAGAGTTGGACTGTGAAGAAGGCTGAGCGCAGAAGAATTGATGCTTTTGAACTGTGGTGTTGGAAAAGACTCTTGAGAGTCCCTTGGACTGCAAGGATATCCAACCAGTCCATCCTAAAGGAGATCAACCCTGGGATTTCTTTGGAAGGAATGATGCTAAAGCTGAAGCTCCAGTACTTTGGCCGCCTCATGCGAAGAGTTGACTCATTGGGAAAGACTTTGATGCTGGGAGGGATTGGGGACAGGAAGAGAAGGAGACGACAGTGGATGAGATGGCTGGATGGCATCACGAACTTGATGGACATGAGTCTGAGTGAACTCCAGGAGTTGGTGATGGACAGGGAGGCCTGGCGTGCTGCCATTCATGCGGTCACAAAGAGTCGGACATGACTGAGTGACTGAACTGATACAGGTGGAAATAGCTTGCCTTCCAGTGTCTAAGAACACTAGCCCTCTTTGGCTTAAAAATCTTCTGATAATCTCACGTGGAAAAATTCTTGAAGGGTTATGCTCATTTTCCTAAGGACCTGTCACAGCCAACTCCTTTGGCCATTAGATTCATAACTAGAGTCAAAACTCAGCATGATCCAGGGGGCACAGGTACACACTATGACTCAAGAGGAAATACCTTACATATCCAGAAGAAACTCGAGAACCACGTGTAGAGTGGATTCCTGAAGTATTTTGACCACAGAGGGTAAAATATAATGCCACATCTGGACAAATTAACTGACATGGGTACACTTAGCAGAGAGAACAGATTTAATACACTAGTTCATGTACCTGAAAGTGGTGATCATTATTATCTAATACTGCACCAAAAGCTGGATTTAAAGGTTGAGATGTCAGAGTTTTCTTGGCACTGATATGGAAGGAAGGAGGAAAGAATGTAGTGATTTAGGGAGCTGAACTGGACTTATCATGTGAGAATTTCATACTGACATTTCTCATCTATGTTACACAAGAGAGCACAGAGAGCATTAGTGCAAGGAGGAATGACATCTACCTTCCTTACAAAGGTCTGTGATTACTCTCTTTTGTGAGCCTGGTAAGAGTGCAGGGAATGTGGTCATCAAGAAGAACTTCCAGGCTTCAATGGAAATGATGAGAGCCAAGGTAACACAGTCCAAGAGGATATACTTAAGCACCAAAGACAAGGTGGGTACATTACCTGTACAAGGCATCAGGGATGTACTTATCATCAGAATAATCTGCCAGCAGCTAAATGGTTACAGTGCCCCCAGGAACAAAACAGGTGTGCAGTCCATGTTTATTTCATGGAACAGGAAAAATGCTAGGTCTTGTAGCAAGAAGTCTGTCACCAACACATAGTGCAGAGTTAAAACCTTCTCATAAAGTTAACTTCTCACCAAGAACTTAAAGCCTTCTCACTTGCCAAATCTGAGTTAGCTCACAGATGCAGAGTTGGCTGAATAAAGTGGAAACCAGGTCCCTTGCAAAAGGACCTTGCAGAAGTTAAGTCACATGATATACCCTCCTCTTAATCTTCTCCAGAGACTTGCAGCCACAAATTAGAGATATTATATATCATAAAAATGAAATAGTTATTAATAAACATTGTCTCTGAACAGCCCTTAATTCTTGGCACTGTGGTTCAGAAGTTATTTTGAGAAAGAGGTTTATGGCGATACATGATACATGAGTCAGGTGACATACATGGAGTTGTTAACTCCAGCCTGACCACGAATGAGGCAAAATGGTCCAGGGATTCATCTTGTGGTTATTTCCTTGGTTCCTGAATATATACTTGGAACAGACATACTTGGCAACTGGAAGAAACCCACATTAACTTTCTGACCTGTGGAATAAGAGCATTATGGTAAGAATGTCTGAAGAAAGTTCATGGAACTTCGTTTCCTTGCCAAGATAATAAACTAGAAGCAATACAACATCCCTGGGGGAATTACAGAATTTAACCAAAGACTTCAAAGAGGGAGAGGTGGAGAAATCTATCTTATCCCTAATAAAGTCATCAAGTTGGCCAACACCAAAGTCAGATGGAAACTGGAGAACAACTATGGATCATTATAAGCTTAATCAAGTGGTGACCTTCATAGCACCTGCAGACCCTGTCAATTGATATGCAGCTACCAACCTGGTTGGGCTCCCCATGTGGGCTCAGTGGTAAAGAATCTGCCTGCCAATACAGGAGATGCAGGATACATGAGTTTGATCTCTGGGTCAGGAAGATCCACTAGAGGAGGAAATGGCAACCCACTCCAGTGTTCCTGCTGGGAAATCCAATGAGCAGAGGAGTTTGGTGGATTACAGTTGATGGGGTTGCAAAGAGGTGGACATGACTGAGCGCGCACACACACACACACACACACACACACACAATCTGGCTAATGTCTTTTTTCCTTATTTACAAGGACCACTCAAAGTCAGTTTTTTTATCTGGAATGGACAAGAAAGTACAACTTCCACAGTGTTGCCTCAGCACTATGTTAATTTTCCTGCTATCATAAACAGCTTCATGGTTACGTATATTTTCCAATCTTTGAAAGTCAGGAATCTAGATACAACTCAGCTGAATCTTCTTATAGGGTCTCACAGGCTGCAATCAAGGTATTTGCTATCCTACATTATCACTTGGAGGTGCAAATGAGAAAGAATCTACTACTAAGCTCACTTACATTGTTGGGAGCATTTATTTCCTTGTGGTTGGTTAAAGAATTGAGGACAATGACCGCCTGCTGGCTATTTGTTGGAAACAAGTTGCCCACAGTTTCTTGCCACATGGACTTCGCCAACATGATCAATTACTTTGAGTCAACCAACAATCAGAATCCTTAGACAAAATCACCTAGCAAGACAGAATCTTGTGTAACAAAGGTAATTTAAGAATTGCACTCCTATCACCCTTGCTGTAACTGATGGTTAGAACAGTCAATGGGATGAGTCAAGAGCATGAATAACAGGAAGCCATTGGAGGGCAACACTTGAGTCTACCACCAATGCAGTCCACAGGTATCTTGATCATCTTTACATTTCACAAAACATCACATTAGTTTACTATTCTGATGACATGGCCCAACCACTGAATGCCCAAATACTTAACTGAGATAGCCATGGGGCCCCTAATGTTTTTAGGTTATTGCCCTCTATTTTGCATATATATAAGGTTTGCTTGTATTTAATACCTTCTGTTCATTATTATTCAATCAGCAAAATGCTACCAAAAATAATAGTGAGTAATTATGTTGAATAAATATCAGAAGAGAAAGTTGAAAGAAATGAAAATATTATTTTGAGAAGCAGGACTGAGAGTAAGTAGGTAAAGTCATGACAAATTGCAATTATAGTCCCTGCACTCTTTGATTTCTCTAAAATATCATGTACATACATATAAACCAACTGGCTTACAAGAGGAAGAAAATAAAGATGTGGATGAGAAATACTAGGTGAATAAACAAAAACAGATATGCTGAGTGGAAATGTAAACATTAAACTGGAATTTAAAATTAGAAACAATAATTCTAAAAGGCTAAATACTAAAGATAATTAAACATGTACATTTGCTTTAAGTTTGCTTTTAGAAGTCTCAATCCAATTATTTTTCATAACTTTTTTCTAATTGTTTTATGACAGAACTATGTATATTTAATTCTCTACTACATTTTTTAAAAAGTATTTACTTATTTTTGGCTGTGCCAGGTCTTCCTTGCTCTGTGCAGGCTTCTGATTCTGGAGGGTTCTCTTGTCCCAGAACATGGGTTCTAGAGCATGCAGACTCAGTAGCATTGGGAATCTTCCCAGACTAAGGATGGAACCTGTGTTCCCTGCACTGGCAGATAGACTTCTGACCACTGGACCACCAGAAATACACTCTACTCATTTAGACTTTGGTGTATTAAGGAGATAAAGTTCTGCTTTCTTTTTTTTTCAAGTTGTTAAGTGACAACTATGAAGAGAAACAAATAGGAAGGGCACAATTTTTAACAAATTATTATATATGCTTAGGTCTGTTTGTGTTTAGCTAATCCATTTTCCAGTTGTTGAGTCAATCACCAATATTAATATTTTCTGTAGTTTTACAGTCTACTAAATGGCAGACAGAGTCCCTTGTTACTCTTTTAGAATTTTCTTGGCCACTTAAGCGTAATTTGTTCTTCTCAATCACTTCAGCAATTTCAAAATCAGTGCCTAAGATTCTGAATGGTGTTGTATTATATAAATAATTTTAAGACTTTTAAAGGAAATATTAATGAACAATACTATTTCAGGAAAAAACTGATTTATTTCTAAGTAAAGAAACAAAATCCTGGGGATTCAAAGTTCAACCATTTAAAAACACTTTTTAATCGGATGTATAGTTGATTTAATATAAAGTATAAAGAAATATAGTTTATATTTCTTTATAAAGAAAAATAAAGTATAAAGTATGATTTAGTATAAAGAAATATCAGATAAGACAATGGCAACCCACTCCAGTACTCTTGCCTGGAAAATCCCATGGACGGAGGAGCCTGGTAGGCTGCAGTCCATGGGGTCACTAGGAGTCGGACACAACTGAGCGACTTCACTTTCACTTTTCACTTCCATGCATTGGAGAAGGAAATGGCAACCCACTCCAGTGTTCTTGCCTGGAGAATCCCAGGGACGGCAGAGCCTGGTGGGCTGCCGTCTATGGGGTTGCGCAGAATTGGACACGACTGAAACAACTTAGCAGCAACAGAAGCATAAAGAAATATACTTTGTTTTTCTTTATAAAGAAAAACTGTATAGTACAAAGAAAGCTGAACACCAAAGAATTGATACTTTTGAACTATGGTGTTGGAGAGTCCCTTGAACTGCAAGGAGATCCAACCAGTCCATCCAAAAAGAAATCAGTCATGAATATTCATTGGAAGGACTGATGTTGAAGCTGAAATTCCATACTTTG
Source organism: Aepyceros melampus (assembly GCA_006408695.1). NCBI lineage: Eukaryota > Metazoa > Chordata > Mammalia > Artiodactyla > Bovidae > Aepyceros > Aepyceros melampus. The sequence continues at coordinate 57,051 of SJXQ01004502.1, read as the reverse complement.
CCACCTGATGCGAAGAACTGACTCATTTGAAAAGATCCTGATGCTGGGAAAGATCAAAGGCCGGAGAAGAAGGGGACAACAGAGGATGAGATGGTTGGATGGCATCACCAACTTGATGGACATGAGATTGAGTAAGCTCAGGGAGTTGGTGATGGACAGGGAGGCCTGGTGTGCTGCAGTCCATGGGGTCGCAAATAGACACGACTGAGTGACCGAACTGATAGTTGATTTACAATATTGTGTTAGTTTCAAGTATATGGCATAGTGATTCAGCTTTTCTTTTCCAAACTATATTCCATTATAGGCAAATACAAGATATTTGATATAATTCTCAGGGCTATACAGTAAATTTATGTTGCTTAATTATTTTATGTATAGTAGTTTGTATCTGTTAGTCCCATACTCCTAATCTGTCCCTCCGCTACTACTTCTGTCCTTTGAGGGTAACCGTGTTTGTTTTCTACATCTGTGAGTCTGTTTCTGTTTTGTACATAGATTCATTTGTATTATTTAAAACTGTTTACTGAAATACAGGTGATTTAAAATACCACATTAGTTTCAACTGTACAGCATAGTGATTCAGTATTTTTATAATTATTTTCATTAAAAGTTGTAGTAATAAGATAATGGCTATAATTCCCTGTGGGCTTCCCTTGTGGTTCAGCTGGTAAAGAATCTGCCTGCAAGGCAAGAGACCTGGGTTCAGTCCTTGGATTGAGAAGATCCTCTGCAGAAGGGAAAGATACCCACTCCAGTATTCTGGCCTGGAAAATTCCATTAACTGTACAGTCCATGGGGTCACAAAGAGTAGGACAGGACTAAGTGACTTTCACAATTCCCTGTGCTATACAACATACTCTTATCAATTTTATACATAGTAGTTTGTATGTCTTAATCCCATAACCAATCTAGCCTAGACAGCATATTAAAAAGCAGAGACATTACTATGCCAACAAAGGTCCATCTAGTCAAAGCTATGGTTTTTCCAGTAGTCATGTATGGATGTGAGAGTTGGCTATAAAGAAGGCTAAGTGCTGAAGAATTGATGCTTTTGAACTGTGGTGTCGGAGAAGACTCTTGAGGGTCCCTTGGACTGAAAGGAGGTCCAACCAGTCCATCCTAAAGGAAATCAGTTCTGAATATTCACTGGAAGGACTGATGCTGAAGCTGATACTCCAATACTTTGGCCACCGGATGCAAAGAACTGACTCATTTGAAAAGACCCTGATGCTGGGAAAGATTGAAGGTGGGAAGAGAAGGGGATGACAAAGGATGAGATGGTTGGATGGCATCACTGACTCAATGGACATGAGTTTGGATGAACTCCGGGAGTTGGCGATAGACAAGGAGGCCTGGGATACTGCAGTCCATGGGATCAAAAAGAGTTGGCCACAATTTAGCGAATGAACTGAACTGAATCTCATAGCCCCACTTTTCCCCTCCCGATAGGATAAGTACTAGTTTGTTTTCTGTATCTTGTTTTTTCACATACATTCATTTGTATTATTTTTTATCTTCCACATGTGATATCATACAGTATTATCTTTCTTTGACTTATTTCACTAAGCATAGTATTCTCTAGGACCATCCACATTATTGCAAGTGGCAAGATTTCACTCCTTTTGAGGCTGAGTAATATTCAATTGTGTATATATATATATTTTCTTTATTCATTCAACAGTTGGGTATTTGGGTTGCTTTCACATCTTGGCTATTGTAAACAGTGCTGCTGAGAACAATGAGAGGCATGTATCTTTTCAAGTTCATGTTTTCATCTTTTCCAGATATATTGTGGAGACTGGATTTCTTGGGATTATACAGTAGTTCTATTTTTAGTTTTTTAAGAAATTCCACACTATTTCTCACAGTGGCTGTACCAATTTACATTCCCAACAATGATGTTCAAGGGTTTCCTTTTCTCCACATCCTCTCCAACACTTGCTATTTGTAGACTTTCAGAGGACAGCCATTCTGACTGGTGTGAGGTCTTTGTCAACTATTTACTAAATGGTGAATATATGCATTTTACTGTGGAAGTGGTATACTAGATACAAAAAGTGCTTGTCATAGTTGCTGATACTCAAAAATATTTAATCTTGAGGGCTTTTGCAGGGAGGGGCATGGGGTCAGGGAGGGACACAAACATGAGTGTGTAGCTAGTATCTGGCATAAGAGGAGTTCATGCATTAAACTTGACTGGAAGAAGCTGTATACACTTTAAAGAAAGCTAAGAGAGTTTGCCTCACATTGAACAGATGTTTTTAAAATAACAGTTAACTGTGACCACCTGTTTTTCAGTAAGTTATCAGCAGGAGCTGATAATGGAAAACTGAAGAGAAAATGTAGCCTGCTATTCAGTTGGCCAGAAGTTCATTCAGGTTTTTCTATACCATCTTATGAAAAACCCAAATGAACTATTTGGCCAACCCAATACTTACCAATAATGTCAGAGTTTTAGTTAAACTAGTGATTCAAGATGATTTTATTTCATGAACCAGCAAGTCTAAATATATGATTTGAGAGATAAGCAAAGAGGTGTCAACAACTTAACAGTAAAATAATGAACAACAAGATATAAGAAAGACAGTGAATACGTGCCTTTATTTTTCTCTCTTGCATGAATTACTGTCAAAGAATTAATGGAACTATTCTGAATTGTTATGTTTCTTTGCATACTCACAAGAGTCCTTTACTAGAAGAGATACTGATCTCAAAACTAAAAATGTCCAAACTAGTTATTTTTTTTATTAACCTCAGCATTTTATTCTAAGCAGCATTTTATTAGAATATACTATCTAATACACGTTTGAAAAGGACATGATTAATTTGTGGTAACTTACATTACACATGCTTGGCGAGGTCTGCCTTGGCTTAAAACATGACCTCCAAAATCCTTTTCTTTATAACTTTCTCCAGCTTTAATGAAAATTTTAGCATGATGCATTCTAAAATTCCCCTATAATATCTATAAATACAAGCCCCAAACACAGAATCACAACCACATTAACTCTCACTGAAAGGTGAGCTTTGAATTTTATCATAAACCAAGCATGACTAAATATTTTGTATCACAACACTGCCATAAATTAGCCTTATTTACTCTCACAAGGAGCCTAATGTGCACAATAACAATCACTGATAAGGAAACTATAGGTAAAAGATGTTTAGTGACTCTCAAGGCCATCTCAGCTGAATAATGAAAATTTTGTCTTCTAACAGTGTAGCATTTTCCCTACTATTGTCTAATAAGGCTCAGTTTTAGGTCAATCAAAGCTAAAAATACCTGGAGAACTGAATGCAATGAATTTTCAAATCATCTTAAGCCACATTTATTCTGAAAACTGAAGTCGATAAATCTCTTAAAATGACTATGTACCCTGTATCATTTATAAACATTAAAACCACTTAGCCCACTTTTTTCCTGCTCTACAATACTACAGTTTTTGGTTTCTTTCTCTTAATTCACTCTCCAACTCATTTTTCTTTCAACTATTTTCTCTGAAAACATCCAGAACTAGCAGTTTACTGTAAAATTCCTCTACATGTTTAAACAATTCAATGTCTCTATATCCTTGATGCAATCTGAAACTTGGCTGTTCTCCCTAATGGCTTCATAATACTACATACTTCCCTTTTTTGTTTTATGATAACTGGCTTTAATTTCATACCAAAGCCACCCTGTTTCTATCAGCATTCAAAACTAATCAGCCTTTAAGATCCTTGCAAGGTGGCTTACCTTTCTACTACCTACCCTTTTTATGATACACTAATTATCCCCTAGAGTCATCCCCTACCCGCTCTCTCTCTCCCCTATGTAACTGAACCTTTGTTTCTTGGTCAAGGTCTTCCCTTCCACACCAACCAAAGCATCCCGAACCAATTCTAAAATGTTAATAAATATATATCCAATATCTTAAGATACATAATTTTTATTCCTGATCATCTGAAAAACCATCAATATTTTAAATTCAAAAGCCCCAAATACATCTAAGACACTGAGGAACTACTTCCGCTTTGAAATTATTAAATTTCCATACTCCCTGGCATGATCTCTGTTCATTAAACACAATGTTTTATACCCCACTGTGCCTTCTGCACCTCATCAATAATCTTCACTCTTCTAACTTCATCTTCAGTTAATTTCTTTACCAATTATTGGAGTGCCATTACAATTTATCATATGAACTAGAAAAACTTAAAGGGTAAAAGGGGGTACTATTAATTACACTAGAAAAGACTGTCCTAAATCTTTTCAGTCTCTTGCCAGGATTCTCAACTGCTTTGTGCTGCTGAGACTGGATTCAACCAGTAACACAAAGTTATTCTGAAAATAAATGTTCATGTTAGTAGAAAAGTGGAGTTAAAGTCATCCTAACTATTTTTTTCTCTTCCATTTTACTCTGGGATCGATTGAGTCCTTCTACAATTTATTCAGTTCAGTTCAGTCACTCAGTCGTGTCCGACTCTTTGTGACCCCATGAATTGCAGCATGCCAGGCCTCCATGTCCATCACCATCTCCCAGAGTTCACTCAAACTCACGTCCATCGAGTTGGTGATGCCATCCAACCATCTCATCCTTTGTCGTCCCCTTTTCCCCCTGCCCCCAATCCCTCCCAGCATCAGAGTCTTTTCCAATGAGTCAACTCTTTGCATGAGGGGGCCAAAGTACTGGAGTTTCAGCTTTAGCATCATTCCTTCCAAAGAAACCCCAGGTCTGATCTTTAGAATGGACTGGCTGGATCTCCTTGCAGTCCAAGGGACTCTCAAAGAGTCTTCCCCAACACCACAGTTCAAAAGCATCAATTCTTTGGCACTCAGCTTTCTTCACAGTCCAACTCTCACATCATACATGACCACTGGAAAAACCATAGCCTTGACTACACAGATGTTTGTTGGCAAAGTAATGTCTCTGCTTTTCAATATGCTATCTAGGTTGGTGATAACTTTTCTTCCAAGGAGTAAGCGTCTTTTAATTTCATGGCTGCAATGAGTAAATATCATTTCATAAACCAAACAGTTCTAAAAGGAGTTTTTAAATAACATCTTTTAAAAAAATCTTGCCAGTCCTTAGTATAACTTAAGAATAACCTACTATTGTATCATATGTGGAAAAGATGTGAAATGGCTGGTTATAAATGACCAGGAAGTGATATCGTAGCAGAAAAATCTAAGATATATGTGTGGATATGATGACATGATTATTAAAACTGATGATTATAGTGAAAATAAACGTGTCTTGCAGTTAATGCATGAGATGTTGTCATAAAGTTGGAAACATTTTCCAAGTATTGAATATATGTCTATAATATACCTTATGAAATAAAAATGACTAAATTATGAAGTATTGGTATTTCAAAACCAAAGTTAGGCCATGGATATTATACACAAATGATTTCCTATCATATCTACTAGAAAAACCCTGTTTATCACACTCTTCTCAGTTAAAATATAGGATCTTAGTAAAAATACAGATTAACATTTGTCAGACCTACTTAAAATGGACAGGAAGAAAAGACCTAAGCATATAATGTATAAGACATCAAAGTTCACCAGGAAAAGCTAACAAGAAATATATCTAGACAAGCATCTCTGAGTGATAAGTGAAAGTTAGAGTCTTACTAGAGCATATGAAATATGTGACTTTCTTGAAAATATGTATTCATACAATACAGAATTTCTGTAACCAGAAAGCATTCATATTTGAGTACAAAGATGCTGCAAACAACACAACATATATACATACTTTTTAAAACTATTAATGTCAGATTAGTTGCATTGTTTCAAGTAATCATAACCCTCAAAGAACTACAACTATTGAAAAGGAGTCAACGGCACCAATCACATGGAATATATTTCTGTATCCTCTCACTTTCAGTCTATGTGAGTCTTTAGGTCTGAAGTGGGTTTCTTGTAGACAGCGTATGTATGGGGCTTGTTTGTGTATCCATTCAGCCAGTCTCTATCTTTTGGTTGGAGCATTTAATCCATTTACATGCAAAGTAATTATTGATATATATGTTCCTACTGCCATTTTCTTAATTCTTTGGGGTTTGCTTTTGTTGATCTTTTTCTTGTCATGACTATATAAGTCCCTTTAACATTTGTTGTAAAGCTGACTTTGTGGAATGAATTTTCTTAACTTTTCCTTGTCTGAAAAGCTTTTGATTTCACCATTAATTTTGAATGAGATGCATACCAGGTAAAGTAATCTTGGTGGTAGATTTTTCCCTTTCAGTATTTTAAATATATTCTTCCATTCCCTTCTGACCTGCAGAGTTTCTGCTGAAAGCTCAGCTGTTAAACAAATGGGGTTTCCCTTGTATTATTACTTGTTGCTTTTCCCTTGCTGCTTTTAATATTCTTTGTGTTTAGTCTTTGTTAGTTTGATTAGTATGTGTCTTCACATGTTTCTCCTTGGTTTTATCTCGTACGGGACTCTCTGCGTCTCTTGAACTTTATTGACTATTTCCTTTTCCATGTTGGGGAAATTTTTTAATATATTTTTTACTTTTTGAAATCTCTTCAAAATTTTTCTCATATCCTTTCGTTTTCTCTTCTTCTGGGACCACTGTAATTCGAATGTTGATGGGTTTGATATTGTTCATGAGGACTCTTGAGAGTATCCTCAGTTCTTTTTTTTTTACTTTATTCTGCTCTTCAGAAGTTATTTCCACCATTTCATCTTCCAGCTCACTGATTCTCTCTTCTGCTTCAGATATTCTGCTACTAATTCCTTCTAGAGTTATATTTAACCTCAGTAACTGTGTTGTTTGTATGTTTATTCTTTAATTCTTCTAGATCTTTGTTAATTCATTCTTGCATTTTCTTCATTTTTCTTTCAAGGTTTTTCATCAACTTTACTAAAATTATTCTGAATTCTTTTTCAGGTAGTTTGCTTCTTTCTTCATTTATTTGGACTTCTGTGTTTCTAGTTTGTTCCCTCATTTGTGTAGCATTTCTCTGCCTTTTTTATTATTATTATTTTTTAACTTATTGTGTTTGAGGTCTCCTTTTCCCAGGCTTGAGGTTGAATTTTTTCTTCCTTTTGGTTTTTGCCCTCCTCAGGTTGGACCAGTGGTTTGTGTAAGCTTCATATAGGGTGAGATTTGTGCTGAGATTTTTGTTGTTGTTTCTTTCTCCAGTTATAGCAAGCGGGATGATAATCCTGTCTGCTGATGATGGGGTTTGTATTTTTGTTTCTTGTTTAGATGAGGCATACTGCACAGGATGCTACTGGTGGTTGGGTGATGCTGGGTCTTCTATTCAAGTGGTTTCCTTTGTGTCAGTCCACAGTATTTGACACTCCCTAGGGTTACTTCTTTGGTAGTCTAGGGTCTTGGAGTTAGTGCTCCAACTCCAAGGGCTCAAGGCTTGATCTCTCTTTTTTTGGCCACTCTGTGTAACAGGATGCTACTTCCCCAATCAGGGATCAAGCACACGTCCCCTGATATTCTTTTGGAAGAGAAGCCACTGGAATGAAATTGATGTTCCGAAGCTTCTGTGAACAGCATAAAAAGATTTGACAACCACTATTTCTTCTCCATGTACTTACTTTTTCAAAATCAATTTCAAATTTATCACTCTCTTCATCTCTGTTCATGCTTATCAAAAACTATAGCATTGACTCCAGGTTAAGATATCTTCTACTAGATCAAAAGTCCTCAACAGGAGGAAAATCCTTTTTGTCTTCCATTTTCAAAGGCCTGGGTATCCCCTGTGGCTCAGCAAGTAAAGAACCCACTTGTCATTCACAAAACCTGGGTTAAATCCCTGGGTAGGGAAGATCCCCTGGAGAAGGGAAAGGCTAAGATGTCCTTTTCATTATAGGGGACTGGAATGCAAAAGTAGGAAGTCAAGAAACACCTGGAGTAACAGGCAAATTTTGGCCTTGGAATGCAGAATGAAGCAAGGCAAAGACTAATAGAGTTTTGCCAAGAGAACACACTGGTCACAGTAAACACCCTCTTCCAACAACACAAGAGAAGACTCTCCACATGGACATCACCACATGGTCAGCACCGAAATCAGATTGATTATATTCTTTGCAGTCAAAGATGGAGAAAGCTCTACAGAGTCAGCAAAAACAAGTCCGGGAGCTGACTGTGGCTCAGATCATGAACTCCTTATTGCCAAATTCAGACTTAAATTGAAGAAAGTAGGGAAAACCAATGAAGTGGTTTGCCATTCCCTTCTCCAGTGGACCACATTCTGTCAGACCTCTCCACCATGACCCGCCCATCTTGGGTTGCATCACAGGCATGGCTTCCTTTCACTGAGTTTGAAAAGGCTATCGTCCTAGTGTGATTAGACTGACTAGTTTTCTCTGAGTGTGGTTTCAGTGTGTCTGCTCTCTGATATCCTCTTGCAACATCTACCATTTGCAGCCAAAGATGGAGAAGCTCTACACAGTCAGCAAAAACAAGACCGGGAGCTGACTGTGGCTCAGATCATGAACTCCTTATTGCCAAATTCAGACTTAAATTGAAGAAAGTAGGGAAAACCACTAGACCATTCAGGTATGACCTAAATCAAATCCCTTATGATTATACAGTAGAAGTGAGAAATAGATTTAAGGGACTAGATCTGATAGACAGAGTGCCTGATGAACTATGGATGGAGGTTCATGACATTGTATAGGAGACAGAGATCAAGACCATCACCATGGAAAAGAAATGCAAAAAAGCAAAATGACTGTCTGAGACCTTACAAATAGTTGTGAAATAAGAGAAGCAAAAAGCAAAGAAGAAAAGGAAAGATACAAGCATCTGAATGCAGAGCTCCAAAGAATAGCAAGAAGAGATAGGAAAGCCTTCTTCAGCGATCAATGCAAAGAAATAGAGGAAAAGAACAGAATGGGAAAGACTAGAGATCTCTTCAAGAAAATTAGAGATACCAAGGGAACATTTCATGCAAAGATGGGCTCGGTAAAGGACAGAAATGGTATGGACCTAACAGAAGGAGAAGACATTAAGAAGAGGTGGCAAGAATACACAGAAGAACTGTACAAAAAATATCTTCATGACCCAGATAATCATGATGGTGTGATCATTCATCTAGAGCTGACATCCTGGAATATGAAATCAAGTGGGCCTTAGAAAGCATCACTACGAACAAAGCTAGTAGAGGTGATGGAATTCCAGTTGAGCTGTTTCAAATCCTGAAAGATGATGCTGTGAAAGTGTTGCACTCAATTGCCAGCAAATTTGGAAAACTCAGCAGTGGCCACAGGACTGGAAAAGGTCAGTTTTCATTCCAATCCCAAAGAAAGACAATGCAAAAGAATGCTCAAACTACCATACAATTGCACTCATCTCACACACTAGTAAAGTGATGCTTAAAATTCTCCAAGCCATGCTTCTGCAATACATGAACCATGAACTTCCTGATGTTCAGGCTGGTTTTAGAAAGGCAGAGGAACCAGAGATCAAATTGACAACATCCACTGGATCATGAAAAAGCAAGAGAGTTCCAGAAAAAACATCTATTGCTGCTTTATTGACTATGCCAAAGCCTTTGACTGTGTGAATCACAACAGACTGTGGAAAATTCTGAAAGAGATGGGAATATCAGACCACCTGACCTGCCTCTTGAGAAATCTGTATGCAGGTCAGGAAGCCACAGTTAGAACTGGACATGGAGCAACAGACTGGTTCCAAATAGGAAAAGGAGTACGTCAAGGCTGTAAATTGTCACCCTGCTTATTTAACTTCTATGCAGAGTACATCATGAGCAATGCTGGACTGGAAGAAACACAGGCTGGAATCAAGATTGCCGGGAGAAATATCAATCACCTCAGATATGCAGATGACACCACCCTTATGGCAGAAAGTGAAGAGGAACTAAAGAGCCTCTTGATGAAAGTGAAAGAGGAGAGTGAAAAAGTTGGCTTAAAGCTCAACATTCAGAAAACGAAGATCATGGCATCCGGTCCCATCACTTCATGGGAAATAGATGGGGAAACAGTGTCAGACTTTATTTTTTTGGGCTCCAAAATCACTGCAGATGGTGATTGCAGCCATGAAATTAAAAGACGCTTACTCCTTGGAAGAAAAGTTATGACCAACCTAGATAGCATATTCAAAAGCAGAGACATTACTTTGCCAACAAAGGTCCATCTAGTCAAGGCTATGGTTTTTCCAGTGGTCATGTATGGATGTGTGACTGATTAGGATAAGAAGAAACATTTAGGATGACTCGAGATTGTCAGGCTTGGATGATAGAGTGGATTATGGTGTTGTTAACTGAGTCCTTGGAAAATAGTCTTCTGCAGAAACACCACAAGATCCTTTAGGTGAAGTCGCTCAGTCGTGTCCAACTCTTTGCGACCCCATGGACTGTAACCTACTAGGCTTCTCCGTCCATGGGATTCTCCAGGCAAGAATACTGGAGTGGATTGCCATTTCCTTCTCCAAGACCCTTTACACCAACTGCAGATGGTGACTGCAGCCATGAAATTAAAAGGCGCTTACTCCTTGGAAGAAAAGTTATGACCAACCTAGATGGTATATTCAAAAGCAGAGACATTACTTTGCCGACTAAGGTCTGTCTAGTCAAGGGTATGGTTTTTCCAGTTGCCATGTATGGATGTGAGAGTTGGACTGTGAAGAAGGCTGAGCACAGAAGAATTGATGCTTTTGAACTGTGGTGTTGTAGAAGACTCTTGAGAGTCCCTTGGACTGCAGGGAGATCCAACCAGTCCATTCTGAAGGAGATCAGCCCTGGGATTTCTTTGGAAGGAATGATGCTAAAGCTGAAACTCCAGTATTTTGGCCACCTCATGTGAAGACTTGACTCATTGGAAAAGACCCTGATGCTGGGAGAGATTGAGGGCAGGAGGAGAAGGGGATGACAGAGGATGAGATGGCTGGATGGCATCACGGACTCGATGAACGTGAGTCTGAGTGAACTCCAGGAGTTGGTGATGGACAGCGAGGCCTGGCGTGCTGCGATTCATGGGGTCGCAGAGTCAGACACAACTAAGTGACTGAACTGAACTGAACTGAGCAGGCTGACTGGATTTCAATAGAAAGCCAGATCACAGGAGGACCAACTATTGTCAAATTGAAATAGTAAAAGAGAGGTTGAGTGATACAGAATAAACTATGCTGTGCTGTTAGCAGTGTCTGTAGATCACAGACCCTTGTCTCAGGCATGGTGGAGCCAGCCTTACTGGGCAGTGGGTGCTAATATTTCCCACCATGGCAAGGGCTTAGCATTGCTATGCATGACAGGCCAGTCTTAGTGACACCAGAAATAGGCTTATTCACATTAGTATTGAAACTCTAACCATTTATTTTGGTACTGCTGGAACTGGCATAGAATGTTGTATCAAAAAGTTCAAGTAAGAGGCGTACGTTGCTGAGACTGATTTTGGAATCTCTCTACGTGTGTGTGTACACTCAGCCACTCAGTCATGTCTCACTCTTTGTGACTCTATGGACTCTAGTCTGCCAGACTCCTCTGTCCATGGAATTTTTCAGGCAGGAAACTAGAGTGGGTTGCCATATCTGTAAATGCCTTGAAATGTTTGGATTATAGCAAGTAGTTTTATTTAACAAAATAGTTTCCCTGAATTAGATGAGTTCTCTAAAATAACTGCTAATTATTTATCACATTTATTTTTACATATTTTTCTTTTTCAAGCCAGATTTTTAGCACTTATTTCCTAATATTTTTTACTAATGTTTTCTAATGAATAAAATTATCAGAGTGAAATCTGAAATATGGTAATTTCTTTAAATAATCATTTAAGCTATCAGTTTATTGTATTAATAATAAAAAAAGATGAATATAGTCTTTGAAAAACATGCACTGTAGCTTTTTTCATTTCAAGAGGATGAATTGATTCTGTATACAATTTTGTTTTCCTTGACCCCTTAGATTAGTGTTTCTAAAAGTAGTAACCCTGTTCAGCATGCATTCTATAAGCTTAGAATATGCTTGTTCAAATCAAAGTTCTCTTGAAAAATCAATGCTGCCTTTGTTGGTGAGCATTTATGAATGGAGATGTTTTCTGTGTTTGGAAAGTTCTACTTTCACCCCTTTTTTCTGCAATTTTAAGGTTTACATTAGTTTGCCAGAAGAAATGATTGGATTTTTAGTGTTTGTAGAATACCAAGTAGGGAATCATGTATTGTTTTTATTGGTCACCTACAGTTTCTGAGGGCTTCCCTGCTGGCTCAGATGGTAAAGAATCTGCCTGTAATGCGGCAGACCCAGGTTCGATCCCTGAGTTGGGAAGATCCCCTGGAGAAGGACATGGCACCCCATTCCTGTACTCTTGCCTGGAGAATCCCATGGATGGAGGAGCCTGGTAAGCTGCAGTCCATGGGGTTGTGAAGAATCAGACACGACTGAGCAACTTCACTTTCACTTACAGTTTGTGAAGAGTTTTGAACAGGAACTCTTATTTGACCACCTAAGGATAGCTTTTCTAGTTGTTGAGAAACATTCTTGTAGTTGATGAATTGAACTGTAATTATTTTCTGGCTTTTAATTACTTCTAAATCTGCTGTGTTCACTTTGCAAGAGTGTTAACCCATTGAAGCATAGTTAATTGTGGGCTTGTAGATTCAATGATGTTTGGATGCTTCACTTGGAAGCATGAATACTCTGTATACCACTCAAGTGACCACATTCTGTTTGCCTTACAAGTGTCTCTGTGACACTTTGTAGGATGTTTTGTTTCTGTGCAAAAGAGGCACACAGCTATAAATTGACAAGGTAAGTAATCTTCTGACTCCAGTAGTTAAATGCTGTTCTCTAATGGATTTTACTTGTCACTTTTAATTCTTTTTAGTGTTTGTCTGCATTTCATTAGAATGGCTTTATCATTCAGATTGCCCTCCTGTTGGTTAATTTTAAAGATTTAATGGTTTATCTTCAAACTATGGCAATCCCTCAAAAATATAGTAGAAAGATATTTAGATTCTTCAGGGACTTTTAAAACTTGATTGCTTTTGCAACTCATTTTTCCTCTTTACACTTTATATTTTTGCAAATAAAGTATTTTACATTTTCTACATGTCCTAAGCAAGCTTCTACCTTAATCTTCCATGACTTAATCTACTGACTAATATGAGATAGTTGGTGAGGCAGTGAGTGGAGAGTATGTTTTTATTTCATGTTCTGCTTCCTTGATATGATTTTTTTTTAATTTATAAGCAATAAGCTTTCACTGTGCAGATTCAGGTACTGACAAAAAAATTTGTAAGCCTTTTCAGGGTCTAGCAATAGCACTGAAGTGAATTTGTAAAAAATGGCTTATTATGTGTTTCATGATGCAAAAATGTGATATTCAGCTGTTATTTATTCTATTAGAGAGCATTTTTTATTATGCATATGATCTCCTATATATGAAAATGACAATTCTCATCCAAATATGTATATTGAGATCGTATCTCATTCTTCTGTAGCTAGTGCGTTTACCACATAGCCATTTTATAAGGTATACGCTAATTAGTAATTTAGGTGTTTGGTTGGTGGGAACAATTAATGGATATAAGACTAATATGAAAGATAAGAAAATGCAAAAAGTTTTGATATTAGAGATAAGATAGACTCTCTAGACCTTTTCATAATTAATAAATTAGAGTAAAATTGCCCTATCTTAGTTGCAAGTACAATGGAATTATTTAACAGTCCTATCTGGCAAAGGTTATATGATGTTGAACCATGAGGCAGATGGTGGAATTACAGAATGCAACATTTCATGGGTGCTTTTGCAAAGTTTGCTGAAGTGAGATCTAGTACATGACTTCTATTACAAGTTAGTTCTGCCTGGAAGCTTGTGTATAAGTAATTTGTCAATATAGTTATAATGGAAATCTGTCTTTGTATAAAATAGAATCCATGCCAAATTGTACTCTTTAGTGTTCAGAGCATAGATTCTTGAAAATGAAAGGAAGCATAATTTTCAAAGAACTCAGTGTATTTATTGATTTTTTTAGAATGCATCAGTGAAGTGACAAGACAAAATTGATGTATGCTCAAAGGTTTAAATGGATTTCTTTTTTTTTTGTTTGCTGAAGTGAGATCTAGTACATGACTTCTATTACAAGTTAGTTCTGCCTGGAAGCTTGTGTATAAGTAATTTGTCAATATAGTTATAATGGAAATCTGTCTTTGTATAAAATAGAATCCATGCCAAATTGTACTCTTTAGTGTTCAGAGCATAGATTCTTGAAAATGAAAGGAAGCATAATTTTCAAAGAACTCAGTGTATTTATTGATTTTTTTAGAATGCATCAGTGAAGTGACAAGACAAAATTGATGTATGCTCAAAGGTTTAAATGGATTTCTTTTTTTTTGGTAATGTAACCAAGAGGTTTAATGCATAAGTGTGAAAATGGATAAGACAGTCATTATTTTCAATTTTTGATTTCCCCTCATTTAAGTTTGCAGTTGTGCCAAAATGATATTCATCTCAATTATTGTATGTTTTCTGATTAAAAAAAAAAAAAAAAAACGGTCCACATTTTAAGCAGTTAATATGACCGTTAAGCTTGAAAATCCCAGAAGTCATTTCAAATCCTTTAAGTGACTAGGTAGATAAGAAACAAATAATGATCAACATTAATTTTAAAAATACAGCATCAATGTAAAAAGAGTAAATATTAAAATTTAATGTATAAGCACAGTTGCTCACTTAAATAATTTAAGTGTATATTAAAGTTTTATTCACATATTTCAACACAAATCATATATTTAATTCTAGCTTTTAGTATCTGTTGATTTTTAAATCTTAAAATATAGCTAACTAAAAGTTTTTGACTGTGGAACCCATTGGCCATGAGCATTTACCCTAAAGTGTTCCACTTATGTTTGTCTCATATGTAATACAAACAATTGGGTGATTGATTTCATTTCCCATTTTTTCCTTGCCAAAATCTTTTATTGTATTATTCTCATTACCTACTACAAGAATATATATTGTGTGCTGGGCAGAGTGCTCTCTTCTTGGCCACAACAAAAAAGAGATTGTAGAGGCTATGGCCATGCTCAGTTAGAAAATTTTTCACAGTAAAAATCTCTCAACAATCATATGGCTGTGATCTATACAGCACTTATATTGTGGCAGGCCCTTTTCTACTATTTATGATTTCCTAGTGCTTTTATGTATTAACTTATTTAATTTCCACCACTACTCTACAAGATAGGCATGTTCATACTATAGACAAGAGAGTAAGTTTTCCCTGGATTCATGCAGTTTCCAAGAATTAGAGACAGCATTACAATTCAGTCAGGATGACTTGAGAATCTGTTTTTCTATCAGTGTTCTGTGGCTTATGTGTTTTATGTTTTGGTAATTATTAATATTAAAGCATAAGAAATAAGGTCAAAAAAGACAGGGGGAGATATCTGAAAACTAGATCAATCAGATACTAAAAGGGAAATATGAAAAGGGAAATAACTAAATACTAAAAGGGAAATAACAAGTAAAACATTTTCCATTCATGAAGACATAAAAATACAGAATGGCAATAGACCAAAATGGGTCCTAGACTATTAAAAAGTTTAGGCTATATGGTAGTTCCTTACAATTCACTACAAGCTGTTGTTTACCTATGACGTGTTCTTGCTGGCTTTTAGTGGAACAAAGAGATACCATCTGCGTTAGACCCATGGGTAAAGTTCTCAGGCAATGTGGATTCAACTAACACTTTACCCTGGGTCCTGCGCTTCTCTTTACTTTTTCTTCAGAATGGCCTAGGTAATACTTGCACCACTTTTCCATCCTGGAGACAGGTTAGCTCCTGCCTCAAATGTTGCTTTTGATGTTGGGAGGCAAAACCCTCCTGTGGCCTATGCCTCCAATTTCTGGGTTTCCTTGTTGCCTTGAACCAGCTCCACTCAGTCTGAACATACTGGGATTTAGCACCTTGTGGAGGTAAAGCTGAACATGGAAGATGGTAGCTAGCAGTTATTTTCTCTCTTCTTCTTCTAAGCTGCTTCTCAAAGATGCAGCTATTATGACCATGCCTCTCTGAAGAGGTCTGGTGGGACTGAGCCATCAGCTTCCTCTAGAGCAATACCCATGTAATGCGTCATGCAGTGGCCTTCAAGAATTTTCGTTAACTGATGTTTATTGTTATTTTACATAGTAAAATGTATTTCTCAGCTCAGTGCTAACTCTTGAACAAGGAATTCTACAATGTTAAAATTACTATCCTTTTGCTATAACAAGATATAATGTTTTATTGTGATTGTTAGTTGTGATTATTAGTTGCCTAAAAATGCACTGTGCTTAGATACATATCACTGTATCTTGGGACACATTTTCTCATTTCTCTGGATAGGTATCTATGGAGTCATGTACTTAAGTATGTAGTGTTTTTATTTGTATTCTGCTATGACAGCAAATAATGGCTGAAAGATTTCCTAAAAGTAAAAGTGAGTGGTACTTTAAATCAAGTATTTTTATTTTAAAATGCTTTATAAGAGGTAGAGGAAAAACTCTTTTTCTTTATTGCACATATGCAAAACGCATGTACACACATATCAGTGCACACACACACACCCAGTACACTTGCCTCTTACAAAGGCAGAAGCACCTTCAAATAAAACATCTAAATATGTTGCAATATAAATATTCAAATAGAACTAAATTCAATTCATTCTCAGGTCACTGTAATTTTAATTTGATACTATGTACTTGCAAATGTGCAGGTGGCAAGTGCATATTCAAAATGCAGCTGTTTTATTTTCTGCTAATTTTACTTTCTAAAGACTGATATACTGATGTACTGATTCTTAAGGAAAATTACACTGAATAATCCTCAGCGAGACAGTATTTACCTTGAATGGATTCTAGGCTGAGCTATCTGGAATCTATGAGGAAGAACCTTCCAGAGATCTATGTATTTGGATTGGTCAGAAAAAAATTATGAGGCCTGAGTTTTTTCTCAGACTTTTAAAGCAGTTGTAAATTTAGAGAAAGTGAAACAAATATAGTTAGTCATTACAACTGTGAAACACAAAAAGAAATTGAAAGCATATTCTGAACTTTAAATATCTAGTGGGCAACTGGGCTTTCTCTTCTTATCATTAATTAGTGATGGATAATTGATTGCATTCATGCCTTATATATTAACTTTTTCTCATCAAAATTTCAATATCTAAGCAGGAAGAGAATGAAATGTCAATATGATAAAATTTCTGTTTTGTTCATTTCTATAGCTCTAGCTTATAGAAGGCTTCCTGGCATAGAGTAAGTGTTCAATAAACATTTGTGGCCTGAATAAATATGAAAATAAAAATGTTGGAAAGATATAAGAAGAGATTAAATGTATCAGGTGATAGTGATCGATACTCAGGGTTTTCAAGATGTGATTATTTTCTTTATCTCCTAAATGAATAGTAAAAATGTTTAGCATATAGGAAAGAAGTGTTATCAAAAAAGGTAGACAAAGTAAATTTAAACCAAATATAAGTATAGTTTTAGTTTCTTGACTACTTCTGTATAATCAGCTGCCTCATGATGATTATTAGAGTATAAAGGTAGGAAAATAGAACATTCAGCATTACTGACTACTTTATCAAGAAAACCTATCTCGTAATTTGGGAATGTCAGACTGCTCTGCTACTGCTAAGTCACTTCAGTTGTGTCCGACTCTGTGCGACTCCATAGACGTCAGCCTCCCAGGCTTCCACGCCCCTGGGATTCTCCAGGAACAGTGGAGTGGGTTGCCATTTCCTTCTCCAATGCATGAAAGTGAAAAGTGAAAGGGAAGTTGCTCAGTCAAGTCTGACTCTTAGCGACTCCATGGACCGCAGCCCACCAGGCTCCTCCATCCATGGGATTTTCCAGGCAAGAGTACTGGAGTAGGGTGCCATTGCCTTCTCAGTTCCCCGT
Source organism: Aepyceros melampus (assembly GCA_006408695.1). NCBI lineage: Eukaryota > Metazoa > Chordata > Mammalia > Artiodactyla > Bovidae > Aepyceros > Aepyceros melampus. The sequence continues at coordinate 39,196 of SJXQ01004502.1, read as the reverse complement.
AATACAAAGGACCTCCATAATATGACCTCTTATAATGTAAAGGCTTTTCTATACTGAGTCAAATGCAAAAATGCTGAGGGAACACATGTGTCTTCAGAATAAAAGGCAGCAAGTAACACTTTTGACGAAAGTATGGACATGCATTGAGCAGCAAAGGGCAGATTTACTTATTACTTTTGTCTAATTTTCATTATACCCTTCATTTTATCTTTTTATGAATTCTACTTCATTTTTATCAAAACAGTTTGGAGCAAGGCTAAAATTGTATGGGTTTAGGGTTGTCAATCACCTTGGGTAATGTCAGTAAGGGAAAGTAAAGCAATTAAATTCTTTCAAATTAGCTAACTTAGATGTAAATTAGATGCAAATCACATCATTTTAAAGAGAAACCAATAATTTTCTTTCAAACATGGTAGGGTACTTAGTCGCTCAGTTGTGTCTGACTCTGCAACCCATGGACTATAGCCCACCAGGCTCCTCTGTCCATGGAATTCTCAAGGCAAGAATACTAGAGTGGGTTGCCATGTTCTCCTCCAGGGAATCTTCCCAATCAGGGATCAAATCCAGGTCTCCTGCATTGCAGGCTGATTCTCTACCGCCTGAGCCACAAGAAAGCCAAACATAGTAAGACCTAACTAAAATGGTAACAGTAGTAATAAAGGGTGTCACCTTTACTCTAAGGCAAATGGTTTATTATATTATAAAAATCTTCCACCAGATTTGACTTAGTTTGGGGGGATGAATAATCTCACAGCTATGAGTAAATACATCTGAGTAAAAATAGAGTACAGATAAGTAAGTAGCCTCAGCCAAACTAAAAGTATGTACAAAAATAAAATATGACACAGTCTTATTAACTGAAAGAGAATAAGCACTTGGTTCCTAGGATTTTGAATATATTTTGCCAGGAGCAACTGTACATAGCAGTAATGGGCTGGCTTTTGTCTTCACTTCCCTTTCGTGGCCTCTTCTCTTCACTGAAACCACCCACCAAGATTCTGTGCCTTCCTGTGCCACACTGTCTGCTCAGGGCTTCCCACACAGGGTTTCAGTAAATGAGTGAAACTATGAGTTCCAGGCATTTTGTTTTTATTTCCTTTTCCTTCATCAACATTGCCGGTTCAGAATCTTATGTTCTACCTGCTTGGGTGGTCAGTCTCTACTTAGAGTATGTGGAATTGTTAGAGGCAGAAAAATTCTCTGTTCTCCCTATTTATTCTTGTTATATGGACTTTAAATATTTATTTTATACTTTGCGTTATATTCTAATATTTATTTTGTTGCTCAGACTTGTCCAGTTTTGACCATTTGGAGCTCTTTCCATTTTTTTTGGCCCCTTTACATACTTCCATTCTTATCATTATCTTCCCTGCTGCTTCAGTTGAAAGGGCCTAGAAGCAATAGCACATCAGTAGAAATGAGTATACCTAACACTTACATCTTGGTTTTTAATATGTGTATTAAAATGTTTTTAATATGTGTGTAACCCGTGCAAGGGCTTACCTGGTGGCTCAGAGAGTGAAAAATCTTCCTGCAATGCAGGAGACCCAGGTTTAATCCCTGGGTCAGGAACTTCCCCTGGAGAAGGGAATGGCTATCCACTCCACTGTTCTTACCTATAAAATTCCATGGGTAGAGAAGCCTCGTGGGCTACAGTCCTTGGGGTCACAAAGAGTCTAGATCTATAAATTTTCTATGTGTAACCACAGATATCTATACTAGGCCAAAAAGGAGTTCATTCTGTTCTCTCCAACTTTGACCTATTACCACATGAATCCTTCCAGCTTTCTCTTATTTGTCTGTGATCTCTCACTCTGACTGTAAGTAAACTGACTCTAACCCATTTACTTAATTTTCCAGTGTACATGAAAAGTAGTTTCAGAACTATTACCTCTATCGCTGTGGGGAATAAGTTCTTCAGCTCAAGTACAGTGCTATGTACAAGTCCCCTCACCTCTAGTCTTGAGGACCCCTCTCATTTCTAAAGTTAGTTCGGGCAGCACATGTCCCCTCTATTCTTGAAGTGAGATTGTTTCATGATTTGAAATATAGTGAAATTAGTTTATCACATTCCATTCTGAAAATCCCTCAAACTTCTAAATGATTTTTTAAGTCTTAAACTTTAAAGTTTGCTTCTGTGACTTAAAGTTCTGTGAGTATTGACAAATATTGACACCGACAGTGTCAGACAGTACAGTTGCAACCACTCTAAAATTTCCCAATATTTTCTATTATATACTTGAAATTGCTAAGAGAGTAGATCTTTAATGTTCTCAGCAAACACACACACACACACACACACACACACAATATGAAGTGTTGAATGTGTTAAGTAAACTTTTGTGGTAATGCAAAGTCAACTTATACAACCAGGGAAGCCCAAGAATACCGGAGTGGGTAACCTATACTTTCTCCAGCAGATCTTCCTGACCCAGAAGCTGAACCAGGGTGTCCCACACTGCAGGCAGATTCTTTACCAGCTGAGCTACCAGGTACACACACACACACGTAGCAGCTGTAGAAGCACAACTTATACATTATGTGTTGATTATATCTCAGTAAAGCTGGAGGGGGGGAACCAAAAACGTGTCTGACTTCATTTAAAATATGTCATACTTTAGTATCTTGTAATAACCTATAATGGAGAAGAATCTGAAAACGGATGGTGTAGGTACGTTCAGGTAATTTTTATAACAAGGAAAACACTGGAATTTTGATGCATTTGTACCTGAGGTAGAGTTATTTATAGACTCAGACAATAGGCACATTCCTCCATTCCTGCAATGTAGTTCTTATTAATAGCAAAAGCTTGTTTATACATTTTGAGTTTCTGTCTGTTTTCCAAAACATAAATGATGATTGCACCTTTATATCAGTTTCAGTATGAGTTGAATTCTTTATTTTGCTTATACAAGATTGGTGCTGTTAAAATTCACATTAAAAAGTCAGTGCCTATGACAACAGACCTAAAAAAATAGTTTGACTTGTAGTCTCAGGATATGATTCAATTTAATCTGATTGAAAACATTTAAAGGGGAGCAGCAGTACTATTTGTTTCAAAGTTAAGTCTCTAGAAATATCTATCATGGACTATATTTTTCATAAATGGAAAAGCTAAAAGGTAAGCATTCCAAAAAAATAAACATGAAAATTCTCATAAATTCTATTGTCACGATACAATATGTTCTATTATATATGGTTGTACAAGAGACAGTTGTGCCAAAATGAGAGTATATATTGAAAAGTATATGTGGGTCTTGCCTGATGTTAGACCAATGATTATACAGACATGCACAAGTATGAGACAAAGATCAGTGTAAATCATCATTTTTCATAACCAGTGATAAGCTTACAAAAGTTTAAGTATATGCTATGGGAAAGCAAGTAAACTGTTTCAAGATCTGTACAAAATTAAATTATACTAGAGAAGTTAGCAAATGGGATTTCCAACATGTTAAAATTTGATACACAATACATTTGCATTTTTTTCTTTCAAGTTTTTTAACTCTTTAAAAATATATACAAAAGTGTTTTTGGTTGAACTTCTGCAGCTCTCCTAGAGCTTCCAGTAGGGCTTATTAAAAATCCATCCCTGCAGAGCCCAGTTTGAAAAATCAATATCCCAGCAAATAAGAAATGTATTAATCTAAGGCTTGACCAGACAAATAAGTATCAAAACTGAATACAGGTTTGGTGATACAGGCAAGGATGAGACAAGTCTGATAGGCAGAAAGGAACCATGGAGATGACAGTTGTCCAAGGAGCACTCAATGGGAGCACTGATCCTGTGGCAGGTGTTGACCAATAGATTTTATCAAAGGCTCCTTTTCCTTGGAGTTGCCTAGAACCTTCTTTGGTTGTCTTTTGTGGTCTTTTTTGACTCAAAGTGACCTATACATTGTAGTATGAGAAGTAATATGTTTGTTGCTATTACTACCAAATTGTTTCTTGGGTGAGTTTTTTTTTTTTTTCCTCAGTTCCTGATTTTAAGATAATTTAGTCTGAGAGATAAGTACAGAATTTCAGAAAGATGTCTTAATTTTTTCTGTACCCCTTAAAAATGAGATTATCTATTTCATTTGTATTTTTGAATGCAGGTTTTCTATTGCATTCCTCTTCAAAGTAATTTTTATCATACATGTACATTTTCTGAGTTGATTAGCTACTTTTAATCTAGATGCTGACAGATCCATTTAAAGGTACTACATATATATAAAAGGAAATCAAGTTGAAATTATGCCATGAAACTGGATATTTTATTCAGCTGAGGACATTCCCAGCAGACACTTCCTCAGATCCTCCTGTCATCCTTATGCGTGCAGTGTTGAATTATTCCCACCTTACATTTCATCCCTGGCATCGTTGATCCTTAATCTTTGCTTATCATGAAAGTCGCTTCGGTTGCAAAGACCAACATCCTCAAAGCCTCACAGATTGTTTCCAGCTAAATCCTATATTCAAGTTCATGCTGAGTCCCCAACTGAAATTAATGGGAAACGTGCAGCTGCATCTCCAGGTGGACCTCATCTTTCCTTCCTCCCTTTAGTCCTCCTCACTTGCCTTTTAACCATTTGAAGGGTTGCTGTGACTGCTTCAGAGCAAAGTACACACTCTGTTGCAGTGACTTTCTTGCTGGCTCATTTCACTTGAAGGCTGAATTTTCTTGTACCTGGGCCACAGATCAATTTCAGCAGTGTAGATGTTTGTAATACACATAAATGAGTTGGATGAAAGCAGTGAAACAAAACTTCTGAGTCTGCAAATGAAGCTGGAATTGGAAGCAGAGGAAATAATGAAGGGCAATGAAACCTGATTCAAGGAGAAGAAAGTCTGAGTATGAGTACTAAGAGGCACTCAATCAACTTAAATTATGACAAATTAAACAATTTTAGGTGCAAAGAACCAAGCTGGAGGCTATCAGTTAAATAGAAGAATGAATCAGCATAAACCAATAAATATATGATTTGAAAATTATTATAGAAAATCACAAAAGCTTTCAACTCAAAACCTAACAAGAAATCAATAGAAACACAATAACAGTTTATATTTTGGAAGCAATAGGATGCCTATCACTGTTGCAGAAACCAGTGATCAAGAAACCAAGCACCACACTCAGAGAGTTGGTGAACTCAGGTTTATTACAGCCGCGGGCCCAAAGGAGGTAACACTCCAAGCTCTGAGCCAGGAACAAAGAGGTTACAAGTTTTTATAGACAGACTATAATGGGCAATACTAGCTGCTAATAGGCTGGTTTAAACAAAGGGTTTTTGTGGAGGAAGGACAGTCAAGATGGGGAGGGGTATGCCTGACCTTTGCAGGGACAGGCATGATTAAGCAGGTTTGCAGGGGCTGGGCAGTTGTAAAGAACACGATGAAGGTGAGTGAGATAAGCTCCAGTTCCTATTATTGTTAAGTCCCCACTTTCTGAAACTATAGTGACCTACATGATCCAGACTTTGCAAGGAGCAAACAGAGTTACAGAGGCAGAACAAGCAGGAGGTTATGTAAAATTGTAACTTTTCCTCTTCATCATGACAATGAAAAAATTATAATTCAAGGTTTATATCACTCTAGAAATAACTCTTATTTACTTAAATTTGTTAAGGACTTTATTGAGTTGGACATTTCACAAACATGCAAACTCTGATTTATCTTATGATGAAGTTTCTTGAAGGAAATTTTGTTTTATTGCAAATGAACCACCCCCTTTTTGCATAAACTGTTTATAAAACTTTTCAGTAAAAGTTTGATAAAGTTGTGCTTTGATAAAGCTTTGATAAAGTTGTGATTGCCTCATCATATCATTGAGCTGTCATATACTTAGCATTTTTTAAAAATTCCACAGTTCTATAACATAACATAAGTCGCTCAGTCGTGTCCAACTCTTTGTGACCGCATGGACTATAGCCTATCAGGCTCCTCCATCCATGGGATTTTCCAGGCAAGAGTGCTGGAGTGGATTGCCATTTCCTTCTCCAGGGGAACTTCCTGACCCAGGAATCGAACCTGGGTCTCCCACATTGCAGGCAGACGCTTTACCATCTAAGCCACCAGGGAAGCTCTCCCACAGTTCTATAATAATGTAATATTATATTTAATGCTGATAGTGTACTAGCTTGGACAATGACTCAAACACTTCACATTTTACATATATTATCAAGTATAATCTTTTACAAAAAATCCTTTGAAGTAGGATCAATGAACAATTTATGTCTCAATTTTAATCTGGAATGGGGGGGTCAAGGGAGGCTGAGAAGTGAGTTGTCTAAGATCATACACAGTAAGAAAGGGAGCCTAGGTTCAAGCCTTGGATTACCTTCAAAATGCATGTTCTTCATCACCATGCTATCCTTACAAATTCTGTGCCAAGCAAAAAGCATTGTAGTAAGTTTTGCTAACGAAGAAACTGAGGTACAGAGTAGTTATCTTAATGTGCCCATTAATGTGGCCATCTTAATGTGGCCATTCAATGGCTCTGCACTCAAATCCCAGTTGTCTAACTTTGAATTCCATGCTCTTCCTATAGAGAAGCATGCTTTTCTACAGGAAGAGCACATATGCTTTCTATACTCCCCAAACTCTTGCCTTTCCACCTTTGGGTACAAAACAGAATGATGGAGAAAAGCCCATGATTCTAGACTGTAAACTGCCAGGGTGTTATAATTTCAATAAATAATTGTTTACTTGCTCAGATACCTGTTCTAAGTCCATTGAAATTTACATTTTTACCCATGGTCATAATAAGCATTGATAAACCAATCCTTCTGTAAGCTTTAATCATAAATACCTTCATCAACTTTTCCTTATAGTAAAATTTGAATTTAGCTGAAATATTTTCTTAAGTGAAATGCCTAGATTCTATCAGTGCATTCAGGAACATGTGAGGAAATATAGTAACGGAGTTATTAATAAACACCTTGTGTTATATGTTTTTTTCTAAACTGAGTGCTTTGTTCAGAAATATTCTAAGAACAAAACAATAGACCGGCTAGATACTGTGATGAACTTTGTATTGGAAGTCCTTGAGGACAGTCCCAGAAAGTGAGATCACAGAGCTAAGACCTGTGAAGTGCCTGCTCTCAAGCTGCATCGTAACTTTACATCCTTTCTTCGAAGTGATGATCTAACGATTGCTGTGTAAGAAAAAAAGGTAAAAGGAAGAATAGAATGCACATTATCACCCCCAAAATGTTAAATTACATGTCCTAATGTCTTATATATGGAGATGTGTTTTGAAATCTCCCTGTCCCTGGGAAAGGAGCAGCCTCGAAGAAATAGACTCAGTCCTAGGGACGGGGACAAGGCACAGTGAAAGAAAAATGGTATTCAGATGTGACAAACATAGGGAGCTGGAGGTTTAGGCAGAGATGGGCATCACGGGTATCAAGCCTATATAATGGAAGTGCTGTAGGTGGTGGGTTGGAGTAGTGATCATGAGTTCAGGCCAAATCATGTCCATGATTTTCTTATGGAGAGATCTCTGCCTGGGGAAAAATGCTCAGTAGGGTTTGGACTGGGATTTTGAGGTAAGACATCATCTCAGCTGCCAAGAATAAGGCACACCTCTAGTTTTAGAAGTGTTAGTCAAGTTATAAAGACAAGGGTCAGACTCAGAGATGCAAAGTTGAAGCAGGTTGGGTATAGTAACTGGGTGGTGTGATATCTGAACCAAACCATCTGCAGAGATGACCCTATGGCAATCCCGAAACACTTGCACAAAAGCATTGTTTTTTTTTTTTTCAATCTGGGAGAGGCTTCAACCTTTGGATGTTAAGCACAGTTTAAAGAAGGTAAATTTTGAAACATGGAATCCAGGTAGAGGGTAAAAGTATGCATTTAAATCTCCTCAGAATAATTTAACTAGTGTATGAAGTACATATATTTTACTAGCATATTTTTTCTCAGGAAAATGACAACAATAAACCATATTGTCAAGGTAGTTTCAAGGTTATATACCGTGTGTATGGTATATGTATATCAGGCTTATATTGATATTAGATACATATTTTACCTCTGTTTCATCAGAAACTTTCAAATGTAATTCATATCAAGCTACTGCCAGAAATAAAGGAACCCATTCTTTTTATTTTAATCATTTTTCTTCAAACCAGAATTCATTAATGGAATACAAAAAGCAATGCAATTTCAGAATGAAATCCTTTAATGTAGCAGTTTTAGTGCATACAAACACTCCAAAGCATCTCATTTCCTCACAGTCACTACAGCAAAACTCAATAATCTGTATTCATTATATACACTAGCTCCTCCGCAGGCAAGCTTAGCTTTGAGCTATTTACATGGTGTGCAGATTGCCAATTTGGCACGGTTGGCATTCACACAGACAGGTCAGAAGTGATTATTTTGCATTATCAGATATATTTCATTCATGACAATATTGCTATCCTTCTCAAACTCTCTTCACAGTAATCTGCATTCATTAAACTTAGTGTGATGTTAGAGGTGAACATAAATAGCTACCCCTCTTAAAATATACAATCATATCTATTTATAATGATCAAATATCTCAATTATTTTTCACTTTTAAAACTATAAAGCAAATTAGCTCACATTTATAAAAGGAGTAAAAATTTCAATTTCCTGTAAGAGGAAAGTTGACTATACAAAAAGTTGACTAATTTTGTATGTAGAATCAGAAGTAATTCATTTTAAATAACTAGTATGTACACAGTGCACACGGAGAAGGCAATGGCAACCCACTCCAGTACTCTTGCCTGGAAAATCCCATGATCGGAGGAGCCTGGAAGGCTGCAGTCCATGGGGTCGCAAAGTCAGACTCGACTGAGCGACTTCACTTTCACTTTTCACTTTCATGTATTGGAGAAGGAAATGGCAACCCACTCCGGTGTTCTTGCCTGGAGAATCCCAGAGACAGGAGAGCCTGGGGGGCTGCCGTCTAAGGGGTCGCACAGAGTCGGACACACCTGAAGCGACTTCGCAGCAGCAGCAGCAGCACACAGTGCAAAAATTATATTGCTTTTCACATTTAATTTGTGGATAATGCTATCAATTTATTTAAAAGAACTTCTAAATGAAATGTAAGTTGCAAGAGGGCAGAGGTGGTGTCAGTCTTAGTGGCTACTTTATATGTAGTACTGAGCATGGAGTTCAGCATGTGAAGGCCCTCAGGACACACTTGCTGAAGCATGAATTCAAAGTAAATTTAATAGATTCATGAAATATAATTTAACATTAGATTTTTGTTTTCTTAGTGGACAGCTGTTAGAAACATACCCATTTATCATGAGGTTTCTGTGACACTTTATGTAATTTTTAAACTCTTGGGAACTAGTGTTTATACTATAGCAGCTCTAAGGATGGTTAGAATTATGTGCTAGTTTTTCAGTGTTTTAAATCAAATGATACAGCAAGATGCTCATAGTCTATGGCTCCATACCACTCAATTTAGCATTCAGAAGTTAGAGAAGTAAAATTTAGTCTTTTAGAATACATAGGAATAGAACAAGAAAATAAAAATGTCTTTAAGGCAAGGCATATGGTATAAGCTAAAAGGAGGGATGGGCAAGTGACCATGAATGAATGCCTTTGGAGACTAGCTGGAGGCAGAGTTCATGTAGAGAGAAACAGGAGAGTTAGATGAGAAAAGTGGAGACTCTTAACTGAGGTGTTTGAATATCAGCCCTCTAAATGAATAATTGGTAGTACAATTAAAGCTGTTTTGAATCCCAGTGAAGAGCAATAAAATTAGACAAAAAAGTATATTTTACAAAAGTCCTTTACTTCTACCAAGATGTGCTGGAAAGTGGGAAGACCAGGTAGAATGTTACTGTGGCAATGCAGACATGAGGTTTAAAAAAGTCTGGACTGAGATGTGGTAGGAAAAATTTATGAGTGTAAAGGCAATTCAGTGTTATGTTTTATAAAATGGAAAGAGGACCAGTTAGAGTAGAGGAAACAAAAGATAGATCAGGTCTCTGAGCAGGAGATTGTAACATCATTGCAGGCAGGTGATGTCATTGACTATACTTTGGACACCAGAATTTTTATTTTAGAGGTGAATACTTTGGTTTGGAGCTAAAGGCATTTGATGACTGTGATTCCTACTGGAAGTGTTCAACAGGAATTGTAAATATCATTCTGGAACTCAGATAAAGAACATATTCTGAGATGGAGCTATAGTTGTTAAAAGCTTAGTTATTAAAAGTAAAATGAAGAAAATGGGTAAGTTTTCAAGAATGCAGTCCAAATGAAAAATTAACCTGCTAGTTTTAAATATTAGCTAACATATAAACAATTTTTATTTATAATTAGTGTCATAAGTTTATGGATCTCATAGTGCAGTAATTTCTAATTCTTTTAATACTGAGGATCACTTTTTATCATCATGCATGATGAAAGTTATTTTCTTAATATGTGAAAACTTACTGATGAACTATAAATTCAGTGATTTTTTACATGAAAATTTATATTAATCACTACCACTAAGTATATCTACCATAGTAGATATACATATAATATATTTATATAAAAATAAATTTATATATTCATATAAAAATACATTTATATAAAGTTTATATATTTATATAAAATAGAATTTATATATTTATATAAAATAAAATATATATCTAAAATATATAGTAGATATATTTTAGAATATTTTTGCATATTGTGAGATATCTATGGTAGAGTGGCATTGTGAAACATAAGTTGATAAGCTTTTCCCAGACTTTCTGTTACAATCACTGAGACTCCCTTGTTAACAGGGGAGGACTCCTAGTGCCTTAGGAAGAATCCATAGCTGAAAATGTTTTACATTTTTAAGATTCTAAGTTTTAAAGATAGAATTTTCAATTGATTAAGGGATGTGCATGAATAGATACGGGCTTCCCTTGTGGCTCAGATGGTGAAGAATCTGCCTGCAGTGCAGGAAACCTGGGTTTGAACCCTGGGTCAGGAAGATCCCTTGGAAAAGTGGATGGCAACCAACTCCAGTATTCTTGACTGGAGATTTCCATGGACAGAGGAGCCTGGTGGGCTAGAGTCCATGGGGTTGCAATGAGTTACGCATGACTGAGGGACTAACCTTTTGTGTTTGTCTCTGTGTATGTGTACATAGATAAATCCAGAATTTTTCATGCTGTTAGACAAGATATTTGACTCTGGCAAATAGATGGGGAAACAATGGAAACAGTAACAGACTTTATTTTCTCGGTGGCTAAGACAGTAAAGAATCTGCCTGCAATGCAGGAGACCCAGGTTTGATCCCTGAATCAGGAAGATCCTCTGGAGTAGGGAATGGCAATCCACTCAAGTATTCTTTCCTGGAGAATCTCATGGACAGAGGAGCTTGGCAGGCACAGTCCGTGGGGCTGCAAAGAGTCGGACACGACTGAGCGACTAACACTACCATTACACCAAAATCATTGCAGATGGTGACTGCAGCCATGAAATTAAAAGATGCTTACTCCTTGGAAAGAAAGCTTTGACAAACCTAGACATCATATTAAAAAGCAGAAACATTACTTTATTGACAAAGGTCTGTCTAGTAAAACTATGGTTTCTCTCATAGCCATGTATGGATGTGGGAGCTGGCCCAGAAGGAAGGCTGAGTGCCTAAGAACTGATGGTTTTGAATGGTGATTTTGGAGAAGACTCTTGAGAGTCCCTTGGACTGCAAGGAGATCAAATTACAATCCCAAAGGAAATCAGTCATGAATATTCATTGGAAAGACTGATGCTGAAGCTGAAACTCCAATACTTTGGGCACCTCATGCGAAGAACTGACTAATTGGAAAGGACCCTGATGCTGGGGCAGGAGGAGAAAGGGATGAGATGAGATGAGATGAGATGAAATGGTTGGATGGCATCACTGACATGATGGACATGAGTTTGAGCAGGCTCCAGGAGTTGGTGATGGACAGGGAAGCCTGGCGTGCTGTAGTCCTTGGAGTAGCAAAGAGTCAGATATGACTGAGCAACTAAACTGAAGCTTCCAGTAATGTGGATGCTGTTAATCCAGATGATACTTGAGTTAACAAGGGACTGAGCAGTGGTGCTCAACTCCAGTGTAACCCTCAGGGTTGAGAACACAGGTCTATAATCCGAAGAGTTGGACATGCCTGCACGGCTGAACTGAACTGAGGCTAGAGAGAACTGGGGGTAGAATGGTTACCTTGGGGAAGAAGAAAGATGCAATGTGTGCATGTGTTCACATGCACTCTGTTCCCTCTCCCCTGAACCTGGGGTGAGGGATTCCCCTGCAAGTGTGAGAACATGGCAGAATTGCGTCCTACATCTCGGACTTAATCTAAACAAAATGAACAAGTGGAGCGGGCCATTGACAACTTCCAAAAGCTCTCAACAATTACTGAGTGGCAAGGAGGTAACCTGTACTCAGGAGGTAACCAGACCTCATCTCCTGTGAGTTCTGTGTAGGGTGCTGAATTGAAATGGGAGCAAGAGTGGATGCTCCCTGGAAGTCTCCTGATTTGGGTGAAGAACAAGACTTCAGCAAGTTGTGGTGTCGGTCACCTGTCTGGGACTAGAGAAGGAAACATTTCAATCTTCTGGAACTGTCACAACCAGGAAGTCAGAGTTATCAGAAGGAAAAAAAGCAAACATGATTCATCTGAACAATATAAATAATTAATAATATAATGAATATTTTTTCTTTTCAACAGTCTCTTAGGAAAATCACAAGTTTATTTCTCTATGATCAACTTCCATCCTACATCCATATGGGTGCACAAGCCTTGACATGGCTGTAGCAATGACACATCTATTTTATGCTTTTTGTTGCTGGCCATATTATAAGCAATTTCAATACAAAAGCAAAACCTTTATCATTATGATTTGGTATGACTGCATGGAACAAATCACAAGTGTCCCAAATAAAAAATGAGAGGTGACAGTGTAACCATAACAACTTGATGTTTCTTGTTTGCTTGTCTCAACAACTAAAGCAACGTAGAATGTAATTTTTCTACATAAAAAGAGGAATATAGGCATAAACAATTTGTGATTAAAATAGGTTAATCATTTTCTCCCATTCACCCATTAGTGAACATAAGTTATGATATAATAAAAGTAGTTGTTTTGTTTTCTTCTTTTTCCACCCACAGAGAGCTGGGATGGGTGGCTTGTATCTCAGACAGAAAGTGCAGAGAGATGAGCACTGACTTGACCATTGATCTTTCAAGGGATTCTCAGGGAGAGAAGAAATAAAAGTCATGGGGTCAATGGTTTCTAAAGAAAGGTGAGGCATGAGATAACAGAAGGATGGCTGATCATCTCCACAAACAATAAGGAAGTAAAACATTTCAAGAAAGAAATATCTTCGATACCTTCTATGTTAGAGAATGCAGAACTTACCTCAAAAGGGACTCACATTTAAAAACTTTCCTTATTCTAGAATGATTTCACTCCCTTTAAGTGATCTTACAGGTCCTCTCTGGAATAATTGTCATGCTTACTTGGAAATGCAGGGACAGTGCAGCAGACAGGTCACATAAGGTCAAGGAGGATGATTCTATCAGATGTGGGAAGATCCAGGTCAATAGTGACCTTTTAGAAAACCATGTCTGTAGAAAGGCTGGCAGAAGACAAATTACAGGGGTTAAGTAAGAAATTCTTGATGAAGAGAGGAGAGAAATGGCTGAAAATCAAGATATGTGCCCACTATAAAGTGGTTGGTAAAAGGGCAAACGTTAGGATAACTTATGTAAAATGTATGCTGGAAAGGAAGACTCCAATAGAGAGATAGTGCTTTAAAATCCTGGGGGGAGAGAAGAAAAAGAGATCCTGATTTGCTGTTACATTTAAACTGTAAATCTATTTAATAAATAAATGCTTTCTTGCAGAGTTGTGTCATTAGTGTAGGAGAAAAAAAATGTCCAGCTAATAGTTATCATCTATTCATAAGCACGAAGTAAATCATGTTGGGGTATAATTAGTAAGAGAGCATCAATAAAGGAAAAAAATATTTTCAATCACTAATAGTCCTGGAATAAATCATGCATTAGGTATAATTACTGGAAGAATACTTAGATCTTTGCAAGTAATTTGACAGCATGATTCTATTTAATTTACTGACCTATTTTAAATGAAAACATGATGCTTGTGATTATTTTATTGTCTATTTGTTATAACAGCACATTGAAGTGAGAATAAAACTATTGTGAAATAGCAAAGGACTGCCTGCACTCCTAAAGAGTTGTGATAATAGTCAAAATGTTCTAACTTTATTAAATTTTCTATCATTTTAATTTATTTTAAATTAAATCTCTCTTTCTTTAATGGGAAAGGCCATTTCTGCAAGTCATTTTATAGTCTGTCAGCTGTTCCAGTGCTGGTTGTTGATCTGGTAGAATCTGACCCATGACACAGTCCCTTGGACCCAGTACCAGGAACCATTGAATTTTGCATCCTTGTACCTTCTGATTTTATTTTCATTGCCACTTCCCTTCCATAGACTCATTGCCACATCTTTGCATCATTGTTGGAGTCAGGGATCAATCTCATGACACATCTTTTTTTTTAATTCTCTTTTAAAATCTAATACCTAGTTGGTCTTAAGAAAATCTGTAATCACTTTTACTCTCTTTTTCAAAAAACCAATAGCACCCCTGAACTTCTCCTTTGATATCAGTTAGTTCATTTTTTTCTCATCTAGCAGATGAAAAATTATATTTTGCCACTCTGCCCCTAGAGAGAATTATATGTTCACCATTGCATAAGTCATTCATCTCATGTGGTATGCTTAATTTACATGTGGAAATTAAATGTATGCTTATTTGAACAAAGTTCTGTTCTGGATCCTAATAATTATAAAGATGGCTCTGCAACAGGGAAAAGACAAACATCTATGGCATTTGCCTTTGAGGAGCATACCCATATGGTGTAGCCAGCAGGTGACAAAACTAATGGCTTCAACATTAGAATTCAGAAGAAGAGCAGAGAAGTGCGAAGACAAGTTACCGTTTCAGAAGAATAAGCTAATGGGTGAGTTGCTAGGTACAGGTGGGTAGTTGAGTCAGGGGTGTCCCAGGCAAATAAAATAGCACAACAGAAATGTCATACCATTTAGTACTTTCACAAAGTTGTAATTAGTTCGCTATTGCAAGATGATAAAGGACTATATGGGTTAAATAGTGAGCAAGTGGGCAGGACCTAAGTGACTTGAAACAGTGAAGTACTATAATACATTTTTCAATATTGAAGCAAACAGTTGGAAGCAGTGTGGAGAATGTATTCAAGTTGAATGAACTGAAGGCAAGTTGACTGGATAGAGGGCTACGACAGCAAGATAGCTAAGCTATAATGTGGCTCTGGATGAAGGGGGTACCAGCATGGATGGACAAGTTTAAGCAAAAATTCAATGCTTTTCCTTTAAGTTGATTGACTTTATATTTTAGAGTAGTTTTAGGTTTGCAGAAAAAAAGTTTAACAGGAAGTGCTGAGATTTCCATATACTTGCTCCACTGACACTTCAATTTCCTCTATTATAAACATCTTGTATGTAGTTGGAAGCAGTGTGGAGAATGTATTCAAGTTGAATGAACTGAAGGCAAGTTGACTGGATAGAGGGCTACGACAGCAAGATAGCTAAGCTATAATGTGGCTCTGGATGAAGGGGGTACCAGCATGGATGGACAAGTTTAAGTAAAAATTCAATGCTTTTCCTTTAAGTTGATTGACTTTATATTTTAGAGTAGTTTTAGGTTTGCAGAAAAAAAGTTTAACAGGAAGTGCTGAGATTTCCATATACTTGCTCCACTGACACTTCAATTTCCTCTATTATAAACATCTTGTATGACTGTGGTACATTTGTCACTACTGATGAAGAATGCATTGGTGCATTATTAACTCTAGTCCATAGTTTACATTAGTGTTCACTCTTTGTGTTATACAGTTTTACGGGATCAACTGTGAATCAATGTGAATCAAGAATTCACAATACCATGTCTACAAATACCCTAGGATAATAGAATAATTTCTCTTCCTTAAATATATCCTGTGTTTACAGATTCATCCCCCACCTCACTAAATCCAAGGAAACCACTAATCTTTTTACTTTTTACCTTTTGTCATAGAATCATACAGAATGTGATCTTTTTAGACTGCCTTATCTAAGTTAGCAATATGCTTTAAGGTTTCTCTATGTTTTTGTGGCTTGATAGCTCATTTCTTTTTACTGTGTATAACATTCTATTGTATGAGTGTGCCTTATTTTGCTATCTATTCACATACAGAAAGACATCTTGGTTGCTTCTAAATTTTGGCAATTATGGATAAAACTGTTGTAAACACCAAAGTATAGTTTTTTATGTGTGCACATAAGTTTTTAACTTATTTTAATAAATACCAGGAAGTGTGATTGCCAGATCATTCAGTAGGGTATGCCCAGCTTGCATGAAACTACCAACTGCCTTCCGAAGTAGCTGTACCATATTTGATTCCTGAGTCAAGTGGGCATTAGAAAGCATCACTACGAACAAAGCTAGTGGAGGGGAATGGAATTCCAGTGGAGCTATTTCAAATCCTGAAAGATGATGCTGTGAAAGTGCTGCACTCAATATGCCAGCAAACTTGGAAAACTCAGCAGTGGCCACAGGACTGGAAAAGGTGAGGTTTCATTCCAATCCCAAAGAAAGGCAATGCCAAAGAATTCTCAAACTGCTACACGATTGCACTCATCTCACACGCTAGTAAAGTAATGCTCAAAATTCTCCAAGCCAGGCTTCAGCAAAACGCGAACCGTGAACTTCCAGATGTTCAAGCTGGTTTTAGAAAAGGCAGAGGAACCAGAGATCAAATTCCCAACATCTGCTGGATCATTGAAAAGCAAGAGAGTTCCAGAAAAAAACATCTACTTCTGCTTTATTGACTATGACAAAGCCTTTGACTGTGTGGATCACAATAAACTGTGGGAAATTCTGAAAGAAATGGGAATACCACACCACCTGACCTGCCTCTTGACAAACCTATAGGCAGGTCAGGAAGCAAGAGTTAGAACTGGACATAGAACAACACACTGGTTCCAAATAGGAAAAGGAGTCCGTCAAGGTTGTATATTGTCACCCTGCTTATTTAACTTATATGCAGAGTACATAATGAGAAAAGCTGGGCTGGAAGAAGGACAGGCTGGAATCAAGATTGCCAGGAGAAATATCAATGACCTCAGATATGCAGATGACTTCACCCTTATGGTGAAGAGGAACTAAGAAACCTCTTGATGAAAATAAAAGAGGAGAGTGAAAAAGTTTGATTAAAGCTCAACATTCAGAAAACGAAGATCAAGGCATCTGGTCCCATCACTTCATGGAAATAGATGGGGAAACAGTGTCAGACTTTATTTTTGGGGGCTCCAAAATCACTGCATATGGTGATTGCAGCCATGAAATTATAAGACACGTACTCCTTGGAAGGAAAGTTAAGACCAACCTAGACAGCATATTAAAAAGCAGAGGTATTACTTTGTCAATAAAGGTCCGTCTAATCAAGGCTATGGTTTTTCCAGTAGTCATGTATGGATGTGAGAGTTGGACTATGTGAGAGTTGGAAGAAAGCTGAGCATCAAAGAATTGATGCTTTTGAACTGTGGTGTTGGAGAAGACTCTTGAGAGTCCCTTGGACTACAAGGAGATCCAGCCAGTCCATTCTGAAGGAGATCAGTCCTGGGTGTTTTTTGGAAGGACTGATGCTGAAGTTGAAACTCCAATGCTTTGGCCACCTCATGCGAAGAGTTGACTCATTGGAAAAGACTCTGATGCTGGAAGGGATTGGGGGCAGGAGGACAAGGGGACAACAGAGGATGAGATGGCTGGATGGCATCACCGACTCAATGAACGTGAGTTTGAGTGAACTCCAGGAGTTGGTGATGGAGGGACGCCTGGTGTGCTGGAATTCATGGGGTTGCAAAGAGTCAGACACAACTGAGCAACTGAACTGTACTGAGCAATAAATAAGAGTTCCTGATGCTCCATAACTCTGACAGCATTCTGTGTGTGTTTTGGGTTTCTACCATCTAACAGGTGTATAGTGGCATCTCGTTTTAATTTGTAGTTCCCTAATGACATATAATATTGAACATATCTTCATATGCTTATTTTCCATCTATATATCTTTCTTAACAAGCTATCTCTTCAGATGTTTTCATCACTTTTGAATTGAGTTTATCTTCCGTATTGAGTTTTAATAGTTATTCATATATTTTGAATGGGTGTGTTCAGTAGATGTATTTGAAAATATTTTCTCCCAGTTTATATCATGTGTATTCATTTTTTGACACTGTCTTTGCAGAAGAGAGATTTTTAATTTTAATAAAATCCTAGTTTTCAAGTTTTTCTTTCAAGGATCATCCTTTAGTGCTGTATGTAAAAACTATTTACCAGTACAACTATGTGAAACCACTGAATTGTATATTTAAAAGTGGTTAAAATATTAGGCTTTATGTCATGTACATTTTCACACACACACACACACACACACACACACACACAGGGGCACATATACACAAATTCATTTCCATACCCAAGATCACCAAGATTTTCACCTACATCATCTTTCTACAAGTTTGACAGTTTTACATTTTACACTAAGGTCTATGATCTATTTGAGTTAATGTCTGTGAAAGGTATAAAGTCAATGTGCAGATTGACTTGTGGGGGTCTTGTTTTTCCAGCATCATTTGTTGAGAAGACTATCATTTCTCTATGAAATTGCCTTTGCCATTTCATCAAATATTTGTTGGTTCTATTCCTGTAGGTCTATTTCAAGGCTCTATTCTGTTCCATTGACATACTTGTTTATCCTTCGTTCAGTACCACACTTTCTTGATCACTCCATCCTTGTGCTTAGTCTTAAGGCTGAGTAATGTTAGTCCTCCTTTTTACAAAAAATCCTTCTTTTTCTTTAATAATGCGATGATTAGTCCAGGTGTTCTGCTTTTTCATCCAATCCTTAGATTCAGTTAATAGATATACACAAAGTAACCACTAGAATTTTGACTGTAATCATGTTGAAAATATAGGTCAAATTGGAAATAACTGACATCTTAATCATATTAACAATTTTGTGAATTGCTATGAACATTGCAATTTTAAGTTGTTCTGTGCTTATTTTAAGTAGAGAGTAAAAACACAGGAATTTATGGATTACTTTCAGATCCTTGATTGGGTCTTGTCAGTGAGTTGGGCATAAGATTTTGATGTTATACTGATGAACTGGATATTGACTATTTAGAATTTGAATTTCTACATGAAAAATCAGAGAGATACAACCAAGATGCAATTGAACAACGTGATCTTACTGTAATCATGTTGAAAATATAGGTCAAATTGGAAATAACTGACATCTTAATCATATTAACAATTTTGTGAATTGCTATGAACATTGCAATTTTAAGTTGTTCTGTGCTTATTTTAAGTAGAGAGTAAAAACACAGGAATTTATGGATCACTTTCAGATCCTTGATTGGGTCTTGTCAGTGAGTTGGGCATAAGATTTTGATGTTATACTGATGAACTGGATATTGACTATTTAGAATTTGAATTTCTACATGAAAAATCAGAGAGATACAGCCAAGATGCAATTGAACAAAGTGATCTGGAATACTAGGGCTGATTGGGATATAAACATTTGGAAATCTTCAGCATACCTATAATTAAACCCATGGATACACATGATATTGCCTAGGGAGAACAGATGATGTGAAAAGAGATATAAAAACATGTTAGAATATATAAAAATTTAAGGGTAGATGTAAGAAATTTGCCCAGAAAGGAACCACTGTGAAAATGCCAGAGGTGAAATGAAATAAAACAATAAACAGTAGAAAACAATTGCTTTGGAAGCCACAAGAGAAAAGAATTTAAAGAAAGTAACATTCCAGTAGTGCCAAGTGTAATAAAATAGCATGAAGAGTAAAAGTGAGAAGGTTATAACTCACGAGTATGAATTAATAGAGTCATGAATGTAGACGACTCATTAAAAAATGCTTATCCTGAGAGAGAGGACACTGTAATTAAGGATGGAGGAGTCTAAGGAGAATTATAGCAATCATACTGTTGTCACTATTAGCATCGTTGTCGTCACCGTTGTCGTCATCATCATCATCTAGCCAGTATAAATTGAAGTGCAGTTATATATTGAGGGCAAAGAACTAGTAGAAGCCTGGGGAGTGAGATAGAAGGATGTTTTCCCAAAGCGATGAATAGGAATGTGATTCCATTCACAAATGCAGAAATTAACCTGGACAAGGAATTTTCTCTCAAGCAATTAAGAAATGAATAGAGAAATGATCAAATGACAGAAAACTTGATGTTTGGGCCCTAGAAAAAAAGAACATAAATTCTAAATGTTTAATAATCATTTTCAAAAGTTAATACAGAATTTTTTTCCTTCTGATCCTGAATAAATATTCAAGAAAATATTCAACTAAATTACCTCCAATGTCTTACTTTAAAATTTAGCATTGATTTGTTGGAAGCAGAAATTTTTGACTCCTTCTCCCTGAATTTGTGCAAAATATGCAGATGAAATTGAGACACAAGTCAAGAAGGCAGCTTCTTATGCTCTCTCTCATTCCTGAGAGTACGGACAAGGCAGCAATATCAGACATTATTGCAAATTTGTATTTCCCAGCATACTTTACACAAACTTTGAACAGTAAAGTTCTCAGATAGATGGATAGATAAGGCATAGATTCTGGTTATAAGTTTGTTCCTTGAATGAAATCTAATGCCACTGATTTTTATATTTCTTACTGATGTTCTTTTTTTTTCTTTGCTCTCTGCCTTTCACAATCCAGTTATAGAGAATTTAATGCAGAGAAATGATTACATAAACATTGAAAGGCTTGGAAGAGCAGGACAGAGAAACATCTTAGATTTTAACTTCAGAGTTAAATGATCATAGCTGGGGAAAGAGTAATAAGATATGAGGTTACCAGTGCTCATAATTCTGAAGTATCTCCTGGATCTAGTTCAGAGAGATGAAGGAAACCCATGAAGGTGCTTGGAACTCTGAGAGGATTTGAGTACTGAGGCTTGGGCTAAGTATGGTGTTCTCCCCTATAGGCATCAAACTGCACTTAGCTTTACTATGTCTGCAGAGGCTGGCAGCAAGAGAATCTTTTTCCTGTTTTGCTGCCTCCCTTTTTCCTATGAGTTTCTCTAGTGGAAAAAAAAATGTGACCAAGGAATCTGGAAAATATAGTTTGCAGGAAGGGCTTTGGCTTTCTTAAAATGCACAGCAGAACAAAAAGAAGTAGGCAAGGGAACCACGGGCAAAATATGACTGGCAAAATGAACTTTTCATTAGAAGCATTTTTTTGACAAGATTGTAGGGTAGAAGAGGGTTTTCAGCAAAAATTGCCATGTTTTCTGCTAACCACTCAACAATGTATCTGAATTCAGGACATTGCAAACATGGAGAAAAAGACTCAATATCTAATGCCAAACTTTACTCTTAATGGAGGAATAAGACATCTGCAACAAACTTATCATCTGAGGAGAATTCACAGAGACTGGTGATTGAAGCTGATACATCATTGTCTGGTGTCCTGGAGATTTTCCCACCCCAGGGAGCAACATGATATTAAAATAACACTAGGTGAGATTACACCCATAACTGTTCAGGGGGAGACAGGATAACATGGTAGAAATGAAGAGCACGACATCTTGACCCCAGAGGCATCTTGACCCCAGAGGCATCTTCAAGTAGATACATTCTAAATCACTATGGAAATTGAGGGTCTGAAAATAGATTCCTGTAAAAACATCATAACTCCGTATTTCTTGGAATTTTTGTGAATGTCTACACGGACTTCACTTTGAGGACTGCTGAAATAGGTAACTTTGAAAAATGTGGTAGGGAGTCAAAATTTATATTCAAAACATGCAAAAGGGAAAAGAAACATTATTTTCTTTAATACTTTCACCTTGCTCTGAATTCTTCTGTTAATTATTAATAGGACTTGGGTAACATGGAACTTAAATGCTCTATTTAAAAGTCAGTTTAATCCATTGTATATTCTTGCCTCCTTTGTCGAAGATAAGCTGCCCATAGGTGTGTGGATTTATCTCTGGGCTTTCTATTTTGTTCCATTGATCTATATTTCTGTCTTTGTGCCAGTGCCATACTGTCTTGATGACTGTGGCTTTGTAGTAAAGCCTGAAGTCAGGCAGGTTGATTCCTCCAGTTCCATTCTTCTTTCTCAAGATGGCTTTGGCTATTCGAGGTTTTTTGTGTTTCCATACAAATTGTGAAATTATTTGTTCTAGCTCTGTGAAAAACACCGCTGGTATCTTGATAGGAATTGCATTGAATCTGTAGATTGCTTTGGGTAGTATACTCATTTTCACTATATTGATTCTTCCGATCCATGAACATGGTATATTTCTCCATCTATTAGTGTCCTCTTTGATTTCTTTCATCAGTGTTTTATAATTTTCTATATATAGGTCTTTAGTTTCTTT
>SJXQ01004502.1:5316-15751 GCA_006408695.1 Aepyceros melampus | reverse complement strand
AAGACAGCAAAAGAGACACAGATGTATAGAACGGCCTTTTGGACTCTGTAGGAGAAGGAGAGGGTGGGATTGGTTGGCAGAGTGGCAATGTAACATCTGTGATATCATAAATGTAACGAATCGCCAGTACAGGTTTGATGCAGGATGCAGGGTGCTTGGGACTGATGCATGGGGATAATCCAGGGAGAGGGTGTGAGGCGGGAGGGGGGAGGTGGGGGTCGGGATTGGGAGATCATGTACACTCGTGGCTGATCCATGTCGATGTGTAGCAAAACAAATACAGTATTGTAAAGCAAAACAAACTAAAAAAATAAAAAATTAAAAAAAAAAGTCAGTTTAAAATTTGAAGTGATCACTTAGATTCAATTTAATATTTAATTTATCCATCAAGAATGATTTTACTTTTGCAAAGGGTTTCCTAGCATACTCCTCTTCCCCAAGGGTGCTGTTTGGAGGTTGAGGTTGGTATGTGTATTCAATGGTTGTTTTCCGCTGCCTTCACTTAAAATGTCCATCTTCCCCTCTGAGGGGCTCCTGCAGGTTGCTTCATGACCAGTCCAATCTTTTAGACAGGTTTCTACCTGCTAAAGTTGGGAGTATTGTCTCTTTTTAGCAGATTCTGTATCTGAGGCCTCCTCCTCTCAACTTCTGGCCACTTTCGAAGTTTCACATTTTCTCATTTTCTTTTATCCATCTAGGTTCCTCTGGCAAATTGCTATATTATTGGCATAGGCCAAAAGCAAGTGGAAGCACTATCCTAGACCTCCTCAACCTGATACACTGCCTCAAGCATGTAATGGCCCCATCATGAGAGTGTACAGCTAAATATCCCATTGATAAAAATAGAAGATGAATCCCCTACCCTATCCCTGTTTAAATCACACATCTTCACTCCAGCTTTGAAGCCGCTCAGTTGTGTCCAACTCTCTGTGACCACATGGACTGTAGCCTACCAGTCTTTTCTGTCCATGGGATTTCCAGGCAAGGATACTGGGGTGAATTGCCATTTCCTTCTCCAGGGGAATCTTCCTGAACTAGGGACTGAACCCGGGTCTCCTGCATTGCAGGCAGACGCTCTATCCTCTGAGCCACCAGGGAGCCA
Source organism: Aepyceros melampus (assembly GCA_006408695.1). Classification (NCBI taxonomy): domain Eukaryota; kingdom Metazoa; phylum Chordata; class Mammalia; order Artiodactyla; family Bovidae; genus Aepyceros; species Aepyceros melampus. Next base: position 14,649 of record SJXQ01004502.1, on the reverse strand, counting down.
TCACTCCAGCTTTAGATCCATAAATAAGAGGCAGTTTGGTCTCAATCCTAATCTCTATCTTTAATAATCTCGTTTGATAATAAAGCACTACTAAGAACATAACTAATTTGAGACTCAAAACAAGCATTGATCCTTTTGTTCCAGGGTTAATCTGCTCTATTCCTAAAAATTTTTAAATGAAAGAAAATTGCTTTGCATTGTTGTATTGGTTTCTGCCATAAAATAAGGGGAATCAGCTATAATTATATATATATCCCCTCCCTCTTGAGCATCTCTCCCTTCCCTCCCCATCCCACCCCTCTAGGTCATCACAGAGTGCCAGCCTTGGCTCCCTGTGTAACATACAACTTCTCAGCAGCTATATATTTTACACATGATTGTGTATATATGTCGATGCTATTTTCTTCATTTGTTCCACTCTCTCCTTCCCTCACTGTGCCAACAAGTCTGTTCCCTACATCTCCATTCCTTTCCTGGATTCATCGATACCATTTTTAGATTCATCCATACGATTTTTCTAGATTCCATATATATGTATTAATATAAGCATATTTTTCTCTTTCTGACTTCGTTCTGTATAACAGGCTCTAGGTACATCCACCTCACTAGAACTGACTCAAATCCATTCTCTTTTATGGCTGAGTAATATTTCATTGTATATATGTACCACATCTTCTTCACACATTCATCTGTAGGTGGACATCTAGGTTGATTCCATGTCCTGCTGTTGTAAATAGTACTGCAATGAACATTGGGGAAATTGTGATTTTTTTAGAGTTGTGGTTTTCTCAGGGTATATGCTACTCCCTCATTATAGTTTTAATTTGCATTTCTCTAGAAATTAATGATGATGTTGAACATCTTTTTGTGTGTTTATTGGCCATCTGTATGGAGAAAGTCTGGTTAGGTCTTCTCCCTATTTTTTTTTTTTGTTTGTTTTGATTGAGCCATTTGTTTTTCTGATATTGAGCTGTATGACAGTTGTTTCACTTGCAATTATTTTCTCCTTTTCTGAGGGCTGTCTTTTAATCTTGTTTATTGCTTCCTTTGCTGTGCAAAAGCTTTTAAGTTTAATTAGGTCCCATTTGTTTGTTTTTATTTCCATTACTTTAGGAATGGACATTACTATAGGAATGGCTTCTTTAAGACAAAGAAGACCTTGCTGTGATTTATGTCAAAGAGTATACTGCCTATATTTTCCTCTAAGAGCTTTATAGTTTCTAGTCCAGGTGGCACTAGTGGTAAAGGACCTGCCTGCCAGTGCAGGAGATGTAAGAGATGTGAGTTCAATCCCTGGGTCAGGAAGATCCCTTGGAGGAGGGTAGGGAGGAGGGTAGGGAAACCCGCTCCTGTATTCTTGCCTGAAGAATCCCGTGGACAGAGTAGCCAAGTAGGCTACATTTCCATGGGGTCACACAGAATCAGACACAACTGAGCCGACCTAGGATGCACGCATGGCCTTACATTTGAGTCTTTAATCCAATTTGAGTTTATTTTTGTATATGGTGTTAAGAAGTATTCTAGTTTCATCCTTTTACATGTAGCTGTCAAGTTTTCCCAGCACTATTGATGAAGCTCTTTGTTTCATTGTATATTCTTGCCTATTTTGTCAAAGATAAGGTGCCCAAAGGTGTGGGCATTTATCACTGTGTTTTCTATCATGTTCCATTGGTGTATATTTATACTTTTGTGCCAAACGATACACTTCTCAGTAACCTAGAGTTCACTGAAGAAATCAAAGAGGAAATTAAAAAAAAAATACCTAGAAATAAATGACAATGAGAACACAACAACTCAAAATCTATGGAAGCAGTAAAAGCAATGCTAAGAGGAAAATTTATGGCAATACAAGACGATCTCAATAAACAAGAGAAACATCAAATAAGCAACCTAATCTTACACCTAAAACAACTAGAAAAAAGTCCCAACTTTAGGGGAAGGAAAGAAATCATAGAGAATAGAGCAGAAATAAATGAAAAAGAAATGAAAAAGATGGTAGCAAATATCAGTAAAACTAAAACTTATTTCTTTGAGAAGATAAACAAAATTGGCAAACCATTAGCCAGACTCATCAAGAAAAAAGGGAGCATACGCAAATCAATAAAATCAGAAATGAAAAAGAAGTTAAAACAGACAATTTAGCAAAAAGATCTTAAAGATCCTTTAAGAGGCTACACTGAGCAACTATATTTTAATAAAATGGACAACCTGGAAGAAAGGAATAAATTCTTAGAGAAGTATAACCTTCCAAGACTGAACCAGGAAGAAATAGAAAGTATGAACAGACCAATCACAAGCATGGAAATTGAAACTATAATAAAAAATCTTCCGACAAACAAAAGCCAAAGGCCAGATGGCTTCACAGGCAAATTCTACCAAAAGTTTAAAGAACTAATAACATATCCTGCTCAAATTCTTCCAGAAAATTTACAGAAGGAAAACTCCCAAACTCATTCTACAAATCTACCATCACCTTGATACCAAAACCAGACAAAGATCACACACACACACAAAATAAAATTACAGGCCAATATTGCTGATGAACAAAGATGCAAAAATCCTCAACAGAAGTCTAGTTAACAGAATCAGACAGCACATTAAAAGGATCATACCTCATGATCAAGTGGGCTTTATCCTAGAGATGCAATGATTTTGATATATAAGCAAATCAATATGATACACCATATTCACAAACTGAAAGATAAAAACATTATGATCATCTCAATAGATGCAGAGAAAATATTTGACAAATTTCAATACCCATTTATGATAAAAACTCTCCAGAAAGTAGGCACTGAAGTAAACTACCTCAATATAATAAAGCCATATAAGACAAATCCACAGCAAACATTATTCTCAAAGGTGAAAAATTGAAAAGCATTTCCTCTAACATCAGGAACAAGACAAGGGTACCCACTCTCACCACTATTATTAAACATAATTTGGAAGTCCCAACCACAGCAGTCAGAGGAGAAAAACAAATAAAAGGAATCAAGATTGGAAAAGAAGTAAAACTCTCACTGACTGCAGATGACAGGATTCTCTACATAAAAAACCCTAGAGATGCCACCAGAAAATTACTAGAACCAGCCAATGAATCTAGTAAAGTCGCAAGATCTAAAATTAATACACAGAAGTCCCTTGAATTCCTATACACTGACAATGAAAAATCAGAAAGAGAGATTAAGGAAACAATCCCATTCACTGTTGCAACAAAAAGAATAGAATACCTAGGAATAAGCCTACCTATAGAAACAAAAATCTGCATGCAGAAAGCTATATTCCTGAAAATTAATGCTTTACATTGAATGGATGAAACAGCCAACCAATCAGTGAACATGCTACCTCAAAAAAATGTTTCTGTCTTTATGTGTATTTTATGGGTGTGGGATTTAGTTGTTAAATCATGTCTGACCCTTGCAATCTCATGGACTTTGTAGCCTGCCAGGCTTCTCTGTCCATGATATTTTCCAGGCAAGAATACTGGAATGGGTTGCAATTTCCTTCTCCAGTATTTTATGGGTAGAACTAAAAAATGTTTATTTTTTACATAATCTGGCTTTCCAAATAGCTCATTCTGCCTTATATAAGGTCAAATATCCATAAAATATGTTGTTTGAGAAAATAAATTATATTGCAGGTATAATATTGCTTTAAACTCCAATTATAACTTTGTTAAGTACTTAACATATCCATATATCCCTTGGATATAGTAACAAAATGAAGTTAAACGATCTGAAGGGACTATAAGTATTTTTTGGCTAAAGGTTTTTTCAATACGCTTATTTATTTAAGTATAACATGCATACAGATATATTCATAAATCATAAGTCTATAGAACCTCTTACTAATGATATAGATACATTGTTTAAAATCTCAGGAAAAATAATTGAAACCATATTTCGATTGAAACTGAAACCATTCCCATTTGACCTCTGCTCATGCTGTACAGAATTACAAATGGTGGCTAATGAAGTTGCTCAGTCGTGTCCAACTCTGCGACCCTGTGAACTACACAGTCCATGGAATTCTCCAGGCCAAAATGCTGGAGTGGGTAGCCTTTCCCTTCTCCAGAGGATCTTTCCAACCCAAGGATTGAACCCAGGTCTCCTGCATTGCAGTTGGATTCTTTACCAGCTGAGCCACCAGGGACAGAACTACAAGTGAATAGTTACGGTGGAGTTAAAAAAAAAAAATCTCCATTTTTTTAATATGTCACCAATTTCCACTTTATTTAGTCTCTTCAAGCTATCAACAGTGACGCATTCTCATTACAGCCACATTTTCTCTATTTAAGGTTTTTTTTTTTTTCCCAATGGTTTTAATATGCTCTTTGTTCTAAGAAACAATAGGTACAGAATTTCTGAAACATGTTTATTTTTCTAAGCCGCTAGTGTTCTGATTGTCTGAACTCTGATAGACTTGAGAATCTCAATAGAAGGTAGAGTACTTGAGTTCTATCTCCCTTGGCTTTTTCATAGTTCTCTGATTAGACATGCTTTTGATTATATGTATTTTAGAAATTATGTGTATTTTAATAATGATAAAGTTCTAAGGAAATTGTACTGTGACCTTAAATGCAAAATAAAAATTCTTAGCAAGGTTTTACCTATTGTAAACATGTCTAATTTCTTAACAGAAGATTGAGATTTGGCTAATTACAGTCATCATTATTAGTGAATACTAATTAGTTATTTTTAAAAAATCAATGAAAAAGATTTATCTTTTAATTGAGGACAGAAAGAAAAGACCATCAATCCTGAATAAGGTTTTTGCATTGTCTGCTCATGCTATATTGCTTCAGTCTTGTTCGACTCTTTGCACCCCTATGGACTGTAGCCTCCAGGCTCCTCGGTCTATGAGAATTTCCCAGCAAGAATACTGGAGTGGATTTCCATGCCCTCCTCCAGCGGATCTTACCAACCCAAGGATAGAACCTCCACCTCCTGTGTCTCCTGCATTTCAGGTGGATTCTTTACTGCTGACCACAGGGTAAGACTGGTTCAGTAGGTATATAGTTTATGACAGGTATGGTTATTAAAAACTTTATGTTGCTATCTTAACTAAAAGACTTGGAAAACAAGGTAGCTTCATTATAACTGAGGATTCTGCATCTCCAGATCCATGTGAAAAGTCCTCAAGAGAGTGAGTCTCTGTTTCTATATTTGGTCCTTAAATCCCCAAATGGGTTATTTTGAGTCCTCATAATCTCTGTGATTAAAATAAAGTTATAAAAACTTATGTCTTATATAAATAATATTAAATAAATTATTCCTAAAATTTATTTTAAAGAGTCAAAGATTAAGCTTCAGTTCCAGAGGTAATAAAGGCTTCTTACCAATTATGCTAATTAATAGTGCATAGACTTCATTTTCATGAAAGTAACTTAGAACCCTCACCTTCATTGTTTATTGATGCCCCAGCATAGTTCCAGTGCACCAGCATAGTTCCTTATATCTTCTTCTTCTAATGACAGAATTTGGAGATAATAATTGGAAAAAAACATTTTTTTCATGAGTAGACTCTTCAATGGGCTTCTCTGGTTGCTCAGCTGGTAAAGAATCTGCCTGCAATGCGAGAGACCTGGGTTCAATCCCTGGGTTGAAAAGATCCCCTGGAGAAGGGAACAGCTACCCACTCCAGATGGTGACTGCAGCCATGAAATTAAAAGGCGCTTACTCCTTGGAAGAAAAGTTATGACCAACCTAGATAGTATATTCAAAAGCAGAGACATTACTTTGCCGACTAAGGTCCGTCTAGTCAAGGCTATGATTTTTCCTGTGGTCATGTATGGATGTGAGAGTTGGACTGTGAAGAAGGCTGAGCGCAGAAGAACTGATGCTTTTGAACTGTGGTGTTGGAGAAGACTCTTGAGAGTCCCTTGGACTGCAAGGAGATCCAACCAGTCCATTCTGAGGGAGATCAACCCTGGGATTTCTTTGGAAGGAATGATGCTAAAACTGAAGCTCCAGTACTTTGGCCACCTTATGCGAAGAGTTGATTCATTGAAAAGACCCTGATGCTGGGAGGGATTGGGGGCCGGAGGAGAAAGGGACGACCGAGGATGAGATGGCTGGATGGCATCATGGACTCAGTGGACGTGAGTCTGAGTGAACTCCGGGAGTTGGTGATGGACAGGGAGGCCTGGCATACTGCGATTCATGGGGTCGCAAAGAGTCGGACACGACTGCGCGACTGAACTGAACTGAACTGAACCCACTCCAGTGTTCTGGCCTAGAGAATTCCATGGACTGTAGAGTCCATGGGTCCATGAAACTACAGACATGACTGAGTCACTTTCACAGACTCTTCAGTGGAATGGGTTCCATTAGAGCACTGCTGTAGATTGAATAATGGTTCCCGAAATACTGGATCCTGATGCCTAGCACCTGTAAATGCGACCTTATATGGCAAAGACTTTTCAGATGTGATTAAGAATACTGAGATAGACATATCCTTGATTGCCATAAGTGAGTGAAAGGTGCTCAGTTGTGTCCAACTCTTTGCAACCCCATGGACTATACGGTCCATGGAATTCCCCAGGCCAGAGTACTAGCATGGGTAGCCTTTCCCTTCTCCAGGGGATCTTCCCAACCCAGGGATCGAACCCAGGTCTCCCACATTGTAGTTGCATTCTTTACCAGCTGGGCCACAAGGGAAGCCCATGATTACCATGGACCCTAAATGCAATCATGTATATCTTTATTAAAAGGAGGCAGAGGGAGATGAACTACACAGAAAGGAGAAAGAAATGTGAAGATGGAGCTGAGAGAGGCTTGAAGATGCTGGCCTTGAAGATTGGAGTAATGTGCCATAAACCAAGAACTTCTGTGAGTCATCAGAAGCTGGAAGAAGCAAGAGGCAGATTCTCCTCTACAGCCTTCAGAAGGAGTGTGCCCCAGCTGACTACCTGATTTTGGCCTAGTATTATTGATTTCAGACTTAAGGCTTCCCTGGTGGCTCAGACGGTGAAGCATCTGTCTACAATGCGGGAGACCCAGGTTCGAGCCCTGGGTTGGGAAGATCTCCGGAGAAGGAAATGGCAATCCACTCCAGGACTATTGCCTGGGAAATCCCATGGACAGGGGAGCCTGGTAGGCTACAGTCCATGGGGTCGCAAAGAGTTGGACACGACTGAGCGACTTAACTCAAGACAATTTGGTAGGTATATATTATAGCAGCCATAGAAATTAAATTGGGCACCATGCATTATCTACAGATAATCATATTTTATGACAACAGCTAGGTTATACTAGGACACTATGACTCTCATATGTTTCTCTCAAATTGAATATTACTCAGATAAAAAAATTCTCCAAACATCATTTTTTAAAAAAAACTACATTTTATGTTATTATAGCTTATTCACTGTAATCAATTAACTCCCTGGTTACCTTTTAAAATATCTTAAATTGTACTTTGTGAAGACTTTCTCCAGTCATGAATCAAAAGAGCCATTACCCAGTATAATACTTGGCTGGATAAGTTCAAGTAATTTGCTCAGTGGAGTGAAGTCTGAAAAGGTTCAGACTGTGATACTTGTCAGCCATAACGTTGATGCTGTCTAGACTGAATTGTAGGTATATTAAACTTATGATATTTTTGGCACTGAGAAAATTTATCATTCATATTCTCATATTCATAAACCATATGACTGTTGAAAAACAAGCTTTAAAAGCTTGTAATCATGATCCTTTCTTTTAGAGTTTGTACATAAATATAAAATCTTACATTGAAGTTTTAAAAATATTCCAGTAAAGTTTTTAGAGTTTGAGTTCTGTGACATTTTCTCAAGGCTGATCATGAATATGTTTTCTGCATTTCAAACTACCTTTTTAAAAAGTGATGGAAAGCATACCATTTGTCAGCAAATTTTTAATTGTGTTGTACACTTGATGTACAATAGGAAAAATTCTTTTGTGCCTAGAAGGTTTTTGTGTTTGAACAAAGAAGATTCAATCAGGGAGCAATTTATCCTTTCTTTTAGAGTTTGTACATAAATATAAAATCTTACATTGAAGTTTTAAAAATATTCCAGTAAAGTTTTTAGAGTTTGAGTTCTGTGACATTTTCTCAAGGCTGATCATGAATATGTTTTCTGCATTTCAAACTACCTTTTTAAAAAGTGATGGAAAGCATACCATTTGTCAGCAAATTTTTAATTGTGTTGTACACTTGATGTACAATAGGAAAAATTCTTTTGTGCCTAGAAGGTTTTTGTGTTTGAACAAAGAAGATTCAATCAGGGAGCAATTAATCTTAACCTAGATCAGAAGGAAAATGAATACACCTTATTTCACAAGTGGACTGAAAAGTATTTTGAAAATTGATGTACACATTTGAATGCTGCTACATGCTGTGCTCTTAATCTTATAATTATTTTATGAAATATTTATTTTTGTTCTCATTTTACAGCTAAAATAGCTAAGGCTTAGAACAATTAAGTATCTTCTCTTTGGAGTACTGAGTCAGGCCTAGGAGCCAGGTCCAGCTGGCTCTTTCCTGCCTCCATTTACCATTATCTTAATATTACAATCATTTAATTAATTATTGTAACAACCCATGGTTCCTAGACCATTTAACTTTATATGCGTAAAGAAAATGGGATTTTGACTTGTCTGTACACTTTATAAAATCCATCTTCTCTCAGAAATTACAGAAAAATGTCATTCAGCAAATAATGAAATAGGGATTAGTTTGATTAAATAAAAACAAAATGTTACCTCTTGAGTTTTATAGTGCAGTGTAATGAATTTTTCAGAAGAAGGGTAGGGGGAAGGCTGTAACATAAAGTGCCCCTGGACCTCATACTTTTAATGTCATGAAATTAAATTATATCCCTAAATGCACTAACAAGCTAGTTATTACTTTTGGATTATTTCAGTTAACTAAAAGATAAGCAGGCTCAAATTTGTTTAAGCAGGAAGTTATAAAACTCTAAGTCCTCATTAAAAATTGCAAGATTTGTCCTTATCATACTTCTGTCCAACATTCTCCTTTTATTAATCTAGAGTTCTCTCTAGGAAGGCATGTATAGAAATTAAATGAAGTCAATGATAATGGTGTTTCCCTTGTGGCTCAGTTGGTAAAGAATCCACCTGCAATGTAGGAGACCTGGGTTCAATTCCTGGGTAGGGAAGAGCCAATGGAAAAGGGAAAGGCTACCCACTCCAGTATTCTGGCCTGAAGAATTCCATGGACTGTATAGTCCATGTGGTTGCAAAGAGTTGGACAAGACTGAGCGACTTTCAGTTTCACTTTATAAAACTATAAGTTTCATGTAGGGTGTCACCCTGTTTATTTAACTTATGTGCAGACTACATCATGAGTATC
>SJXQ01004501.1:152717-212320 GCA_006408695.1 Aepyceros melampus | reverse complement strand
CTGAGTCACAAATTTTCTAGATTTATACTTTTATCATATGTAAATGTTCCCCTCTTTTTAGATTTGTATCTATTCCTTGACTTTTGTTTGCTGGAAAATAAAATGACTTTCATTTGTTTTATTTTCATTTGCTTGAATCTCCAAAACAGACTGATTTAAAAAAAAGAAAAATTTGATAAAGTATTAACTTTTTTTCACTATACAAAGAGATCTTATACAATAAAAAGGAAAAGATAAAATTCAACAGAAAAATAAGTGAAAGTTCTAAACAGGAAATTCAAAAATGGTCAATAAACACAGGAAAACTTGCTCAGCCTTATGAATAGACAGAGAACTATGAGAAGAACCGTGAGTTTCTACTTCCCCCTTCATCTGATGGGTTGGCAAAAACAATGACATGTGGGGCTAGTAAGAAGGCAGGGAAATGGCCATATTAATAAATTATTTATAGGAATATGAATTAATTGCTACAACCAGGGAATTAATTTAAAATACATATACCCTTTAACTCAGCAGCCCTGCTTTCAGAAAACTTATTGTAAAGAAACAGGACTAGTAGATAAGCATAAATAAGACTAACAAGAACATTCACTGCAATGCTAGAAGTAACCCAAATGATTACCAAAAGTGGGATGATTAAAAAAGGATGTATCATTCTATAGAATATTATATACCTATTAAAAATAGTAAGCTAGGTTGTTAAATTTATATGCATTAACTCAAAGACAGTCTCATTAAACAGGGGTGATGGGGGTGGGGCAAAGGAGGGAGCCACAAACTAAAGCAGGTAGAATGACAGGAAAAACCACCTCTAAAAACCACAATCTTACATTGGAATATTTACATACATTTCTAAGAGTGTGGAGAAGGATATGAAGGATACATACCCATGTTTTATCATCTCAGTGAATGAGAATAATCATAAAGAGACTGGGAGGAAATTTTATAAAGGTCTTACTTATATAATACATTTTTAGATTATTTTGTTATGAGAATATACTAAGGTCATTTTAAAAAAGTTTAAGAATATTACTTTAAAAAATACTAGATTATTTTGAGATCTAAGAAAATAAAGTTTTGTTAATTTTCCATCCCAATTTAATTTTTCAAGAAGAAAGAAATGAACTAGCCTATATGCATGCCATATATTTCAATGAAATAAATTCTAAACCATATAAACAGAAATGATGTATCATTTAAATATGCAATTAAGTTTCTTCCTTTTAAAGCAATCTCTTACTTGAGTAAGCTGTGAGGAAAGGGAGAGAGAATGTAACAAGATTCCACATACTTTTGTGCCTTTTAGCTATAGTATACAATAACATTTAGTTTCCGATTCCTATTATCCTAAAATATTAATATTTACCTTTTTATCAGTAGCTTGAAGTTCTTCAAAAACCTTTTCTAAGGTCCAACTTTTGAAACAAAAATCAAGAAAACAGATAAAGTAACATTAATATATAATATGAACAAAGACTATAGAATAAAACTTCGAGTATACTACAAATCCTCATGATGGAAAACAAACCAATAGACTCACTTTGCTTCCAAATATTCTCTAGGGAGTTCTTCAGTTTCATCCAGAGTCATTACTGATGTCCTGATCTCCTGTTCAACCAGACTGTCCACCATCACCCTGAAGTAGGCCCACACTGTGTCCTCCCAGGTGTCACAGACAGGAAGCAGCTTCACCCCATTCCAAAACAGAAACATGCAGACACAGTCAACAAAAAGCAGTGGAACCTCTTGATATGAACTATAAAATCACTACAACAACATAAAACGTATGGATTATAAGCTATCATACCAAATAACCCTGTGTCTCCAACTTCTCCCCAAACCACTTTTTGGTGGAGGGGCACAGTGGGCAGCATGTGGGACCTTAGTTCCCACACGGAAAGGGAGGGATGGAACCAGTAGCTCCTATAGTGGAAGCGCAGTCTTAACCATCAGACCATCAGGGAGATCCCTCAAGTCACATCTTCTAAGAAGTCTGGACTCTTACAGCATCAATTTTCCATGCTGATATAAGATGGTGTTTCAATAATTAAAACAACATCCCTCAAAATAGCTATAAAATGTAGGGGATAGAGGGAGTTGTGAGAAGCACACGTACGTGAGACAATTCTAACAGTCATACTGTGCCTTAGGGGTACATTTATGGATAAAGCTATAGTAACAAAAGTTACAAATGTGTATTGTAATTAAATTTACAATTCTGAGAAACTGAGGTCTGACTGCACAGATTAAAACATGGGATACATCAAATTAAGTAGCTCAAGTTACCATTCTATTTCATAATAATCTTATCATTGCTATTCTTAGAAACTAGCTTAAGCTTATATGATTACTATATTAGAATATTTCATTCAGCTGATTCCATTCCATAAGAAAAAAGAATTATTAAAATACATTGCATACCTGCTTGAGATTCCCACTTAGAGCTGCATAAATTGCTCTTTCATATCTATTAAAAAGCTCCTGAAATACAATGAATATAAATAAAATTGAACTACTGTTTATCTCAGTATGTCAATTTTTTTCATAATCTGGAATTCTGCAGTATCTTCTAAACTGAATTTATTTGTCCCCGAACAGTTTCTAAACTTTAGTAAAAGATCTATTGGGGGACTAAGAAGGAAGGATCCCTTAGTTTGATGTAGTCAATACTGAAATCTTCCAGAAAAGTCAAACAGCTAAATTTCAAATACAGAGTGAAAACAGGTTCAACTTTAATGGATGCTTTGATTATTTTATAGTCAAATATTATTCCAGATAGAATCCGCATAGATGTTTTCTCCTATAAAATTTCTAAATACCTAACACTACCTGATACTGATCTAAGAACATCAAACAAGGCCCTTGGAGCCTGACATGTACCAGTTTGCATCAAATTCCTAAGCAGAATTAATTATTTTCACCAAATTATCCCATTTTATTTTTGGATTCTATTAATGGCATTTCCTGTTTTCTCATCATCCAAACAGGAGACTTCAGAGACTCTCACTACATAATTGAGTCTTCCTCTGCCTTCTGTTTCCAGTTTATGGTCCTGACCATTTTTTGTCTTTTCTACTCGCCATATTAACCTAGGAGAGGCCCTTATTTCTTAGTGTCTGAATAATTCTGATAGGCTTCTAACTAGTTGCTCAGTCTTTAGTTCATTCAATCTTAAGCCTGTTTTCCACTGCCATGCTAATCTTAAAGCACTGCTGTCACAGCCCTCAAGGTTTTGATGGTTCACTACTATCTATGGTACGAAGTTCCCATTCCTTGGAGTACCATTTGAGGACCACCATTGCCTGGTTAATCTTTTTCAGTCATCTTAGAGCACCATTTGAGGACCACCACTGCCTGCTCTTAATGTTTTTTAGTCATCTTCCCATTACAGTCAGTTCTGGTACAGGGCTTGTTTTGAAAATGTGAATTTGTTCCAATGCAATTGATTTATCAAGGAACAATTTGAACATAATACAAACTTCCCATTTCTTTATGCACAATTTCATCCACAAGAAACACTGGTTGAATACAGGAAACAACACCTAACTGAACCAAGCCACTTAGAAATACACAAAACTGACAGCCTCAAACATCTACCAGCCCCCTGGGCTCTCCAGGTGTGTATTAAATTAAATCCTTTTGCATCAATTGTTACAGTTTTGTTTGACTTCAGATAGCCTCTTCTATCACTTCTCAGTAATTCACAATCTGCAACCCTCTGATATCCAGTACCACAAGCACATTCCAGTTCTTTTTTAAGGTAAACTGCCATATTTATTGCAGTTACTTATGTATTTCCTGTTAATTTAACAGATTGAAACTGTGTGGGTTTTATTACGTTTTTATCTTTTTAAGCATTACTGATGGTTTTTGAGTATTGTGCTCTTAAATCCATTTTCCCTCAAAGCTCTGGATTTTCTGCATCATTTTTCCTGCTGCAATGACTGCTAGGAATGCATAGGCCATGTCACAACAGAACTGACAATATTTCCTTTCGTGAGCTTTCTGCTCCAACCTGATAGATCTACCTTCCCTTGAGTTTTCCCAACCTAGGCATCCTATCTAGAATTCCCTCCTGTTTTTCATGACAACAACTCAAATTTTTAAAAGATCGATTCAGTTCTCTCTTGGGAACCCAGCCCAGTACTTATTCTGTGACTTCATTTGCTACTTTTTTTTTTTGCCTTTATTTCAGCGCTTAACTCTTAGTACTTAGTGTCTGAATGTGAAAGTGAAGTTGCTCAGCCGTGTCCGACTCTTTGCAACCCCATGGACTGTAGCCCACCAAGCTCCTCCGTCCATGGGATTCCAGGCAAGAATACTGGAGTGGGTTGCCATTTCCTTCTCCAGGGGATCTTCCCGAACCAGGGATCGAACCCGGGTCTCCTGCATTGCAGGCAGACGCTTTAACCTCTGAGCCTCTGATTAATAAAGCCTACTCTATTTTCAGTCTGGTTTTAAGTTCTAAAAAACAGGAACTTTAGTTCTTAACTACTCTCACAATTCCATAGCATTTTCAGCAGGACTTCAGTGTATTAAAAGTAAAAATCAGTATCAGTAAATATTTTATATCTTACATCTTCTGCCATTCTCCAACAACTTATTTTCCAAATGCATCTATATGGATTCCCTTCAACCGGTTCTAATTCTGTTCCTATAAAATAATAAAAGAAATAAAGTTTACAGTTTAAAATGAGATCTTACTTCAATAATTTCTAAAAACAAAAGCTATACTTCACAAAATTGCTATTTAGAGTTAAATATATCCCAACTCTCAGAATAAAATCTATTAAAATACCTCCATTAACATTGGGGTCATGATAGAGTTTCCAGCCTTCAAGTGTTGCAGCTCTCCATGCCTGGCCACAGCGTTTGCAGAGTCGCTGTGCCTTTAGAAACAAGAAAAAGAGCAGTTGGCCATATAACCAATGCAGTACTAAAGAAATACGTGTGCTTTGTAGAAAAATATAAGTGATTTAATAAAGGACTAGATAACTTATGGCACAGATGTCACAAAGAATGGGGTAGACAAATTAGTAATGGCATTGCACAGATGCATGTCTTTCTGTGGTCCCTCCCTATCTTTCCTTCCCTAATAATCCCTTTGCTCTTGATTTTGAGCTCACCACTAGGTCCTCATGGTGCCCGCAAGCATTTAATTCTGCTAAAGACAAATGGGTTATAAAGGCTGATGACCCCTGATTTATGTAAAAATAGTTAGTCTCTATAATGACAGGGGTGCTACTGCTCACTCAGGCCATAAACATGCTATGTCTTTATGCTAACTGCGACCAATCAGATGCACCTGATGTGCCACTGAGAAAAGACACAGGTATGCTGGTCCAGAACCTCTTCAGGAACCATCTCTCCCCCATTCAGTCACATGGTTTGAGTGGATCATATGGGTCCACCTCTGAACTCAACCATTAGGCACGTGATCTAACAAGAATCACTCCTAGAACTCTTGCCAGAGATACTGGGAGAAAAAGAGTCCTTTTGCTGGGGTTGCTCGCTTGCAGGAAGATATAAGGATGGAGCTGCTGGTGGCAGTTACTGACACAAATGGCTTCTTGAGAATAAAATCACTGAGAGGATGTCAGATTTAAGAGCCTGGACAGTATCTAATGACATCTTCTGAGTCCCTGGATCCTGCCAGATATAACCCTCTACACTTCTCTGTTCTAGGAACCAATCAATTCCCTGCTTGTAAGTAACCTGAGTTAGGTTTCTGTCATTGGAACCTACAGAATCTGATTAATACAACTAGTTAAAAAGCATCATACTCCAAACATATATTGAATGTATGGCTCATCAAAGTTATAAAAGCTATAATTAAAGCTATAATGTAGCAACATGGAAACATATTTTTAAAATATTTGATATGTTATCTGAAAAAAGGCAGGACAAAATCTGAATGCAGAATCTTAAAAACATTCATCTAAGTGAAATTAGCTAGACACAAATGAGTAAATATTATATGATTCCACTTACATCATAGCTAAAATAGGCAAATTAACAGAGACAGAAAGTAGATTGGGCTACCAAATACTGAGGGAAAGGGAAAATGGGAAATTACTGCATAATGATTACAGAGTTTCTGTTTGGAGTGACAAAAAAGTTTTAGAAACAGACGTGGTAATGACTGCACAACACTATGAATATACTTAATGCCACTGAAATTAACATTTGAAAATGGTCAAAATACAAATTTTGTTATATATCTTTTATCATAATGAAAAAAATCAATAATGCAATATACCAAAAAACTACTGAGTTAGTCACTTGAAGTGGGTGAATGGTACAGTATTGAATTATATCTCCATAAAGATTAAAAAAAAATACCTGGAGGTATACTACGTTTACAATTATGTTAAAAACAGGCACAGAAGGAAAGGGTTGTAAGTAAATTCTTATTTAAACCTCACTATCTGTGAGTGTGCACAAGCAGGGCCTTAGAAGTTTCTTTTTTTCAAGCCTCTCAGTAATGTGATTATATTTTTGTTTTCTGTTGTCAAAAATACATCTCATTTGCCACTGTGACTCCTAAAATCCTGCACGTAACTTGGCACAGTGGCTGGCCCTTAAATATTTTCTGAATAAATGAATACATGTTACTTCTTTTCTTAATGAAAAAATAAGAATGATGTTTAATAATCCAAGGGTTACTACTTTAAGAAATTATTTAATATATGCTGGTGGTTTGTAACAGAGAACAAACAACACTTTGAACTAACATATTTCTAGCTAAAGAACATCATCTAGAGTACAGCAAAACAGGTACAACATAATATCTGATGCCTGAAGCACCTAGGCATCAGACTGTCTCATTTAAAGGAGTCCACAAAACCATTCAGTAAGCTGTGTAACTAGATACTTCACATCCTACATGCAAGATCTTAACTATCACAAAGAAGGTTACATTTTAAAGAGGTGAAATTAAAAGGAAGAAGTTTGAGGGCATCATAGTCTTCAAATGCTACACAGTGTCAACTAGAAGAGCAATCAGGGTCAGATTTATTCTTAACTCTTAAAAATCCAAACTAGAAATAATGAGGTTATGCCTGGAGTACGAAGTACAAATATGGGAAGCCAAAGCTTAACTTCTTATAAAGAATTTTCTACCAGAGATATACAAACTAAAGTGTACTGCTTTCGAAACAATGTGTTCTTTATCATTGAAAATGTTAGGCATTAGACCCAGAAATATTGTGAAAAACATTAATGCATTGAGGAAGTATACTAAGTTGTCACAAAGATCCCTTCTAATATACAGTCTGTGACTTTTTGACATTGGACAAGCAGGGTATGTATCACTTACCTCTTCTGTCATTCCAGCACGAATTAGAGTAAAAAGATATTTGAGTAATCTGACTTCATCTTCTCTATCCAGATCATCAAGTGGCATCTTCTGTCTTATGGGAGCATCAGGGTCCTATAAAAATTAATCAACTATAAATCCTTTATATACATATATAAGTTAAATATCATCGAGACATGATAAACATCTCCTGAGTTTATATACTGAAATAAACTAATTTTAGTTAGGTAACAAACGGAATGAAAAAGTTGTAAGTGTTCCAAATAAACATAATTGTCTGCTGCCCATTCAAAACAGACTCCACTGGTCCACAAAGCTGCATGCCTTAGTCAGGCAACGCAGAGATATCACTAGCCCAGCCCAGAAACTCTCTACTCATAATTTAAGTAGACTTGAACTCTATCCTGCTATAGCAACTACATGGCCAAGTTAATCCTAAGCAGAATTAGGCCTAGATGGAGAATGAGCAGAGAAACTCCAGGAATCACAATGTATGCTGTGACTAGAAGGTACATAGCTGGTTCTTCCTGAGAATATATGAGAAGAGAGCCTAATATGGGATTAAAAGTACATAAAAATAAACCCATGTCCAACAAAAGAAATTTTAAAATAGATTTCTGATAAATACCTCTACCCTCCGACAGTTATTCCTAACTACCTTTCACAAATAGAAATGTGCATTTAAACACTAGAGAGAACACCGGCCTCACTTCTCCAGCAAAGAGCACATGTTTTCTATATGATGAAAAGCTATTTTAATGTGACTTAAAAGGAGGAAGTAAATCTTATATCCAAATGTTACTGAGTAACATGAGTATCAGTTCAAAAAATGGAATACATAATAAGTCAATTGGCTAGTCCACAAATATTTCTGCAGATATAATCATTCAAAATTTTGGAAGATGGTTTCCTTCTGACAAAAGGAAATCACTTTCCAGAAATTAAGGATAAATGATTTTAGTTGTTTGTTGTGGTATAATTTTGCTACAATTTATTATAAGCACTGTCGGTAGTTACCAAATAATTTTCATCAAAACGTACTTTTGTTACAAAATAGAATTTTACCCATTTTTTCAGTTACTTACTTCTCTCACTCTTCACTATAAACTTTTAGTTCCCATGCCTCCACTGATCACAAAGCTCTGTTTCATCATTTCTACAATTATTAGACTCTCATTTTTTCAAACCCACTGTTACTCCCATTACTCATTTCCCAGAATGACTTTTTTCTAACCTCAAGCTAATTCGCAAAGCTGTATTTGCTCTCCCTGCTTTCTACATAGAAGAACCTTCTCAGGTCACCATCTTATAGTTAAAGAGTTAAACCTTGTTATAAGGTCAAAATTAATTTGTTTTAATGCTGGCAAATCAGGAATACTTTCTACATTCTCTTTAACAATTTACAATCCATAGGCCACAGATGGGCTCAATACATGCCATTAAATTCAAATGCAACTTAGTACTTTTTAAGAGTTAAACAGTATATGCCGTCCTTCAGAAATCTAAAACAAGGATCCAAGAGAAGAAAATACTCAGTCTTTAAGAAAATCCAATACAATATTGTAAAGTAATTAGCCTTCAATTAAAATAAATTTATATTAAAAATAAAAAAAGAAAATCATTTAACTTTGAGGGCAACTTTCATTTCAAAGAACACTTACCAATTCAGTGACAAGAGGACGGACACTTCCTATATAAGAAGATAGCTGCCGCTGTTTCAAGGTATGCAGAGTATTTTCCCTGAAAATATATGTACAACTTCTTTTGAGAAGAACAATTTGTATACGTCTACTTAAAGAATCAAGTCAAGTCACAGTAAGAGTACCAACTCAGAAAAGGCATGAAAAACACTAAATACAAAAGGCATTTTAGCTCAGACGCTAACAATGTTGAACATTTTTTCATGACTTATTGACCATTTATGTACTTGCTTTTGTAAGGTATCTCTGTTCAGATCTTTGTCTTTTTTATTGGGTTATCTGTGTTACAAGCTGGAGTTCCTTATGAACTACAGGTTCTTTACGTTTCTTCCAATCTGTGGCTTGCCACCAATTCATTTTCTCAATTATGTCTTTTAATAAGAAGTTTTTAATTTTGGTAAAGTCAAATCACTCTTTCCCCATTACTGCTTTCTGTGACAATCACTTATTCTCCAAGTCACAAAAATGTCCTCTTATATTTTCCTCTAAAAAGCTTTAAGTTTTAGCTTTTACAATTGGGATTATGATCCATCTTGAATTAACTACTGGGTACAGTGCAAGGGGGGCTTCCCAGGTGATGCTAGTGGTAAAGAACCCACCTGGCAATGCAGGTTAGACCTAACAGATGCAGGTTCAATGCCCGGGTCAGGAAGATCCCCTGGAGGAGGGCACAACAACCCACTTCCATATTCTTGCCTGGAGAATGCCATGGACAGAGAAGCCTGGCAGGCTACAGTCCACAGGGTCATACCTAGTCAGACACGACTGAAGCGACTTAGTATGCACACATGGTGCAAGGGAGCTATCAAGGTTAATCTTTGTTCACACAGATACGCAGTTTTCTCTGTATGGTTTGTTCAAAAAACCTTTCTTTCCATCCCATGCTGCTTCGATGCCTTATTAAAAATCAAATGACCATATACGTGTGGCTTTGTTTTAGGATTCTCTACTCTCTTTTATTGATTGGAAAAAAAAAAAAAAGGAGACCAACAGGTAAAAATTTGCAAAAATCTTAACAGATATTTTAACTTAAAAATTTTTGTTTCTGGGGCTTCTCTGGTGGCCCAGTGGCTAAGACTCCACACTCTCAATGCAGGGGGCAGGCCTGGGTTTGATCCCTGGTCATGGAACTAGATTCCACATGCCACACAGTTAAACAAGCATTTTTAAAATTTTTTCTGAAAATGGAAATTTCTTTCAGAAAGTCAACACGAATCAAGATTTAAGATTTTAAAAACATATATGTTTGGTAACATTAATTTTCTAGTTAAGCAGAAAAAAAATTGATTTGCAGACTTTATACACATTACTGAATTCAAAGGCAAACTAAACGTTTCTCTTTTTTATGTTATTTTTTATTGGAGCATAGATGCTTTACAATATTGTGTGAGTTTCTGCTGTACAGCAAAGTAAATCAGCTAAATGTGTACATATACCCCCTCTTTTTTGAGTTCCTTCCCATTTAGCGAACTTTTTCTTTAACTCTTGAAATAAATTGTCCCTTTAACCTGGGGGTTGCTTTCTGGTTTCAAGGTTTTAACAATAAATTAGAAGCATTGCAGAATGTAGGAAAAAGGGGGAAAAAACACACACATAAGTAGCTAGAAACAGTAGAATTCTCTTGATGATCAAACTATGATTATTCAGAAAATGAGTGCTTGATAACATGATCATGTCATTCTTTTATTTTCAAGGCTTCCTATCACATTTAGGATAAAGTTCCAAACCCTTATTTCAGCTGACTGTCAAAGTCCTATATTAGTTGGTTCTCTTCAATCTCATTAACTACTATTCTTTTCCTTTGCTGTGTTCACACTGGCCTTCATGTGCAAATACTTTACGTTCTTAAAGTCACTGCAATTCCTGCTCTTGCCCAGAGCACTTGTCACTCAAGTTTTGCATGCCTGACCTCCTTTATTTCTTAAAAGCCTCTTACTCTTACTACCTGTAACCTTACTTCCCTAGAGAGGCTTTCCTTGGTCACCTCTTCTACTTAAAATAACTCCCATTATTATCCTCTATCCATCAACTCTTGATTCCTTTTTCTTTCAAAGCTATTAACACCTAACAGGATATATTTATTTGCTGTCTAACTCTTACACGATTATAAATCCCATAAAGGCAGGGCTTTTATCTGTTTTGCTCACAGACCGAATTCAGCAAGAACTGAATAAATGGTTGTTGAAAGATGAATAAACAAAATCAACATTAAGTGACTTCAGGATACAAGTTTAGTGACTTACCAATATACTGATTTTGCATAAAATTCAATATTATCGGAAAAATCTCCAATCTCATCTTTGGCAATGCTTTCTAACCAATCTACCACCAGCTAGGGAAAGGGGTAAAAAAAGAGCATTAACTATAAATTTTGTTAAGGATTTTATTTGAAGCAGTAGTACTCCTACAATTAAAAAAAAGTTTCTAATTCAAAAAATACCAAGTAGTAACTTTTTCTACCACTATGTTTACTTTTTAAAGATGTATAAATTTTATGGCAAAAGAAATTTTCTATAAGAATAATACAGTTTTTAATAGGCTATTCCTATAAATGCTAGGGCTATTATTTGAAAACCAAAAAACAAGGTGCTTACTTCCTTTTAATTATAAATTAAAAGATGAAAATGAAAAAAATCTAAGGAAAAAGTTTCAAATCTAAAAAACTTCATTTTTTAATGTCATTTACCTTTTCTCCATATTTTGCCCCCAAAATGTAAAAACTTTAGTCATACCTGACTTTGTCGGACAAGTGAATCTCTCTGAAACAATGCTTCCACAACTGCTTTTTCACTGGCATTAAGAGCCTATTTTAAAAATTTGATGGAAAAAAAGAAAAGAAGGTGCTCAAGGAACATTATCTCAACAGAATGGTAAAAGAGAATCTGAAATAAGTATATTTTATCACCCATAACTTTTTTAAGACAGCAAATCTGTATGTTCACCTTTGAAAATTTTTTATAAATAAATTTCAAACTGCTAGATCAATGAGCAGCTACTCTTACTTGATATTTTAATTCCTGGTTACACTTAAAATTTTTAAGTTCTATTTCTCCAGAGATGTTGTTTTAGAGAACAATAAAACATAAAACAAAATGAAGCAATTCACAGTAAAGGGCAGGATGCAGTCATGAGGCATATTAGGAAATTAACATTTAAATATTTTTAAATCTTTTCATTCTACACTGAAGTTGATAGATTATAAAACTTAAGAATAATCTAAAGTTCTAAAGACTGACTTAGACAACTGATATAAATATTAACAAGTTAAATCAAGCAATACAGTAAAAGGATAACATACAATGACCAAATCTATTAATTAATTCATCTTATTCATGGTTCAAGGAAGAGAGATACACATGAATCTTGTGAACATGTATGTGTACTCAGCCGTGTCCAACTGTTTGTGATGCCATGGACAGTAAACCCGCCAGGCTCCTGTCCATGGGATTTCCCAGGCAAGAATACTGGAGTTGGTAGACATTCCCTTCTCCAGATCTTGATAGATGCCAAAATGCCATTTGATAAAAATATCCTCGTAAATTAGAAATAAAAGAATATTTTGCCAATGTAATGGAGTATCTATTAATAGTCGAAGCCTATAGCAAATATACTTAACTGTAAAGAGAGAGACTCCTTTTAGAATCCAGAAGATGGAAAAAATAAGAATTGCTGAAATTACTCAAATTTTAAAGTTCTAGCTAATATATAAAACCAGAAAAAGCACTAAGTAGTTAAAAATATGCAAAGAGAGTCACAGTCATCACTATTTGTAGATTAACAGGAATGCCTACCTAGAATAGCATGATAATCAACAAAAAACTATCAAAATGTATAAGTGAGTTCAATAAATAGCCAAATATAAGATAAATAATCTTCCAAAATGTGCATCTCACTAGCTGGGAATGAAATAAGTATTTGCAGAATAAATAAATTAAAAGATTGAAAAAATATTTTAAAATATCAAGTGAAAAAGCAAGTTAACAAACGTGGTTGAAATCATTTATTATAAAATAAAAGTATCTTTTCTTTTTTGACTATTCATAGTTGCTTTAAACATAGGTTACTTTTTGTACTAAGAACACAAAAACAATTAAACCCTAAAAGAGCACCTGGTCTTTATGGTTTTAAAGGCATATTTTTACCAAGGATTCAAAGAACAGGTTAATTACTATGATTTTCAAACAAAGCGCGCGCACGCGTGCACACATACACACACACACACAGAGATGGAAGATATATGAACTTGTTCTGCAGAGGTGGCACAATCCAGGCACTAGAACTAGATATGAAAAAGTCACTAAAAAAGAAAATATATTTGGGGAACTTCTAAAAAAAATCAGCTAATAAAATTTAGTAGCATATTTAAGAATATATCATGACTCAAAGTTTACTCTGTTTGAGGATAGTTCAACATTAGAAAAACTATTAATGCAAACCATTATGCTAATAAATTAAAACAGTTATCTATAGGACTTCTCTGGTGGTCCAGTGGTTAAGAATCCACCTGCTAATGCAAGGGACATAGGTTTGATCCCTGGTCTGGGAAGATTCCACATGCCAAGGAAAACTAAGCCCATGAACTTCAGAGACCATGCCCTGCAACTAGAGAAAATCCATGTAGCAACAAGACCCAGTGCAGCCAAAAATAAAATAAATTTAAGACAGGTATCTACAGAAGATAAAAAGCATTTGACTGCAACTCTTAGCTAGTTACGAGAAAAAAAAATTCTTATTCTTCACTAAAACAAAACCATTCTTATCAAAAGTCAAGTACAAGAAAGGAATACCTGCTATCACTGATATAATTGTATGGGAGTTCTTAGTCCATGATATAAGGCAAGTAAGAGGAATAACAGACTATGGACTTCCTTGGTGGTACAGTGGATTGGAATCTTCCTGAGAATGCAAGGAACATGGATTTGATCCCTGGTCCAGGAAGATTCCACATGCTGTGGGGCAACTAAGCCCATGCGCCACAACTATTAAGCCTGAATGCTAGAGCTCCCATGCTGCAACCACAGAGCCTGTGTACCCCAACTACTGAAACCCACTGGCCTACAGCCCGTGCTCCACAACAAGAGAAGCCACAGCAATGAGAAGCCCATGCACTGCAACCAAGAGTAGCCCTCGCTCACTGCAACTAGAGAAAGCCCTCGCACAGAAAGGAAGACCCAGCACAGTCAAAAAAAATTAAAATAAAAATAAAGAGTAAACTTTCCTTAAAAATATAACAGAGTAGAAGGATTAAAAGAAATTCATTATTAGTAGATGATTTCTGCCAACACGGAAACCCAATAAAGTCAAATTTAAAACTTACTGGAGCAAATGAGAGGTCCAAAAGATGGTCAAATATGAGCTTTACATGTAAATCATTAGAAAATGTAACAGGAAAGGAAAGTCATTCTCAAAAGGATTAATGTAAATCCTTTATAAATGACTTTTATGAAGAGGACAAATCTATGTAATCTATAAAAGATCTAAACAATTAGAGATGCCATAGTCATGAATAGGAAAATCCAACATAGTTAAGACATCAGGTCTTCCCAAATTAATATACAGATTCAATATTACTCAATAAATTTCCCAAAAGGACTTTTAAAAAAGGAAATGAAAAAGTCTGTCTGGGAAAACGTGTGCAAAAATAACCCCAAATGTTTTTTAAAATGAAGAGAAGACTTACCCTACAAAATAGCAAAACTCCTGAGCTAGAGTGACCCAGTTGTGTAGTACTGGTTTTCAAATAAAGCAATCAAAACAAAAAAGATCTACATATAAATATGATAGGGCTTTTCTGGTAGCTCAGCTGGTAAAGAATCCGCCTGCAATGGAGGAGATCCCAGTTCGATTCCTGGGTCAGGAAGATCCACTGGAGAAGGGATAGGCTACCCACTCCAATATTCTTGGGCTTCCCTGGTGGCTCAGCTGGTAAAGAATCCACCTGCAATGCAGGAGATCTGGGTTTGATCCGGGATTAGGAAGATGCTCTGGAGAAGGGAACAGCTACCTACTCCAGTATTCTAGCCTGGAGAATTCCATGGACTGTATAGACCATGGGGTCACAAAGAGTGGGACACGACTGAGTAACTTTCACTTTCATAAATATGATAAAGGGTGTCAGGATAAATGGATATCCATTGGGAAAAAGTTAAATCTCTTGCTCCCTTCACAAACAATCTGGATGAATTAACTTCTTGTATAGGAAAAAAACTTCATGTAGAAGAAAACATTGAGAATAATTTTCACATGGATAAGGCTGGCCTTCCTTAATAAGATACGGTGAATGATAAAGGAAAGCAGGATGGATGTTGATCATTAAAGATGGAAATGCCTGCTTGACAAAGACCCCTGAAACAAAGCTGAAAGACAAGTGACAGAAATACTATCTTTACCATGTTGAGGAAAGAAAAAGAAAATAATGAACAGACAAGTGTGCAAAGAATAGAATTCATACAATATAAATACTTCAGAATGAAAACACTCCATCTTATTAATGATTAACGATTAATGATATGCATATTAAAATGAAGTACTTCCCCTCCAACTGGAAAAATCAAATGATTGATAGCAGAGTAAACATTTTCACATACTCTGACAGTATGAACTAGTACATTTCATTAGGAAGGCAACATGACAGTCTCTCAAACTTTGTCCCAATGATTTCACTTCCAGAAACATAGGAAATCCTCAAATATGTAGGTAAGTGTGAATGTTCATTGCACTGATTACTGTAAGAAAAATCCTGGGAACAATTTAGGTATGTCCAGCAGAATGTCTGAAAGAAATTATGGTACATCTATACTTTAGCATACTATGAAAAAATAAGGTAAACTTATATGAATTGACATGAAAAAAACTAAAAAATATTGATGAATAATAAAAACTCTCAGTGGACTTTCCGGGGGGATGAGAATTCACCTGCCAATGCAGGAGACACAGGTTAAATCCGAGAAGATTCCACATGCCACAGAGAAACTAAGACCCTGAGCCGCCCCTACTGAGCCCGTGTACTACAACTACTGAAGCCCATGCACTCAGAACCTGCACTTCTCAATAAGAAAAGTGACCACAGTGAGAAGCCTGGTCACCGAAACTAGAGAGCGCCCACACAAAGCAATGAAGACCCAGTGCAGCCAAAAATTTAATAAATTTTTTAAAATTTAAATTAAAAAAATAAAAACTCCCAGTATAATGTATAAATGAGAGCATACTGTTGCTACTGCTGCTAAGTCACCCCAGTCGTGTCCAACTCTGTGCGACCCCATAGACGGCAGCCCACCAGGCTCCCCCGTCCCTGGGATTCTCCAGGCAAGAACACTGGAGTGGGTTGCCATTTCTTCGCCAATGATGAAAGTGAAAAGTGAAAGGGAAGCTGCTCAGTCGTGTCCCAACTCGCAGCGACCCCAGGGACTGCAGCGACACCGTGGACTGCAGCCCACCAGGCTCCTCCGTCCATGGGATTTTCCAGGCAAAAGTACTGGAGTAGGGTGCCACTGCCTTCTCTGAAATGAGAGCATACTATATGGTAAAAAAAAAAAAAAAAAAGAGAATACCCCCTTCCCCTGCCCAAACCATCCCTACCAAACAAAAGCCAGGGAGACTTGACAAAAATTACTGCCATAATTTCTAAGAAAAATGATTAAAGTTTTGGCTTAAGTGGTGGCAACAGAAACAAGATGAGAGATCAGAACTGCAACAGAAGAGACAGAGTCAGCAAAGTCTGATACAAAACGTGCAGCTGCTTCTGAGATGAGGCAGAGACCAGTCTAGACCCTGGCTACTCAAGGTGCAGTTTACAGACCAACTACACCAGCACCATCTGGGAGCCTGTTAAAAATTCAGACTCATAGGCCCATCCCAGACCTACCTAATCAGAATCTGCACGTTAACAAGATCCCCAGGTGACTGATGTGCACAGCAAAGTTTGAGAAGTGCTGGCTTGGGGAATATTCATTGGTCATGGTACTATCCACTGAAAAATAAGAGTGGGTTTAACTTTTGACAGGTTGGAGTTATGGTACTTGAAAATTATTTTGCTTTAGAAGAAAAAAAGAAATACATTTGACCCAGGAACAATACAAGGGTTAGTCAGGGTTATCGATCCTCCTTGTACTCGAAAATCCAAATATAATTTTACAGTTGGTTCTCTATACTGCTGCTTTCCTCTATCCTGAGAATCCAACCAGCTGCAGATTGTGTAATACTGTAGTATGCGTTTAGTGGGGAAAAAAAAAACAATCTGCATACTAAGTGGACCCATGTTGTTCAAGAGTTAACTGTAGAAGGTGCTGACTTCTGAAGCGGGGCAAAATGGCTAGGTTCCCACAGGTCTGCTGGGAGGTGAAGAAAACTATAAGAAACAATTTACAGAATGAGACAGAGTTGGGTGACTCATTCCCTTCAGGCTCTATCTTCTCTCTGCTTGGAGTCTCTAGGAGAGGACAAAATACATTCAGCACTGCAAATAAGTCTGCACAATTTAACAACTTGACTAACACCTGGCGTGCTGCAGTCCACGGGGCTGCAAAGAGTCGGATATGACTGGGCGACTGAACAACAACTAAAATACCTTTACTAGGAACCAAGTCACTGCAACACCCCACCCAAACTGCACTAGAAAAAAAAAAAGCTTCTGTTGAATGGCCCAAGGGACAGCTCCTTCAAATTTCCTAGAAATTCAATGTTTCAAGTTCAGTGAGACACATCCTTCACTGTCTTAGAGGGTCCTTGGTCTGAAGGAAGACATTTTTAGAACACTGTGATCGCTCTTCCCAAGGCTTAAGTAAATATTTCAAACAGACATTCTCAACTTGATCTTAAAAAAACACCCATAAAACTTCTGTGTATATATACGTATAAAGATGCAAAGAAAATGTCTGGTAGGATACATCCTAAATTGTTAGACTGAATAGTACAAAGGATAAAACAGAACTTACACCTTTCACTCTGTGTACATCAGTTTTGCTTACTGTATCTTTTATTTACTTGTAAAATTTTAAAAATGGCGAAACTCTAGATGGAGGGTCAAAAATTAAATTCTACTATAAAAACCATTTAAATTTTTGAGCATTTATAAAGGAAAAAATAATATAAAACTTACAGTAATTGCAAACATACTTTCATCTTCTAATGCAGACTGTATTCGGTCTCTGGGGAAAAACAACACAAAATGAAAAAGCCTTATTTCACAAGAGTAAATGAAATCACCATTAAGCTAATTCACGCACAAACCTGCATTCCATCTGGGGTAACTTAGCCAACATGCTTTAAAATCAAGAATCAAGTAGTAAATGCCTTCTGACTCTAATATTGACAAAAACAGTATCTACTAAAAATAAACACAATACAAAGTCTTTGATGGCCACCTACTAATGCAAAAACTAACTTTTCAATGTAACGTTTTCATATGGCCAAAATGAAAAAATACGATTTCTCTTGAGGTATTCTGACTAGAATGAGAAAGCAACAGAATGAGAGCCAAAACCAAGGAGCATCTAAGAAAAATTTGGTTAACTTCTCTCAGACTTCTACATTATATAAAGTGTATCTGTCACTTTTTTCCTTAATCTATCTTCTTTTAAACACTGCTATGTTTTTTAACACTTTCCTTAAATCTTTACAAATATCCAATCCGTGGTAGTTACCAACTTTATGATTTAATATTCCCCTCTTTCCTCCTAACTCACCTCTGACAACTAAAGGCATCAGACATGATAAGCATCATAAAATGGCAGAACCTATTTCCAAACACACCTCATTCTAACTTCTAAGTTAATCGCCAGTTTATTTCTGAGTCCTACACAACTTTACCTATACAAAGAAGCCAGCAGCCTCCATGTGACCATCTCCTGTTGAAGAAGCCAGAGCATACTGGCAGTTTTTGAAAACTTCTGAAGTCCAGGTGTTGCTCGGCTCACTATTTTGTTCAATATATTTACCTGAATTAAAGACACAAATGTAAAAAGGTTTTCTGTAATTCTGAGTCACAACTTTGTATTCTTCAAGTACATAGTGCCAATAGTACAAATTTACATTACAAATTTTTCCTATTGCCTTTTTAAATTAAATGTAATGTAACATTCCCACTAGAAAGGGCCTTACTTTGAAGTAAGGTGTGTCTAGGTGAGTGTGTATGTAAAAGTTTAACATACTCTAGATTTCAGATTCAACAGTAACAGCCATGAGTACATTTTTCTCCCTGTAGATCAACCCAGAAGATAGCTAAATTTAACCTATGCCTGGTAAAATCATATATCATGAACCAACAGAGCAGAATGAACATTAAAAATAAGATACTTTCAAATTATCTGAAAAATCTATACCATATAAAAAAAATTAAGAAAAATTCTCCTACTTTTGTACCAGTCTTTTCCTAAGACTCCTTTTCCTATTTGGCACCAGGCGTTGTTCCATGTCCAGTTCTAACTGTTGCTTCCTGACCTGCACACAGATTTCTCAAGAGGCAGGTCAGGTGGTCTGGTATTCCCATCTCTTTCAAATTTTCCACAGTTTACTGTGATCCACACAGTCAAAGGCTTTGGCATAGTCAATAAAGCAGTTTTTCTGGAACTCTCTTGCTTTTTCCATGATCCAGCGGATGTTGGCAATTTGATCTCTGGTTCCTCTGCCTTTTCTAAATTCAGCTTGAACATCAGGAAGTTCACGGTTCACGTACTGCTGAAGCCTGGCTTGGAGAATTTTGAGCATTACTTTACTAGCATGTGAGATGAGTGCAATTGTGGGGTAGTTTGAGCATTCTTTGGCATTGCCTTTCTTTGGGATTGGAATGAACACTGACCTTTTCCAGTCCCGTGGCCACTGCTGAGTTTTCCAAATTTGCTGGCATATTGAGTGCAGCACTTTCACAGCATCATCTTTTAGGATTTGAAATAGCTCAACTGGAATTCCATCACCTCCACTAGCTTTGTTTGTAGTGATGATTCCTAAGGCCCACTTGACTTCACATTCCAGGGTGTCTGGCTCTAGGTGAGTGATCACACCTTTGTGATTATCTGGGTCATGAAGATCTTTTTTGTACAGTTCTTCTGCGTATTCTTGCCACCTCTTCTTAATATCTTGTTTCTGTTAGGTCCATACCATTTCTGTCCATTATTGTGCCCATCTTTGCATGAAATGTTCCCTTGGTATCTCTAATTTTCTTGAAGAGATCTCTAGTCTTTCCCATTCTATTGTTTTACTCTATTTCTTTGCATTGATCGCTGAGGAAGGCTTTATCTCTCTTTGCTATTCTTTGGAACTCGGCCTTGGAACCCATTCAAACGGGTTCCTTTTCTCCTTTGCCTTTGGCTTCTCTTCTCATAGCTATTTGTAAGGCCTCCTCAGTTAGCCATTTTGCTTTTTTGCATTTCTTTTTCTTGGGGATGGTCTTGATCCCTGTCTCCTATACAATGTCACAAACCTCTGTCATAGTTCATCAGGCACTCTATCAGATTTAGTCCCTTAAACCTATTTCTCATTTCCACTGTATAACCATAAGAGATTTAATTCAGGTCATATGTGAATGGTCTAGCGGTTTTCCCTACTTTCTTCAATTTAAGTCTGAACTTGGCAATGAGTTCATGATCTGAGCCACAGTCAGCTGTCGGTCTTGTTTTTGCAGACCGTATACAGTTTCTCCATCTTTGGCTGCAAAGAATATAATCAACCCGATTTCGGTGTTGACCATCTGCTGGTGTCTATG
The DNA here is from genome assembly GCA_006408695.1 of Aepyceros melampus. Classification (NCBI taxonomy): domain Eukaryota; kingdom Metazoa; phylum Chordata; class Mammalia; order Artiodactyla; family Bovidae; genus Aepyceros; species Aepyceros melampus. Next base: position 191,604 of record SJXQ01004501.1, on the reverse strand, counting down.
TGTAGTCTTCTCTTGCGTTGTTGGAAGAGGGTGTTTACTATGACCAGTGCATTCTCTTGGCAAAACTCTATTAGCCTTTGCCCTGCTTCATTCTGTACTCCAAGACCAAATTTGCCTGTTACTCCAGGTATTTCTTGATTTAAATGCTCAAAAAAGGTTGGCTATGACTATTATTTCAGTTATTCTTGAAGTTGTTTTCCTTTTCTTTAAAATAGACAACTTTCTGAGTAGTTTTAGATTCACAGCAAAACTGAATAAAGTACAGCGAGTTCTCATTACTTTCTGTCCCATATATACACACTCTTTCCCCCTACTATCAGTATCCAGTACCTGAGTGGAACATCTGTTACAATCAATGAAACTACATTGACATGTCATTATTACCCAATGTCCATAATTTACAGAAGGGTTCACTCTTGGTGCTGTACATTCTATTGGTTTTGATAAATGTATAATGATGTACCCATCATATAATATCATTATAATGTGCTCAGTCTCGTACAACTCTTTGCAACCCAAATGGACTGTAGCCCACCAGGCTCCTCTATCCCTGGAATTTTCCAGGCAAGAATACTGGAATGGGTTACCATCTCCTGCAAATCCTACTTCTACTTATTAAATATCACTCCCCTAAAACTCTACTGTGCTTCACTTTCTATCCTTATCTCTCCTTAAACTCTGGCAACTGCTGATCTTTTTATTCTAAGTTTTCCCTTTTCCAACATATCATACAGTTGGAATCATGCATATGTACCTTTGCGTATCGGCTTCTTTCACTTAGTGATATACATTCAGGGTCCATCCTCAACTCTTTATGGCTTGATAGTTCATTACTTTTAAGGGCTGTGTAATATTACACAAACTAGATGAACCACAGCTGACTTACCCATTCTCTTACTAAAGGACATCTTGATTGCTTCCAAATTCAGGTTACTATGAATAAAGCTGCTATAAACATCTATGCATAAGCTTTTATGTGGACATAAATTTTTTTAATCTTTGGGGTAAATATCAAAGAGTATGAATGTTGGATTATATGGCAAGAGTATGTTTACTTTTCTAAGAAACTGAGAGATTATGGTCCAAAGTGCTATCATTTTGCATCCCTAAAAATAATAAATGAGAATTCATGTTACACATCTTTGTCAGCATTTGGTTTTGTTAGTGTTTCAGATTTTGGTTATTCTAACACGTGTATAGTAGCATCTTGTTTTAATTTGCAACTCCCTAATGACACATGATGTATTTAAAAAATTTTTTTTCAATCTTCACTTTATATTGGAGTAGACTTGATGTACAATGTTGTATTGATATTTAACATCTTTTCATATACTTATTTGCCATCTGCAGATCTTCTCTGATGAGGTGTCTGTTTACATGTTTTGTCCACTTTTTAACTGGATTGTTCATTTTCTTATGGTTGAGTTTTAAGTTCTTGGTATAGTTTCGGTTTTCCTTTGTCAAAGTTGCAGAATCCTTCTGTCCTTAAAAGAAATACTATAAGATTCTCAATGTGTAAAAAGTAGATCTGCTCTGGCTGACTTTCTAACTATCTCTAAGACATCCTCCTTAAATACAGGAAGGATATTCACAAGCTAATGTTGTTCAGAAAAAACCTGATTACTGAAGTCTGACCAACAATGAAGTGAAATAACTTACCTGACTACTACAAATGTTCTCATACTCTTCTACAAGGTCAAAAACAGTAGTTGAAGAGTGTTTCAAAAAAGATTGCAGGAAATCAGAAAACATACTCATGGACGCTAGACACAATAAACAGAAGAGGAACAGACAAATTAAGTGACATACTTTCAAGTCATTCTATTTGTTTGAAAACTTAAAACATAGCTCTAAATCCTCTCTTGAAACTACTGTGTTTTAAAAAATACATGATTGTGGTAAAATACATGTAACCAAATTTGTAATTTTAACCATTTTTAAGTGTTCAGTGGCAGAAAGTACTTTCACAGAGCTGTGCCACAATAACCACCATCTGACCACAGAACTCTTTGTTTTTTGCAAACCTAAAATCCCAGAGAGCCAAGGCAATCCTGAGAAAGAACAAAGCTGGAGGCATCACACTTCCTGATATCACACTATACAACAAAGGCTAGTATTCAAAACAGTACTGACATAAAAACAGACACACAAACCAATGGAACAGAATAGAGAATCCAGAAATAAACTCCTACGTATATAGTCAAGAAATATTTGACAAGGAAGCCATGAATACTGAATGGAGAAAGAATAGTTTCTTTAAATAAACAGTGCCAAGGAAACTGGAAAATCACATGCAGAAAACCAAAACTGGATCCCTTATCTTACACAACTCATAAAACTGAACTTGAAATGGATTAAAGACTTAAATGATGACTTTCCTGGTGGTCAAGTGGTTAAGAATCTGCCTGCCAATAGAGGGGATAGGGATTCAATCCCTGGTCCAGGAAGAATCCACATGCCTCAGCACAACTAAGGCTGTGGATCACAGCTACTGAGTCTGCACTCTGGAGCCTGTGTGCTGCAACGACTGAACCCTTGAGCCCTAGAGCCCACGCTCTGCAACAAGCAAAGCCATCAAAATGAGAAGCCCATGCATCGCAAGTTGAGTGTAGCCCCAGCTTCCCACAAGTAGAGAAAGCCCATGAGCAGCAATGAAGACCAAGTACAGCCAAAACTTGGAGAGAAAAAATGTATATATGTGAAACCTGAAACTGTATAATGCTTAGAAAAAAACATAGGGAAAAACTTCTTGACACCTGTCTTGAGAATAATTTTTGGATATGACACCAAAGCACAAGCGACAAAAGCAAAAAATCAACAAGTGGGACTATATCAACTAAAAAGCTCTGCACAGCAAAAGATACAATCAACAAAATGAATTGGCAACCTATGGAATGAGAGAAAATATTTGTATCTGTACAAACCATGTATCTGATAAAACGTTAATTTTCAAAATATATGAAGAACTCATAAAAATCAAAAACAAACAATACGATTTAAAAATGGGCAGAGGAACTGAACAGACATTTCTCCAGAGATGGCATACAAATAGCTAACACATACATGGAAAGATGCTCAACAACACTAAGCAGCAGGGAAATACAGACGAAAGCCACAGTGAGGCATCAGCACACATGTGTAAGAACAAGTGTCACCAATCAATAAGACTCGAGACGGCAAGTGCTGGTGAAGATGTAGAGAAAAGGGAACGTTTGTGCACTACTGGTGAGAACGTAAATTAGTTTAGCCACTATGGCAAACAGTAAGAAGGTTTCTTAAAAAATTAAAAATAGAACTACCAAATGATCTAGCAATACCACTTCTGGATATATATTCAAAGGAAATGAAAACAGGCTAACAAAAAGGTATCTACAGGAACTTCCCTATGAATACAGTGGTACAGTGGATGGGAATCTGTCTGCCAGTGGAGACACAGGTTGATCCCTTGTCTGGGAAGATTCCATATGCCGTGGAGCAACTAAACCTGTGGGCCACAACTACTGAAGCCAATGTACCTAGTCTGTGCTCCACAACAAGAGAAGCGTTGCAACGAGAAGCCCATGCACTGCAATGAACAGCAGTCCCAACTCCGTTGCCCCAACTACAGAAAGCCTGCACACAGCAATGAAGACCCAGTGCAACCAAAAATAATAAATAAAAAGAAAAGGCAGCTGTACTCTCGTTTGCACTGTGGCATTGTTCACCACAGCCAAGATAGGGAAAAAACCCAAGTATCCATCACCAGATAAACAGATAGAAAAGCGGCCTTGTGTGTATACACACACATACACACATACATATATATATATATAGTATGTGTATATATATATAGGCCTGCCTGGTGACTCAGAGGTAAGAATCTGCCTGCTGATGCAGGAGACGTGGGTTCGATCCCTGGGTCAGGAAGATCCCCTGGAGAAAGAAATGACAACCCACTCCAGTATTCTTGCCTGGGAAATTGCAGAGGAACCGGGCGGGCTATAGTCTATGAGGTCACAAAAGAGTTGGGCATGACTTAGCGACTAAACAACATATTAATACATACATAAACACACACACACAAAACCAGAATATTTTTCAGCTATGAAAAAGTGATCTGCTATTTACAACAGGACAGACCCTGGATAAACCCCAAAGGCATTAAGTAAAATAAATCTAACAGCTAACAGAGAGATAAATACTGTACTGTATCACTCATGAGGAATCTAAAAAAGCAAAACTCAAAGAACCAGAGCCTGGAACGGTGGTTTCCAGGGTCTGGAGGATAAGGGAACTGTGAGATGTTGGTTCAAGTGTACAAACGTACAGTGAGCAGATGAATAAATTCTGAAAATCCAATGCACAGCATTGTTATAGTCAATAAATCTGCACTACATAGTTCAAAGTTGCTAAGAGATGAGATCTTAAATGTTCTTATCACAGAAATGATAATTATATAATGTGAAAGTATCAGAGATGTTAGCTAACACTAATAATCATATTACAATATACAAGAGTTTCAAAGCAATATATCATACACCTTAAACTTACAGAACGTCAATTTCAAAAGAAAACGAAAACAAAAAACCCTAACACTGTAACTCTTCATTCTCCGCTGTCCCTAGAGCTTTGCAATCATTATTCCACTTTCTATGTCTATGAGTTTGACTACTCTAGCTGTCTCATGTAAGTGAAATCATACAGTATTTGGTCCCTATGCTACTGGCTTATTTCATCAGGCATAAAGTCCTCAAAGTTCATTAATGTTGTAGCATGTGTCTGAATTATATCCCACTAAAAAGTATTGGGGGCAGGAGGAGAAGCGGACAACAGAGGATGAGATGGCTGGATGGCACACGGACTCGATGGACATGAGTCTGAGTGAACTCCGGGAGTTGGTGATGGACAGGGAGGCCTGGCGTGCTGCGATTCATGGGGTCGCAAAGAGTCGGACACGACTGAGCGACTGAGCTGAACTGAAAAAGTATTTATCATATTTTATCCTTTATCCATCAATGGGATTTGGGTTCCTTCTATCTTTCGTTCACAGGGCTATGAACGAGGAAATACAAAACTCTTTAAAATCTGGTATTTACTTCTTTTGGAATATACCCAGAGGTCATGTCCAACTCTTTGTGACCCCATGGACTATACAGTCCATGGAATTCTCCAAGCCAGAACACTGGAGTGGGTAGCCTTTCCCTTCTCCAGGGGATCTTCCCAACCCAGGAATCTGCCCTCAATACAGGAGACCTGGGTTCGATTCCTTCCCAACCCAGGTCTCCTGTATTGAGGGCAGATTCTTTACCAGCTGAGCCCCAAGGGAAGCCCATACCCAGAGGTAGAATTGCTAAATCATGAGGTAATTCTATTTTTAATTTTTTGAGGAACGACCATATTGTTTGCCACAGTACTGCACCATTTCGCATTCCCACCACCAACACACAAGAGTTCCAATTTTCCCATATCCTTGCCAACAGTTACCATTTCCTATTTATTTGGGGTTTTTTGTTTTGTTTTGTTTTGTTTGAGAGTAGCCATCTTAATGGGTGTGAGGTGCTGTCTCACTGTAGTTTTGATTTGCATTTCCTTAATGATTACTACATCCATCCAGTGCTCAGTTGTGTCCAACTCTTTGTGATTCCCTAGACTACAGCCCACCAGGCTCCTCTGTCCATGGGATTTTCCAGGCAAAAATACTGGAGTGGGTTGCCACTTCCTTCTTCAGGGCACCTTCCCAACCCAGGGACTAAATCTCCATCTCATGCACTGCAGGTGGATTCTTTACCACTTGAGTTATACTGAGCAAATTTTCATGTGCATAATAGCTGCTTTTGTATTTTCTTTGGAGAAATATCTATACAAGTTATCTGTCCATTTTTAGTTGGATTGTCTTCTGCTACTGTTGAGTTGTAGTTCTTTTTATATCCTTAATATTAATTTTTCAACTTGCAAATATATTCTCACATTCTGTGGCCTTTTCACTCTATTGACTGTATTTTCTGACCCATATTTTGATGTAGTCCAACTTATCTATTTAGTCTTCTGTCACCTATAAGTCTTTTAAGATTCCAAAGATATATTAGTTATTAGCCTGTCAACAATTACTACAAAAACATGAGCCAAATTTTAAAACACCTGAATTATATTTTAAGTACACCATAACAAAGTAACTGGGAAAGTTATAGCAGATCCTAAAATGACATGCTTTATTCAGGGAAAATATATACACCCTACTATAATATTGTATATCTAAGTCCTCAGCCATGGTTCATACTAAACATGAAATTCTTAGATTTTATATATTAAGTACAAAGCATTTTTGAATTACTCAATATTTAAATGCTTATCACTGGCATATACTACAAAGAAGTAGTAGTCACTACATTGTTAAGAGAAGGGTGCTGAAATTAAACTGCTCAGTTTTAAATCCTGGTGCCATCACTTCCTAGCCAGGTAAGCTCAAACAGGTTACTTAATATATCTGAGCAGCTGTTTCCTTTCCACAAAAATGAAAGTTATTGTATCTATTTAATGGACCATGAAATGTATTAACATGCATACTGCTGCTACTGCTAAGTCGCTTCAGTCGTGTCCAACTCTGTGCGACCCCATAGATGGCAGCCCACCAGGCTCCTCCATCCCTGGGATTCTCCAGGCAAGAACACTGGAGTGGGTTGCCATTTCCTTCTCCAATGATGAAAGTGAAAAGTGAAAGGGAAGCCGCTCAGTTGTGTCCAACTTGCAGCGACCCCAGGGACTGCAGCCCACCAGGCTCCTCCGTCCATGGGATTTTCCAGGCAAGAGTCCTGGAGTGGGGTGGCATTGCCTTCTCCGAACGTGCATACAGTGGTAAGCATACTGACTAGCACTCATATATGTTAGTCTGTGATGATAAATAACGAAGAATCTATGTCATAATGTGCAGCTATAAACACACTAAAAGCAAATGCTTTTCCCAAAAGGGAATGGTAATAACCAGCCTAAAGTCAGAATGGTCACAATACTATTTGAAGAAACAGCATTAGCATTCAGGCCAAAACAAAACATGTCAACAATGTCATAAAAATTAAACAAAAAGAGAAGCTCTCTCAACAGCACAAGTTTGGAAAGAATAAAAGCATTAGCAACTAGTCTAATAACCCAACAGGGAGCTATTTACACTGAAAAGATTAAATGGCAGGATGCTGCTCCAACTGAGAACTAAGGTGAGGTTCTCAACCTTCTAGAGTTACTACTGGGTTGGCCAAAAATTTCACTGAAAAACCCAAACAAAACTTGGCTAACCCATTATCATCAAGTGGCACAGCCATCACCATAACTAATAAGCATAACAAAAAATATTTTTAAATATTCAGGAATAGGAGATGATTTCCTTGATGTTAGTAAAATGACAAACTACTGTGTTATACGGAGAAGGCAATGGCAAAGACCAAAGCTATTTTACCAGCTTCTCCAGGATCATCCTCTCGTAACATAACAGCACTGAGGGTAACATCCTCTGTTACACTGTGGGGCTCTGCATTTGTAAACAGCCCTGCACGCTGTGATGAGAAAGCAGTGGCCCAGTTACTGTCATCCAGGTTAGTCACCTAAAAGATAAGGGAGATACAGAAAAGTAATATAGTTATTGCCACTGAGTGAATACAGACTTTAACACTACTAACATTTTTTTTTAAAAACATGTGTTTTTCACTTTTAAAAGATAGCCCCATGATTATTTTGTTAAGGATATTATGGCTGTGTTTTCTTCTTTGCACTACTCCATACTTTTATGCATTAGTGAAAGTGTTAGCCACTCAGTTGTCTCCAATTCTTCATGACCCCATAGCGTGTAGCCCACCAGGCTCCTCTGTTGATGAAATTTACTCTCTAGGACTACTTCAAATCAATTTTTTAATTTTGGGAAATATTATGGGATAATGACTCAGTTTCTTAAACAAATAAATGGTAATGTAAAAAAAGGATGATTTAGAAACTTACAGATTTAAGTACTTGAGACATACCAAGCAAATGCAATGTCTTAAAATATCCAGGCATGAGCAACAATAAAAATGTACCTTTAAATTAGTCTCCCCAAGGGAAAATGCTAAAGGTGGGTGCTGGGACCCTATATATTAATGAGACAGTAACTATGGGCTGAGGAGAGTTTAGCTTTGGCTTCCGTAAGACTGATTTCCTTCTGGGTATTCATCATCATTCAAGCATCACTACGAACAAAGCTAGTGGAGGTGATGGAATTCCAGTTGAGCTGTTTCAAATCCTGAAAGATGATGCTGTGAAAGTGCTGCACTCAATATGCCAGCAAATCTGGAAAACTCAGCAGTGGCCACAGGACTGGAAAAGGTCAGTTTTCATCCCAATTCCAAAGAAAGGCAATGCCAAAGAATGCTCAAACTACCGCACAATTGCACTCATCTCACCTGCTAGTAAAGTAATGCTCAAAATTCTCCAAGCCAAAGCTGAAACTCTAGTACTTTGGCCACCTCATGCGAAGAGTTGACTCATTGGAAAAGACCCTGATGCTGGGAGGGATTGGGGGCAGGAGGAGAAGGGGATGACAGAGGATGAGATGGCTGGATGGCATCACCGACTGTATGGACGTGAGTTTGAGTGAACTCCGGGAGATGGTGATGGACAGGGAGGCCTGGCGTGCTGCGATTCATGGGGTCGCAGAGTCAGACACGACTGAGCGACTGAACTGAACTGAAGAAACTTATAGATACACAACTAGAATTAAAGCATATTGAAGAATCTTGTTCTCCTTAGAACTCTATTTTTGTTATAAAAAAGAAATCTAACAAATGGTGTCACCTAACAGACCTTAGAAAAGTTAATGCATCTTTGAAACCTATGGGTGCATTACAACCAGGAATCCCATCACCTACCAGTACTCCTCAAAATTGGCATATTTGGAATATTTTGGAGAATTTTCATTTCATTATCCTGGTAAGCTGTGGAATTTCTTCAAAAATACTGAATTTGTTATTTCTCACATTATCAGCTCACAGCCTATACCAAAGGCTGAGGTTTTTTATATAGATGGGACTAAAAATGCCAAAGCTTCATTCTGGTCTCTTAAGGAATATAAAGTCTTTTATACTAAGTTTCATTCTGCTCAACAAAATTAATTATATGCTCTTATTTATTTGCCTACATCCTTACCCCATTAATATAGTTTCTGACTCTATATACTCTGTTTTTGCATTAAAAAATATAGAAACCTCCACCATAAACTCCAATCAACCTATTATTCAACAACTCTTTTTCGAACTACAATCTGTTGTTAGAAACCACAATTCTCCCATTTATATTACACATATTCGAACACATTCTTGTCTTCAGGGCCCCATGACTTATGATAATGAACAAGCAGATAAACTGGTTTCCTTTGCTACTCCAGAGGAACAGCATGCTCTGTTGCATAACAATGCTGGCTCCCTACACCAGCTATGGAAATCCCATACCGCCAGGCTAAAGAAATTATTAGTAATTGCTCTACTTGTAGACCTCTACATCTTCAACCCATCACACAAGGTATTAATCCTCGCGGTTTGCAACCTAATGAACTATGGCAAATGGATATAACTCATTGCCCTGAACTCTCTCCATCTTCTTTCTTGCATGTCTGTATCGACACTAATTCTCCTTTACTTTGGGCCACACCTCTTCGTGGTGAGGCTACACAACATGTTATAACTCACTTATTAGCTTGTTTTGCTGTAATGGGAACTCCTAGTTCTATAAAAACAGACAATGGCCCTGCCTATATTTCTAGACACTTTAAACAATTTTTACAATCTTTTTCTATTAAACATATTACAGGTATTCCTTATAATCCACAGGCACAAGGCATAGTTGAATGAGCACATCACACACTAAAGTTGCAAATACAAAAATTTAAAAAGAGGGAATACACAGGAACACTACTGTCTTCTTTATCTAAAGCAGACTTTACTAGATTCAAACATAAGATATTTTCTAAACCTATAACTATTGTTAATACAGCTTTATTTGTTTTAAATTTTTTAAACTTACCACAGAGATATCTTAACAAGAGCAGAAAGGCATTTCGAGGAATTGAAGGACATTTCTCTTCCTCTGCCCATTTGGTACCAAGACAGGTTAACGAAACAATGGAAATCTGGGAAACTAATCTTACAGGGAAAGGGGTATGCTTGTATTTCCCCAGATGGATCCAACGAACTCACATGGCTTCCTCTTCAGAATATTCGACCCAAGGGGGCCCCAGGCCTTCAAAATGGAGACGGGACAACAAAGGACCCAGGAGGAAGAAATTCCAACATGGGCCATGACAGCTCTAAAGATCTTCAAGAAGCACCACCCTCGGCAGCATCACCCCTATGATCTCCCTACTTGGGGAAAAATAAAAACCCCTACTAATCGAGCTGAAAATTTGGTCTCTCAACAGGGATTGCCTCAGAGTCCTGAATACGTTCTCCTGGCAATGCTCAGTCTTTGGCCTGTACCTCACCCAGCTCGAGCTCGGACTAATACCCAACCCCCCTCTATTACAGGTGGTCAAATGGACAGAGAGGACCAATCGTTTCAACTAATGACTCTATACATATGCCTTCTCCCTAGTACATGAAAGGGCCCTCACACCATGGGGAGGAGGGAAAACTAATTAACATTTATTTAGGATATTAAGTCCTTCCCTTGTGCAGGGGCCCAGGGAAACTACGCTAAACGTCAGCCAACAAACTTGAGTTTCCAACAAACTTGGGTTTTCGTCCTGCCTCCAAAAGAAGACCTTGGGACACTGCTTGGGTTATTTACTGTGAACCATGTTTACACTACTGAAACTTTAGGGAAAGAGTTAGGGAAAGAACGAAAAACATTATGTAAAAGGTTACTGATGAAACATTACCATGACAAAGGACTTCTTGGCTGGCTTGAAGGTGAAATGGCACCCCCTCCTCCTCCTATCATTCTCGATAAACAGAGTGGGCCTAAACAATGGGACATTTGGGCTGCAAGCACCGAAAAACTTGGAACTTGGACCAGATAAACGGACTAGTCGTAGTCATAGTAACTATTTCTATAATCAGTCATATTTTATACAGAGGGCTATGTCCCACTTCGTTTTGTTATAGCCATAGGAAATTTACAATAAGACTTTACGTTCTGTAACCTGTATTAATTGTAAACTATATACTTGTCTTAATTCCTCTCTTTAAGAAATGATTCCCTTTTGACTCTTCGATCTCCACGTAATTTGTAGTTACCAGTAAATCTCCAATGACCCTGGGAAGAAGATCCCATGGTTGGACTTGCTTCTAGATTACCTCAATTTTGTGTTACTCTTGCTTCATTTTAATCATAGTGCCTACAACTGGATGCAAATCAAATTTCATTTTACAAATATAATAAATTAGGGAGGAATGTCAGGAAGCATTTAACAGGAGGCTTCCTGTGTGCTGTTTTGGATCTGTCAGGAATCCTCTATTCCTTATCAATTCCTGAATATTCAGGAATTAAGCACTAGAGGCAAGCCTCTCCAGGGCTGAGGGATCCAGGCATTTCCTTCGTTAGCTTTTCTATACAGTGATAAGTACCCTCTTCCTTCTTATGAACCATACAGTAAAAGTGATTATTTACAACTCTCTCTCTCTTTAATATGGATCACCTATGTTTTGTAAGTCTGGAATTTCAATCTTTACCTTCACTGAGAGTAACTACAGTATATATGCCCACACTATGCTGATTAAAACACCTTCGCTCCATCAGAGCTCTGGTCCCCATGTCTTTCTCTCTCTTTCTCTCTCTCGCAGGCTATTTCTTTGGAGTGCAGAGGCCCTCTGAGTTCAACCTTCCTGCCTGGCTTCTAAGACCCTCTCGAGAAGGCGCTCTGCACCTTCACCTCATCGAGAGGGTGCCTGAGGCCTCTGTGAACAGAGCAAGCCCCGTGCCAGGGGCTTTATTGGCTTTCTGCATAAACCAAGGAATATCAGCCTCTTACTCTTTCCTTTCCTTTCTTATTGGTTGACTCCAAACCACCAGGTTCTGGTCCATTAAAGGAACTCAACACTGGACAAAAAAGATGTTCAGTTCAGTCACTCAGTTGTGTCTGACTCTTTGCAACCCCATGGACTGCAGCACGCCAGGCTTCCCTGTCCATTACCAACTCCCAGAGCTTACTCAAATTCATGTCCATTGAATCAGTGATGCCATCCAACCATCTTATCCTCTGTCGTCCCCTTCTCCTCCCACCTTCAAACTTTCCCAGCATCAGGGTCTTTTCCAATGAGTCAGCTCTTCGCATCAGGTGGCCAAAGTATTGAAGTTTCAGCTTTAGCATTAGGATAGACTAATTGGATCTTCTTGCAGTCCAAGGAACCCTCAAGAGTCTTCTCCAACACCACAGTTCAGAAGCATCAATTTTTCAGCACACAGCTTTGGTGTGATCACTCATCTAGAGCCAGACATCCTAGAATGCCAAGTCAAGAGGGCCTTTGAAGCATCATTACGAACAAAGCTAGTAGAGGTGATGGAAATCTAGCTTTTCAAATCCTAAAAGATGATGCTGTGAAAGTGCTGCACACAATATGCCAGCACATTTGGAAAACTCAGCAGTGGCCACAGGACTGGAAGAGGTCAGTTTTCATTCCAACTGCAAAGAAAGTCAATACCAAAGAATGTTCAAAACTACCACACAATTGCACTCATCTCACATGCTAGCCAAGTAATGCTCAAAATTCGCCAAGCAGGGCTTCAACAGTCTGTGAACCAAAAACTTCCAGATGATCAAGCTGGATTTAGAAAAGGCAGAGGAACCAAAGGTCAAATTGCCAACATCATAGAAAAAGCAAGAGCGTTCCAGAAGAAATCTATTTCTGCTTTATTGACTATGCTAAAGCCTTTGACTGTGTGGATCATAACAGACTGGAAAATTCTTAAAGAGATGGGAATACCAGATCACCTTACCTGCCTCCTGAGAAATCTGTATCCAGGTCAAGAAGCAACAGTTAGAACTGCACATGGAACAATGGAGTGGTTCCAAATTGGGAAAGGAGTACGTCAAGGCTGTATACTGTCACCCTGCTTATTTAACTTATATGCAGAGTACATCATGTGAAATGCCAGGCTGGACTGGATGAAGCACAAGCTGGAATCAAGACTGCCGCAAGAAATATCAAGAACCTCAGATATACAGATGACACCATCCTTGTGGCAGAAAGCGAAGAGGAATTAAAGAGCCTCTTGATGAAAAACTGGCTTAAAATTCAACACTCAAAAAATGAAGATCATGGCATCCAGTCCCATCACTTCATGGCAAATAGATGTGGAAACAATGGAAACAGTGACAGACTTCATTTTCTTGGGCTCCAAAATCACTGCAGATGGTAATTGCAGCCATGAAATTTTTAGACAATTACCCTTTGGAAGAAAAGCTATCACAAACCTAGACAGCATATTAAAAAGCAGAGACATTACTTTGCTGACAAAGGTCCATCTAGTCAAAACTCTGATTTTTCCAGTAGTCATGTATGGATGTGAGAGTTGAACCATAAAGAAGGCTGAGCCCAAAAAATTGATGCTTTTGAACTGTGGTGTTGGAGAAGACTCCTGAGAGTCCCTTGGACTGCAAGGAGATCAAACCAGTCCATCCTAAAGGAAATCAATCCTGAATATTCATTGGAAGGACGGATGCTGAAGCTGAAACTCCAATACTCTGGCCACCTGATGTGAAGAACTGACTTATTAGAAAAGACCCTGATGCTGGGAAAGACTGAAGGCGAGAGGAGAAGGGGGCAACAGAGGAGGAGATGGTTGAATGGCATCACCATCTCGATGGACATAAGTTGGAGTAAGCCCCGGGAGCTGATGATGGACAGGGAAGCCTGGCATGCTGCAGTCCATGGAGTTGCAAAGAGTCAGACACAACTAAGTGACTGAACTGACTGAATGAAAGAAAACTAAATTTATATTTTATTTATATTTTACATATTATATTATAATAATGCCATTATAAATTATAATAAATATTATTAAATTAAAAACACTCTAAATTTAAACAAAATATTTAAATAAAAATATTTTCTGGTATGTTGGACAATTTATGGTACCTCACTAGGAACAAATAGTACTATTTATGGATTTATTATGCCAGGTAGATAAAAAACAATTAATAGGAAGAAATTTATTTAAAATTACTCAATATTAGAGTGACAGCAAAATGAAAATGTACATAACACCATGAATTTTAACACCATTCTGGGATTTAAGTAACACACTTCTAGCATGAATCATTCAGAATGTTTCCCCTGGGCATAAATCAAGATAGATAGACAATCCTGGAGAAAATGGGGGGGGCAAGCTGGTGTGGATGTAAAGTGGTGATAATGGGCTTGTACTATTTGTGCCAGATATTGAGTACCTACTGTACATTATCTCATTTCTATCAATCCTTTTAACAGTCTTAGAGGGCAGATGTTAATATCTTCCATGGACTTTGTTTATGATAATATGGCTTTGAAAAGGTCATTGTTTAAAATTCCACAATGAGAGAAACAGTGGAGCCAGGTTTGAGCTGAACCTGCCTAAACAAAGGTATGTTCTTAGTCACTGCAGGGGAATAGTTAGTTTTCAGACCTGTGGCTGCACAGATGTTTAAACTTAGGAAGTCTGAATAAAACCTTACAGACAATGATGAATGTAAACATTTATAACCTTTTTCGACTAATTTATTTTCTCAATTTTATCATTAAGAAACATGTAGTTTAGTTATTTGTTGATGTTCAGTCACTCAGTCATGTCTGACTCTTTGCGACCTCATGGACTACAGCACGCCAGGCTTCCCTGTCCATCACCAACTCCCAGAGCTTGTTCAAACTCATGTCCACTGAGTCAGTGATGCCATCCAACCATCTCGTCTTCTGTCGTCCCCTTCTCCTCCTGCCCTCAATCTTCCCTGGCATCAGGATCTTTTCTAATGAGTCAGCTCTTCAAATCAGCTGGCCAAAGTACTGGAGCTTCAGCTTCAGCATCAGTCCTTCCAATGAATATTTAGGACTGATTTCCTTTAGGATGGACTGGTTTGATCTCCTTGCAGTCCAAGGGACTCTCAAGAGTCTTCTTCAACATCACAGTTCAAAAGCATCAATTTTTGGTGCTCAGCTTTCTTTATGGTCCAACTCTCACATCTGTACGTGACTACTGGAAAAATCAGAGCTTTGACTAGATGGACCTTTGTTGGCAAAGTAATGTCTCTGCTTTTCAATACACTGTCTAGGTTTGTCTTAGCTTTCCTTCCAAGGGGCAATCGTCTTTTAATTTCATGGCTGCAGTCACCATCTGCAGTGATTTTGGAGCCGAAGCAAATAATTTCTAGCTGTTCTAATACATGTGCAATTCTATATGTTCACAGTAAAAAGTAGTTTAAATAGCAGACTTTTTGGAAGCTATAAATATTCCTCTGGTTCCCAGGAAGAAACACATTTTATTTAAATGTTCCCCAGAGGAAAGGAAAACTAATACTTTCAAACTTGACTTGAGCAAGTACTTCTATGGAGCACATGATAAATTCTTACAAAGACAGAAAGTCTGAAGTTTTATATAGAAAAAAGGACTCTTGAATCCTAACAAATGTTATATATATGACAATATAAAAGATATTCTGGCTAATTTATGTCTAATGCTGACTCATATGATCCTCACATAAACTTGGTATTTCAGTCTAATAAATCAAATGACAAATATCAAAATATATGGAAAGACATAGCTGTAATATACTATTTAGCTTTTATTGTTTTTGTGTTCAGACCCATCCAATCTTATCAATGATTTCTTCTCCCTATCCCACTCCAACTTTGCACTTTAAAATATTCCATATTTGTGTAAGAGTTGAAGATGAGAACAGGAAACACATATACATCCTCCATTAGCTCACCAATTAACATGTTGGCATATCTGCTTTCTCCTTTCCTCTCTTTTGTCTTTCATTTACAATTTATTTTATTCAGGTATTTGCCTGTGTGCATGTGCATGTGCTCACATACACATAGGCACGTGAAGTGAAGTGAAGTTGCTCAGTCGTGTCCGACTCTTTGTGACCCCATGGACTGTAGCCTACTGGGCTCCTCCATCCATGGGATTTTCCAGGCAAGAATACTGGAGTGGGTTGCCACTTCCTTCTCCAGGGGAACTTCCTGACCCAGGGATTGAACCCGGGTCTCCCACATTGCAGGCGGATGCTTTACCCTCTAAGCCACCAGGGAAGCCCCATATACATCCCTAATTATTCAGCATGTATCTGTTAAGAAAAAAAAAGTCTCCTATATGATAGCAATTACATCATTTCAACCAACACATTTAACAATTACATAACAACATTATCTAAATTGCAGTTCATGTTCAAGAGTCCCAGTAATGTCAGTGTTCCAGCTTGGACCACCTACTGAATTTAGGCTCCTTTAATCTTAGGAATTTAGTCCCCTAGCTTTGTTTGGTCCTTCATGGCAATGACATTTTTAAAGAACTGATGCCAGTTGTCTGAAATCTCTGGTTGTCTCTTTATGATTAGATGAGTATAAAATGTTTTGCAAGAAAAGTGAATATATACTGT
This sequence comes from Aepyceros melampus, assembly GCA_006408695.1. Classification (NCBI taxonomy): domain Eukaryota; kingdom Metazoa; phylum Chordata; class Mammalia; order Artiodactyla; family Bovidae; genus Aepyceros; species Aepyceros melampus. Next base: position 175,037 of record SJXQ01004501.1, on the reverse strand, counting down.
GAATCATTTCAACCAACACATTTAACAATTACATAACAACATTATCTAAATTGCAGTTCATGTTCAAGAGTCCCAGTAATGTCAGTGTTCCAGCTTGGACCACCTACTGAATTTAGGCTCCTTTAATCTTAGGAATTTAGTCCCCTAGCTTTGTTTGGTCCTTCATGGCAATGACATTTTTAAAGAACTGATGCCAGTTGTCTGAAATCTCTGGTTGTCTCTTTATGATTAGATGAGTATAAAATGTTTTGCAAGAAAAGTGAATATATACTGTGGTATTGTTCTAGTGTGCACCAGCAGCACAGCAGATCAGAGTGCCACATTATCTGTGATGCTAAATTTGGTCACCTGTTATGGTGGTGTCCACCAGAGGTCTCCATGTTAAAACTAGCTTTCTCCCTTGGTAGTTAATAACTAACCTGTAGATTAGACTTTGAGATTGCGTAAATATCCATTTCCTTATCAACCTTGCCCTTAATGGTCTGCATATGAAGTATACACTCCGTGTTTGGGTTGTATAAAGCCCTTTGGAAGGGCTCCTCCAAACAGTTAGTTCAGTGGTTCTCAGGACTAAAAACTATCGAACCATATCCTCAAACTGAAAAGTGCAGTGCAAGACAGCAGCATCACAAGATGGAAAAGAACCCAGGTGTTTTTTATAGCAGTATGAGGAGTGACTGTATAAATTTGCTCCATATCTTATAAATACAAATTTATAGAACCAGTATATTTGATTTTAAGTATCTGATTTTTTAACACAGCCAGAAATTGCCTTTTTCTACATATTTCAGGTCATGTACATAATCCTCTGGTTGAGAACTATTGGAAATCAACTTCTCCAAGGGGCTTCCCAGGTGGTGCTAGTGGTTAAGAACCTGCTTGCCAATGCAGGAGACATAAGAGATGCAGGTTCGATCCCTGGGTTGGGAAGATTCCCTGGAGGAGGCATGGCAACCCATTCCAGTATTCTTGCCTAGAGAATCCCATGGACAGAGGAACCTGGTGGGCTAGTCCATAGAGTTGGAGAGTTGGACACATCTGAAGTGACTTAGTACACACACACACAAGGGATTAAGAACAGCAGTCTTTCAGAGCCACATGAAACTGAGAATTATGAAGACAACTCATCTTTCTTCAGTACAAATCAACTACTCTTATGTTAATATTTTTAATATGATGTATCCTTTTTGTATAACTTCATTTCTAAATAATTGTATTAATCTCTTGGTGATTCTCATTTTATAGGAGTCAAGTTAGTTTATCCAACAAAATCATGAGGCTACTTTTGCTAAAGATTCTATGATAAAAATCATGTTTATAAATCAGTACACAATAGACGTCTTTGATTTATAGTTCGAATGACAGTTCAAATGTCATGATAGTAAAATATACACTTACAGTGACTATGCTTTCACAGCATAGATGCTTTTAATCTCCTATTAACTTTTTGTATAACTTCATTTCTAAATAATTGTATTAATCTCTTGGTGATTCTCATTTTATAGGAGTCAAGTTAGTTTATCCAACAAAATCATGAGGCTACTTTTGCTAAAGATTCTATGATAAAAATCATGTTTATAAATCAGTACACAATAGACGTCTTTGATTTATAGTTCGAATGACAGTTCAAATGTCATGATAGTAAAATATACACTTACAGTGACTATGCTTTCACAGCATAGATGCTTTTAATCTCCTATTAAACACAGAAAACTAGGATTACGGGACCCTGACTTTGTAATTCCCATGCCTTAGAGCAGCAGTTCCCAACCTTTTTGACACCAGGAACCAATTTCGTGGAGGATAATTTATCTATGGACCAGGGGTAGGGGGGATGGTTTGGGGATGATTCAAGTAAATTACATTTACTGTGCACTTTATTTCTAATCTAATGTCACTGCTGATCTGACAGGAGGTACTGGTCTGCAGCCTGGAGGTTAGTGACCCCTACCTTAGAATGTTTTGTTGTTTTTTTATATAAATAATCAAGGAAGCAATTAAAGAATGATAATTCAGATCTGTTTCAGATCAGAACACTTTCATTAGAGCAGTTTCTGAATGAAATTTAAGAGCTATATAAATTAGTAAATATTTTAAAATGCTATTATGGAAATGACTACTTCAACTTTATTTGTAAAGACTTCAGTTATTATATTGTTCCAATGTCTATATAATTTTTAAACAAAATATATAAAAATAAATATACATAAATAATAATATAAATATATAAAATTTTCTTTCAATGAGTTTATCAGTTTAATACCAAATAAATAGTTTCTGATTGTTATAATAACATCTCAAACTCTTCATGATGATGTAACAATTCTTTTTAGTCAATAATAAAGTATCAGAGGTTTTGAAATATGTATTTTGTTTTACTGAACTGAAGCATACTCAAAAGTTTCCTGACAACAGTGTAACTCTCATTCACTTGTATTTTAATATCCTCATGATGTTATTTGGGGCTTCTATTTCCTCATGTTAAAAAATGATACTTCTGGACTCTACAAATATGAAATATCCCTGAAGCTGCAGTGGCACTATTACATCAGTGCTAAGGTTGCTTGCATCAAATGAATGTTTACATATTACGTTGAAGCATACAAAATTGCCAATTACATAAATGGCAGTTTAATTTGACTCAACTAATACATTTGTTTTCCCATTATAATGCACACACACACAGACCTGCATGCATACATAAATACCACATCCCTCTCCCGAGGCCCAGGCAGACATTACTGTCTTAATTCTAATTTCCATTTCTCCTCATTAACAAATTATAGGAAAGAAGGCCCTATCTTTTCTATGAAAACAAAGCAAACAAACAAAAACATCTTTTACAGGCAAAACAAAAAACAAATCACACAAAAAAATTAAGTTCAAAGTAGAGAATAACCAATAGAATGCAAATAATGATTTTAAGCATCATGATTTCAAAGCTGAATGATATGATGAGTATATCTAACACATTAGAGAAGGTATGTAAAGTCTCACCATTCATGATCTCAGTCATTAACTGGGAAATAACAACACTCAAATTTTACATCTGTAAGTCTTTCCCCATCATTAATGAAGAAAATCTACCTTATCCTTGTCTTTCCAAATTATGTTCTGTAAAGTTCAGTCGCTCAGTCGTGTCTGACTCTTTGCAACCCCTGGACTGCGAATGCCAGGCTTCCCTGTTCATTACCAACTCCCAGAGCTCAAACTCATGTCCATAGAGTCAGTGATGCCATCCAAACATCTCATACTCTGTCGTCCCCTTCTCTTCTTGCCTTCAATCTTTCCCAGCATCAGCATCTTTTCAAATGAGCCAGTTATTCGCATCAGGTGGCCAAAGTATTAAGAGTTTCAGCTTCAGCATTAGTCCTTCCAATGAATATTCAGGACTGATTTCCTTTAGGATGGACTGGTTGGATCTCCTTGCAGTCTAAGGGACTCTCAAGAGTCTTCTCCAACACCATAGTTCAAAAACATCAATTCTTTCACACTCAGCTTTCTTTATGGTCCAACTCTCACATCCATACATGACTACTGGAAAAGCGTTGACTAGATGGACTTTTGTTGGCAAAGTAATGTCTCTGCTTTTTAATATGCTATCTAGGTTGGTCATAACTTTTCTTCCAAAGAGCAAGTGTCTTTTAATTTCGGGGCTGCAGTCACCATCTGTAGTGATTTTGGAGCCGAAGAAAAAAAAGTCTGACACTGTTTCCATTATTTCTCCATCTATTTGCCATGAAGTGAGGGGAAGCAGATGCCATGATCTTAGTTTTCTGAATGTTGAGTTTTAGGCCAACTTTTTCACTCTCCTCTTTCACTTTCATCAAGAGGCTCTTTAGTTCTTCTTCGCTTTCTGCAATAAGGGTGGTATCATTGCATATCTGAGGTTATTGATATTTCTCCCAACAATCATGATTCCAGCTTGTGCTTCATCCAGCCTGGCATTTTGCATGATGTAACCTGCATATAAGTTAAAGAAGCAAGGTGACAATGTATAGCCTTGACGTACTCCTTTCCTGATTTGGAACCAGTCTGTTGTTCCATGTCCAGTTCTAACTGTTGCTTCTTGACCTGCATACAGATTTCTCAAGAGACAGGTCGGGTGGTCTGGTATTTCCATCTCTTTCAGAATTTTCCACATTTTATTGTGATCCACACAGTCAAAGGATTTGGCATAGTCAATCAACAGAAATAGATGTTTTTCTGGAATTCTTGTGCTTTTTTGATGATTCAACTGATGTTGGCAATTTGATCTTTGGTTCCTCTGCCTTTTCTAAATCCAGCTTGAACATCTGAAAGTTCACGGTTCATATACTGTTGAAGCCTGGTTTGGAGAATTTTGAGCATTACTTTACTAGCATGTGAGATGAGTGCAATTATGCGGCAGTTTGAACATTTTTGGCATTGCCTTTCTTGGGGATTGGAATGAAAACTGACCTTTTCTGGTCTTGTGGCCACTGCTGAGTTTTCAAAATTTGCTGGCATATTGAGTGCAGTACTTTAACAGCATCATCTTTCAAGATTTGAAATAGCTCTACTGGAATTCCATCATCTCCACTAGCTTTGTTCATAGTGACTTTGCATTCCATGATAGTGAGTGATAACACCATCATGGTTATTTGGGTCGTGAAGATCTTTTTTGTACAGTTCTTCTGTGTATTCTTGCCACCTCTTCTTAATATCTTCTGCTTCTGTTAGTCCATACCATTTCTGTCCTTGCATGAAATGTTCCCTTGGTATCTCTAATTTTATTGAAGAGATCTCTAGTCTTTCCCATTCTATTGTTTTCCTCTAGTTCTTTGCACTGATCACTGAGGAAAGCTTTCTTATCTCTCCTTGGTATTCTTCGGAATTCTGCATTCAAATAGCATATCTTTCATTTTCTCCTTTGCCTTTAGCTTCTCTTCTCTTCTCAGCTATTTGAGAAGCCTCCTCAGACGACCATTTTGCATTTCGTTTTCTTGTGGATCTTGAACACTGCCTTCTGTACTATGTCACAAACCTCTGTCCATAGTTCTTCAGGCACTCTGTCTATCAGATATAATCCCTTGAATCTTTTTGTCACTTCCACTGTATAATCATAAGGGATTTCATTTTAGATCATATCTGAATGGTCTAGTGATTTTCCCTACTTTCTTCAATTTCAGTCTGAATTTGGCAATAAGGAGTTCATGATCTGAGCCACAGTCAGCTCCTAGCCTTGTTTTTCTGACTGTATAGAGTTTCTCCATCTTTGGCTACAGAGAATATAATCAATCTGATTTCGGTATTGACCATCTGTGATGTCCATGTGTAGAATCTTCTCTTGTGTTGTTGCAAGAAGGCGTTTGCTATGTTTGAAATTTTGAAGCTTTATAGTAAATATTTGTGTTAAAGTGTTTTGCAGTTACAGTATTTTATTGCTTTCTAGTAGCATAGAAAGTACTGTGATATCCTATCAAAAATATGTGTGTAAGATTGTGATATTCTTTATATCTTTCTGGTCTTAACTAATGTTCTGTTCCCATATATATTAATGTGACAAAAGGGAGACATTCCCCATCCCTAAATATATTTATGTTTGTGTTCAAAAAGAAATTTAACTAAACATGGCTTTAATTCATAGAAATATCGTCAGAGTGAGAGGAAGGGGCAAGGCCCCAGGATGTGGTTTTGAGAAACAAATCTCTAGTCTCAAAATGATTGTGTGTCTAAACTTTCTCTGCAAGGCAACTCAACCAAAATTATAGGGCCAAAAATCTGGCAGTGGCAATGAATGATTACCAGGACGTTCACTGCTAACACTGCTTCATTGATAGATAAATCATTTTATAGGGCTAAATAAAATATAAATAGGAGAAGGAAAAGAAAATATGCTGGGTCAATCCTTTGAAAATGCTTTATATTATGAAATTTACTACCACCAGCATCACCATCCAAAACAAATGCTTATTACTATCTGTTTGGTACATAGGTAAAAAACGTAAAATTAGTGCAATAATTTTGATTGACTGTCCATGCTTCAAAGAAAGTTATTACAGAAAACAAATTTTGTTCAGAAACCTTTTTTTTTTTGGCTGTCCAGGGTCTGCTGTGCATAGGCTTTCTCTAGTTTCGGTGAGCGAGAGCTACTCTTTTTTGCACTGCATGGGATTCTCCTTGTGGTGGCTTCTCCTATTGTGGAGCAAGGTCTCAGTAGTTGTGGCACACAGGCTTAGTTGCCCCTCAGCATGTGGAATCTTCCTGGACCAGGATGGAACCCGTGTCCCCTGCATTGGCAGGTGGATTCTTATCCACTGCTCTACCAGGGAAATTCCAGAAAGCTTTCTAAAGCAGACTGCACTATTCACATTTATGTAAAATATTTTTCAATTTAATAACTAGGGCTTCCCTGATAGCTCAGCTGGTAAAGAATCTTCCTGCAATGCAGGAGACCTCGGTTCAATCCCTGGGTTGGGAAGATCCCTTAGAGAAGGGAAAGGCTACCCACTCCAGTATTCTGGCCTGGAGAATTCCATGGACTGTACAGTTCATGGGGTGACAAAGAGTCAGACACAACTGAGCAACTTTCATTTCACAGCAAATATTCAATGCAAAATTACTTTCACACAAAAGTGTTAATTAATCCTTATTTAAATGTACGTGTGTGTGTGTTTAGTCACTCAGTCGTGTCCCTCTCTTTGCGACCCCATGAACTGTAGCCCATTAGTCTCCTCTGTTCATGGGGATTTTCCAGGCAAGAATACTGGAGGGGGTTGCTATGTCCTCCTCCAGGGAATCTTCCCAACCCAGGGATAGAATCCAGGTCTCTGCATTGCGTGTGAATTATTTACCAGCTGAGCCACCAGGGAAGCCCAAGAATACTGGAGTGGGTAGCCTATCCCTTCTCCAACAGATCTTCCCAACCCAAGAATTGAACCAGGGTCTCCTGTATTGCAGGTGGATTCTTTACCAACTGTGCTACCAGGGAAGTCTGCTTATTCAAATATGTAATGCTTACTATAGATAGAATATTTAAGTTGGGACAATTGATGGGATGAGTAAATTTTATTTCTGCTGCAATAATGTATATTTATAATGACATTCATCCATGGTGTTGTAAAACATAAGAACGTCTCAATCACAAGTCATGTTATTAATGAGGAATGAAGTTCCATGGTTTTAATTTCTTTCATTTATTTTCAATAATAAAAGCAGGCTCAAATATTCCTGATGAGAATGTGGCTTTCACTTTATCTTTCAATATACCTACTTTGGTGGAGGGTAGGGGGGAAGAGTATAGTTACTCCTCTAGGCACTGCAATAGCTCAGAATATGTTATTTATATTTACAGGCCATAAAGTCACTGTTATTTATGAAAAATACTACTTCTAGCTAACACATTAACTAACATAATGCCCCAACATAGACTTTTTGGTTTACCCTAAAATTTCCTAAATCCATGGAAGTATGTTGTGAAAGTCTTCCATTGATTTGTATCACAGCAGAATAAGGGCAAAGAATTATTTTTTTAGATCATGTAAGAGATCCATAGATATTCATCAAGTATATAAATATATACCCATTTAGCAATAACTTAAATTTATATGCTATTCTTCACATGAATCAGGTAAGCTGCTGGTTACTCAATAATCTAGTAAAATAAACATAAACTGCAATTTTATAAAACATTTGAGGAACCTGGATATCTTAGAGCTTATTTTAAGTATTTAGAAACATTACCTTTGATTAGTATCTACCACTACTTTTTTTTTCAAGAGAGTGTTCCTGGAGAAAAATACTATATACATTATATATTATATAATAGTATTATAAACACTATTATATATAGTATAAGGTTCAAAACAGGGTTTCTAGGACAGAAATGTGACAAAAAGGAGAAATTGTCAATCTTTTGATCCCTTGGGTCAGGACGATCCCCTAGGAGGGCATGACAACACATTCCAGTATTCTTGCCTAGAGAATCCCACAGAGGAGCCTGGCGAGCTACGGTCGATAGGGTTGGAAACAGTCAGACACAACTGAAGTGACTTAGTATGCACAGAAGCACACAAACATTTAAGTTTGGGCAAAACCCCATATGCATGTGTATGTATTTTATGTAAGTTTATGTGTATTCTTTAAATTTACAAACTTTTTTATCTCTAAATAATTATCTTTACAAAGATATATAAAGGCAAAATTTAAACTTTAAGTATTCAGAAAGCTATACAGAGTACACACAGTACTAAACAGCAGTGCCTTCATGCCCAAAGAATAGAAATGTGATATATGATAGATTGCTCTGATAACATGTCAGCCTTATGATACCTAATAAAGCTGTCTGAAAATTATTTGTAAATTATATGATCCAATAGCTTTTCTTCTGTTTGCATCCTTACATCTTTAATGGTTAATCCCAAAGAATTCTGAGCAGAGGCAAAAGCCATTAAATATATTATGTGAATCTATCAGTATCCTGCTGGTAACCAAAAGCTAAAACTCCCACTGTGATGACAAACTCATGAACACAGTAAGCTCATTTTCATTATACCATTCCTTCATATATTTAAATGCATTTTATTTTAAGGCAGCTATGATCTAGCTAAAACACAGACTAGGCGATATTTATTGTGTGTGTGAGTGTGTTCAGTCATATCCAACTCTTTGTGACCCCATGGACGGTAGCTTGCCAGGCCTCTCTGTTCATGGAATTTTCCAGGCAAGAATACTGGAGTGGGTTGCCGTTTCCTACTCCAGGGGCTCTTCCCTACCCAGAGATCGAACCCACGTCTCTTGCATCTCCTACATTGGCAGGTGGATTCTTTACCACTATGATACCTGAGAAGCCAAATATTTATAGAATACATTATACCATTCCTTCATATATTTAAATGCATTTTATTTTAAGGCAGCTATGATCTAGCTAAAACACAGACTAGGCGATATTTATTGTGTGTGTGAGTGTGTTCAGTCATATCCAACTCTTTGTGACCCCATGGACGGTAGCTTGCCAGGCCTCTCTGTTCATGGAATTTTCCAGGCAAGAATACTGGAGTGGGTTGCCGTTTCCTACTCCAGGGGCTCTTCCCTACCCAGAGATCGAACCCACGTCTCTTGCATCTCCTACATTGGCAGGTGGATTCTTTACCACTATGATACCTGAGAAGCCAAATATTTATAGAATATTCCCATTATATCTGTTGGATTTTAGGATTTTTTAATGAACGTAACAAAACAAATCATAGTTACATTTAAAATACCTGGAATCAAGCTATTCTATTGAAGAAGCTTTTAGAAGCAAATAGTGGCACAGGCTAAGGTCAGCACTGGCCTTACAAGTTATTGTGTAGGCTTAATCACTCACTTGTGTCTGACTCTTTGCGACCCCATGAACTGTAGCCCACCAGGCTCCTCTGTCCATGGAGTTCTCCAGGCAAGAATACTGGAGTGGGTTGCTATGCCCTCCTCCAGGGGATCTTCCCAACCCAGGGACTGAACCCAGGTCTCCCACATTGCAGATGGATTCTTTACCATCTGAGCCACCAGGGAAGCTCATGAGTTATTAAAGGAGGTCCTGTGTCATAATAGAGCTTCCCCAGATAGAAACATTCATTCAAAATATATTTCCCATTCAGTCAAATGCCTCTGAAATTGCACCATGAAATGTGTTCTCATTGACTAGAATGACGCTAAAGAAGATTTTTTTGATTATAAATTTGTAGCTTCGAGGTTAAATATTGATGTCTAACCAAGGAAAGGGTTATTAAAGATCAATTAAGTTGTAACAAATGACTCCAGCAGCTTGGGAGCCAGGAGATGGTCTGGCATCAGTTTCAGAGGGATTATGATTGTAGATGGCATGATTACTCAGGGATTCCTGACCACATAGGAGTGGCTTAGAAGGGACATTAAAAAAAATAAATAAAATAACATGAACTATCACATGCCAAGTATAGAATAAGGCAACCTTATCTCATTTAATTTTTTCAAGATAGATAATCTTTTTCCTAGACTATTCCCATTGGTTGTAAGTCCAATGATAGGAAAATAGACAAATTATGTTTGTATTGTACTGTTCTGTTGCTTTCCAATAAGAGGTCAGTGAAATGGATCCAAAATATCTCAGCTCAATATCAATTATAGACTTGCAGTGGCAAACAGATGCTTATATCTTTCCTTTTCTCCTTTGCTTTTCGCTTCTCTTCTTTTCACAGCTATTTGTAAGGCCTCCCCAGACGCACGGGTGCAGAAGGGCCTAGAGGAGCTACTCCACATTCAAGGTCAGGAGGGGCAGCGGTGAGGAGATACCCTTTCGTCCAAGGTAAGGAGCAGTGGCTGTGCTTTGCTGGAGCAGCCATGAAGAGATACTCCATGTCCAAGGTAAGAGAAACCCAAGTCAGATGGTAGGTGTTGCAAGGGCATCGGAGGGCAGACACACTGAAACCATAATCACAGAAAACTAGTCAATCTAATCACACTAGGACCACAGTCTTGTTTAACTCAGTGAAACTAAGCCATGCCCTGTGGGGCCACCCAAGATGGGCAGGTCCTGGTGGAGAGGTCTGACAGAACATGGTCCACTGGAGAAGGGAATGGCAAACCACTTTAGTATTCTTGCCTTGAGAACCCCATGAACAGTAATGAAAAGGCAAAATGATAGGATACTGAAAGAGGAACTCCCCAGGTCAGTAGGTGCCCAACAGGCTACTGGAGATCAGTGAGGAAACAACTCCAGAAAGAATGAAGGGATGGAGCCAAAGCAAAAACAACACCCAGCTGTGAATGTGACTGGTGATAGAAGCAAGGTCTGATGCTGTAAAGATCAATACTGTATAGGAACCTGGAATGTCAGGTCCATGAATCAAGGTGAATTGGAAGTAGTCAAACGAGATGGCAAGAGTGAACGTCAACATTCTAGGAATCAGCGAACTAAAATGGACTGAAATGGGTGAATTTAACTCAGATGACCATTATATCTACTACTGTGGGCAGGAATCCCTCAGAAGAAATGGAGTACCATCATGGTCAACAAGAGTCCAAAATGCAGTACTTGGATGCAATCTCAAAAACGACAGAATGATCTGTTCGTCTCCAAGGCAAACCATTCAATATCACAGTAATCCAAGTCTATGCCCCAACCAGTAATACTGAAGAAGCTGAAGCTGAATGGTTCTATGGAGCCTACAAGACCTTTTGGAACTAACACCCAAAGATGTCCTTTTCATTATAGGGGACTGGAATGCAAAAGTAAGAAGTCAAGAAACACCTGGAGTAACAGGCAAATTTGGCCTTGGAATAGGGAATGAAGCAGGGCAAAGGTTAATAGAATTTTGCCAAGAGAACACACTCATCATAGCAAACACCCTCTTCCAACAACACAAGAGAAGACTTTACACATGGACATCAGCAGATGGTCAACACTGAAATCAGATTGATTATATTCTTTGCAGCCAAAGATGGAGAAGCTCTATACAGTCAGCAAAAACAAGACCGGGAGCTGACTGTGGCTCACATCATGAGCTCCTTTTTGCCAAATTCAGACTTAATTGAAGAAAGTAGGGAAAACCGCTAGACCATTCAGGTATGACCTAAATCAAATCCCTTATGATACCACTTATGTGCGGTATCTAAAAAATGATACAAATGAACTTTTTTTACAAAACAGAAATAGACTCATAGAGAACAAACTTGCGGTTACACAGGGGAAAAAACAGGAGGGATAAATTTGGTCTTTGAGATGAACATATTATATATACCATTACATAGAAGGTAGATAGCCAACAACGACCTACCATATGACACAATGGACTGTATTAAATACCTTCCAATAACCTACAATGGAAAAAAATCTGAAAGAGTATATATATTGCTGAATCACTCTGCTGCATACCTGAAACACTGTAAATCAACTTTATTTCAATTAAAAATTTTTAAAAAGAAAGCATTATTAAATCTGCATGAGAATTGCTGGCAAATTCTTAGGGAGAACAAAAGTCTTTGAATAATTCTGGGAAAACAGTCATGAAAACATGACTATGAAAGCAATGAAATTAGTGTATTCAAACTGTCTCCACAGCTAAACTTTGGTTAGTTTGACATTTTTCTCTTCGTGTTAATGTGGCTTCCCTTCACCTCCACTTTTTGACTAGTCTTAAAAGGCATGTATGGATGTGAGAGTTGGACTGTGAAAAAAGCTGAGTGCAAAGAATGATGCTTTTTAACACTGGTGTTGGAGAAGACTCTTGAGAATCCCTTGGACTGCAAGGAGATCCAACCAGTTCATCCTAAAGGAGATCAGTCCTGGGTGTTCATTGGAAGGACTGATGCTAAAGCTGAAACTCCAATACTTCGGCCACCTCATGCAAAGAGTTGACTCATTGGAAAAGACTGTGATGCTGGGAGGGATTGGGGACAGGTGGAGAAGGGGACGACAGAGAATGAGATGGCTGGATGGCATCACTGACTCGATGGACATGAGTCTGAGTGAACTCCGGGAGTTGGTGATGGACAGGGAGGCCTGGCGTGCTGTGATTCATGGGGTCGCAAAGAGTCGGACACGAGTGAACAACTGAACTGAAAAGGCTTAGAAAGATTTTATGTAACAATTTTACTTAAAAATAACAATCATATAAAAGTTACATTTAAAGTTTCATTTATTCATGGATTGATTTAATTTAATTAAAACTGTTTCAACAATTGCTATACCACCAGCTTCTGTTTCAATCTTTGGTTTTGTTATTCAGTCACTAAGTCGTGTCCAGCTCTTTGCCACCCCATGGACTGCAGCATACCAGGTTTCCCAGTCCTTCACTATCTCCTGGAGTTTGCTCAGACACATGTCCATTGGGTCAGGGATGCCATCCAACCATCTCATCCTCTGCCACCCCTTCTCCCCTTGCCTTCAGTGTTTCCCAGCATCAGGGTCTTTTCCAATGAGTCGGCTCTTTACATCAGATGGCCAAAGTACTGGAGCTTCAGCTTCAGCATCAGTCCTTCCAATGAATATTCATGACTGATTTCCTTTAGGATTGACTGGTTTGATCTCCTTTCTGTCCAAGGGACTCTCAAGAGTCTTCTCCAACACTACAGTTCAAAAGCATCAATTCTTCAGCACTCAGTCTTCTTTATGGTCCAACTCCCACAACTGCACATGACTACTATAAAAACCATAGCTTTGACTATATGGACCTTTACTGGTAAAGTGATATCTCTGCTTCTTAATATCTATCTGGGTTTGCCATAGCTTTTCTTCCAAGGAGCAACATCTTTTAATTTTGTGGTTGCAGTCACCATCCACAGTGATTTTGGAGCCCAAGAAAATAAAGACTGTCCCTATTTCCACTTTTCCCCCATCTGTTTGCCATGAAGTAATGGGACCAGAAGCTATTATCTTAGTTTTTTGAATGTTGAGTTTTAAGCCAGCTTTTTCATTCTCCTCTTTCATTAAGAGGCTCTCTAGTTCCTCCTCATTTTCTGCTATTAAAATGGTATCATATACATATCTGAAGTTGCTGATATTTCTCCTGGCAATCTTAGTTCCAGCTTGTGTTTGATCTAGCCCGGCATTTTGCATGATGTACTCTGCATATAAGTTAAATAAATAAGGTGACAATATACAGCCTTGACGAACTCCTTTCCCAATTTTGAACCAGCCCATTGTTCTATGTCCAGTTCTTAACTGCTGCCTCGTCCTGCATGCAGGTTTCTTCAGAGACAGATATGGTGGTCTAGTACTTCCATCTCTTTTAAGAATTTTCCACAGTTTGTTGTGATCCACACAGTCAAAGGCTTTGACACATCAAATAAAGCAGAAGTAAATTTTGAGGGGGAATTCTCTTGCTTTTTCTATGATCCAATGGATGTTGGCAATTTGATCTCTGATTCCTCTGTGGCTGCTGCTGCTGCTGCTAAGTTGCTTCAGTCGTGTCTGACTCTGTGCGATCCCACAGACGGCACCCCACCAGGCTCCACCGTCCCTGGGATTCTCCAGGCACGAACACTGGAGTGGGTTGCCATTTCCACCTTTTGTAAATCCAGCTTGCATCTCTGGATATATTAATATAGCAGTAATAATCATTTGTCCACCCTTACTCTTCAAAACACGCATCAGTCAATCTTAATATGTAATCCTCTAGCATCCTAAATTTCCCCCTCTTAAACAGAGTTTGCTTTAAACAGTTATACAGTTTACCTGAATATTATATTGTATTTGTTGAAACTTTTTTTTTTTTTAATTTTATTGGAGCTGCTGCTGCTGCTGCTAAGTCACTTCAGTCATGTCCAACTCTGTGTGACCCCATAGACTGCACCCCATCAGACTCCCCCATCCCTGGGATTCTCCAGGCAAGAACACTTGAATGGGTTGCCATTTCCTTCTCCAGTGCATGAAAGTGAAAAGTAAAAGTGAAGTCGCTCAGTCGTGTCCAACTCTTAGCGACCCCATGGACTGCAGCCTACCAGGCTCCTCTGTCCATGGGATTTTTCAGGCAAGAGTACTGGAGTGGGGTGCCACTGCCTTCTCCATTATTGGAGTATAGTTGATTTAAAAGGTTGTGTTAGCTTCTGCTGTATAGCAAAGTGAATCAGTTATACATATATACATATACCCACTCTTGTAGACGTTTTTCCTATTATAGAGTGTTGAGAAGAGTTCCCTGTGCCATACAGTAGGTCCTTATTAGTTATCTATATTTTATATATAGTACTGTGTATATGTCAATCCTAGTCTCCTAATTAACTCTCCTCCTCTCCCTTGGTGACCATAAGTTTGTTTTCTGCATCGTTAATATTAACTCATTAATATTTGCGGTTACATTAATTCATCTATTTAGTCACTCATCCATTTATTAAACTTTTACTATGTGCCAGGATGCTATATTAAATGTTGCAGACACAAAGATGATAAAGAAAGTCCCTGTTCTAAAGCTACCCAGATACCAGAAGGTTATAGCGGGTAAAAATGGTCCCCTAAACATGACTGTGTTCTGATGTCCAGAACCTGCGAATATTTTACCTTACATGGCAAGAGACTTTGCAGATGGGATTAAACTTGACCACCTTAAGACAGGAGAGACTATCCTGAATTATCCAAGTTGGTCCAGTCTAATCACAAGTCCTTAAAAGCATAGAACTTTTCCCCGTTACGATCAGACAGAAATGTGACCAAAGAATCATCAGAGATGCAACACTGCTAGCTCTGAAGGAAGAGGAACGGGGTCCATGATCCAAGGAACATGGGGGCCTCGAGAAGCTGGAAAAGGAATCAGCCTGAGTGATAACCTTGACTTTAGCCCTGTGAGACTCATGTCTGACTTCTGACCCACATAAGTCAGTAAGTCTGTGGCCGTTTGTTACAGCAACAATAGAAAGCTAACACTGGGATCATCTATTCCCACATGGTTTTTTGACAGATAAGGAAATGAAAATAAAATCCTCAAAGTCACACATTTAGCTAGTGGCAATGGACTCTGGTTTTGGAGACAACATAATCCTCTTTTATTCTCAAACTATGGTTGGTGTTTAGGTAAAGGCAGAAAGCTAGACTTTCACTTTATGAAGAGTAATTGCCATAGCTATTTTTCTATATATTGAAAGTGTGAACTGCATGGGAATACTAATAACACAGTTGCTCTTTTCCAGCTTCATTTGGCTAAATGACTTCTGTGGGCTGCACGAACAGCTAAGGCATGCAAGTTATTCTATAAATCTCACATGCTGCATACCTATATACATTTGTAGGTGTGAAGTGACTGAGTATTAAGAGTGTCTGTACAGTTTTCTGTGCCCACAATAGTCCATATCACTTCTCTAGGAATCTAGGTAGGTGGAGGGGAATGAAGTTTGAACTAAGAACATTCATATTGAAATTAAAAATAAAAAAGAAGACTTCCCCTCCATGAATTCAATCAACAGTTACCTATTAAGCACCTACTGTGTGCCAGGGACTCTTTAAGGTCCTTAGATAGTCATAACATTGAAGAAAACAGATAAAATCCTTACTCTCATGAAGCTTACTTTCCATTGGGAGGACCAGATGGTAAACAAAATTAATTTATAAATTAATGTTGCTGCTGCTAGTCACTTCAGTCATGTCCAACTCTGTGCGACCCCACAGACAGCAGCCCACCCGGCTCCCCCGTCCCTGGGATTCTCCAGGCAAGAACACTGGAGTGGGTTGCCATTTCCTTCTCCAATGTATGAAAGTGAAAAGGGAAAGTGAAGTCACTCAGTCACGTCCAACTCTTAGCGACACCATGGACTGCAGCCTACCAGGCTCCTCCGTCCATGGGATTTCCAGGCAAGAGTACTGGAGTGGGGTGCCATTGCCTTCTCCGAAATTAATGTTAAGTAGTATTAAATGCTCTGGATAAAAATAAAACCATGTTAAAAAAATAAAACATTATAAAAGGAAGAATGTGTGGGAAGGATGTAGATATAGAAAATTAGAATGACCAGAACTGGGAAAATGCCTTCTTTAACAGTTCACCTCTTCCTAAAATCACCAAGAACTGTCTCTAGTGTTTGGTGGAAGTCAACATACTGATACTTTAGTCAAGGTTTTTCATGTTATATAACAATAATAAAAATGAAACAAAGACTTTCAAAACAAAAATCATTGACATTTTCAGGCTTACAGCAAGTTGGTGATCAGCACTAAATATTAATGACAACTGCAGCACTGGAGTGTTTAAGGACTTTCTAGATTTTAGATGCCTCCCAGATTAAAGGGGGCTTTCCTGGTGGCTCAGACGGTGAAGAATACGCCTGCAATGCAAGAGACCCAGGTTCAGTCCCCGGGTCAGGAAGATCCCCTGGAGAAGGGAACGTCTACCTACTCTAGTAGTCTTGCCTGGAGAATCCCATGAACGAGGAACCTGGTGGGCTATGGTCCATGGGGTCAAAGAGAGTCAGACACAACTGAGCAACTAAGCACACAAACATAAAGATGAAAGGAACTATATGACTCCATGATAATTTTATTCCTCCTTCTGATACTGAGTTGTGAGTGGTTCAGAAATTACTAATATAGTATTTTGCACACGTAGTACATTAAGTGCAAGTAAGTCTAGAGAGTAGCAGAAAGCACAGAAAATTTAATTATTACTGAATTTAAGGAAAAATCCAAATTTAAATAATCAGTTTTATATAATATAGTTAATAATAATATAATATAGTAAGACAATGTTTAAAACTCACTTTGAAGGGTTTCAAGTTCAGCTCTTATCAATTCATCTTCCTTTTCCTTCAATCTTGTTTCTTTATATTTAGCATAAAACTGCCCAGCATCCTGAAAAAAGAAGTTTAAATAAATTACATAAAAGTCAGTTTTCTTTGATGGTATTTTCCACATAACTTCAATTTAAAGCAGCATATTCATTTAATAAGTAGTTTTCCTCTGTGTTTATGTTTACAAATATAATGATGAAGAGAAGAAATAGAATAAGCAGTTCTCTATGATTTGTCTCTCTCAGAGAACTAATGAAAGCCAGAAATTATATGAGTGTATTAAATATGTTTAATTAAGTAAGGCCTTTTCTCTCAGAAACATAAGGGAGGTATTCTCTTTCTGTTTTTTTTTCTATTGCATATTTTCTCTATATTGTGTGTGGACAGAAATCAGAAAAACACACTTGCTGAACTGAATTATTTGATAGTACAGTAAATTATATTATTGTGACAAAATACAAACAGTATTTTCATATTAGTACAACTCCAAAAGATTTTCAAAATCACTATACACAAATCTGATTATGAAACATCTATGACCACGTTGATACAAGTGAAAGATGTCACTCCATTGAGAGTTGAGGATTGAGAACACATACTGTATGTAAATACTCAGGTGTCAAGACACAGTGGCTAAAGTCTCAAGGAGGGGCATTTGCAATAGGTGAGACTTTAGCAGAGTACCAAAAAAAAAAAGACTAGGCCTTCAATAATCACAGACATGGAAATAAACAAGTTGGTGTTCCAGGTATATGAAGCTCCTAACAGTGAAAAAAGCAAAAGCAGATCATTTTTCAACACCTCTTGACTCAAACTTCATCTATTCTATAATAGTACTACTTCAAGCTGCCAGGCTACACTGTGCTATGTGTCTATGTCTTTCTATATGCTTTGCTTTCTAACTAGAGTATTTTACTCCCCTATCTTTTTTCTTAAGAACTCCTATTCATCCTTGAAAACCCTATTCAAGCATCACTCCTCTTGTGCAAATCTTTTTGACCTTCCCTGGAAGACTAATCCTTTCCTGTATACCGCTTCTGTACTTAAACGTATCTCTATGGTTGCTTGTATTACAGTAGTCTCTACTAGAAAATGAGAAATTTGAGACAAGGAACTTATATGCTCAGAGCATAGAATCTAGAATCCAGAAGGCACTCAGTAAGTGTTTTTGAACTGAACTAGATTGAAAGATGTGAGAAATTTGTAAAGAAAGAAATGAAAGAGCTTGATGACTGACTGGTATAGAATAAGAAAAGGAGAGATATCAAGGATAACTCTAAGGTAACATTCCCAGACTTTGTGATTCCTAGAGCAGATAAATTATAGACCCTTCTGACAGGGTTTTATTTCTGCAGGAAGTGAAGGAATAAATTCAATCCTTGGTCTACCATAATTCAGATGGAAATGCATCAACATTTAAACCACCGAATGGGATTCTCTCTTTTTCAGCCATGCCTATCCAAATGAAAGCTTTCTCCTGGGGTCTTTGAAGGGCACAGATGTCATACACCTGACTTACTCATCCTCCCATGCCCATATATACTTTAAATTTCAACAGAGGTTCAGGTTAAGAATTTATAGTCCTTTAACATTCCCTGCACCCTCAGAAAGATTGTTCAGTTTTTTTTTTCCCCATAAGACAGCTCTAATAGCACTTAGCTGCCTTTATTCGAAACAATCGTTAGATTGTATTGTGACAGCTGTCATCACTCTGCATTAATTAAAAAAAACATCAAATTGGTGAATTTTTGTGTAGTCATTTTAGTATTGAAGATGGAAGGAGAAAAGCAACATTTTTTGCATATTAGGTTTTATTATTTCAAGAGAGGTAAAAATGCAACTGAAATGCAAAAAAATTTGTACAATGAATGAAGAAGGTGCTGTAACTAATGGAATATGTCAGAAATGGTTTGTGAAGTTTCATGCCGGAGATTTCTTATAGGACGATGCTCCACGGTCAGGTGGACCAGTTGAAGTTGACAGTGATCACATCAAGACATTAATTTAGAACATCAATACTGTACCACTCAGGACACAGCCGACCTACTCAAAATATCCAAATCAAGTGCTGAAAATCATTTGTACTAGCTTGGCTATGTTAATGGATTTGATGTTTGGGAGCCACACAAGTAAGCAAAGAAAACCTTGACTATATTTCTGCATGTGATTTTGTACTGAAACGTAACAAAGACATTTCATTTTTAAAACAACTTGTGACAGGCAATTAAAAGTGGATACTGTTCAATCATTTGGAACAGAAGAGACTGTAATAAGTGATGAACCATCACCAACTACACCAAATTCCAGTCTTCATCCAAAGAAAGTAATGTGTATATGGTGGGACTGGAAGGGATTCCTCTATTATGAGCTCCTTCCAGAAAACCAGTGATTAATCCCAACAAGTACTGCACTCAGTTAGACCAACTGAAGGCAGCACTGGACAAAAAGTGTCTGGAATTAGTCAACAGAAAATGCATAATATTCCATCAGGATACCACAAGATTACATGTTTCTTTAAATATCAGGTAAAAACTGTTACAGCTTAGCTAGGAAGTTCTGATTCATCTGCTGTTTTCACCAGACATTGTACCTTCAGAGTTCCATTTATTTTGATCTTTAAAAAAATTCACTTAAGGGAAAAAATTTCTATTCCCTGGAAGACTCGAAAAGGCACCTGGAACAGCTTTTTGCTCAAAAAGATAAGAAGTTTTGAGAAGATGGAATCATGAAGTTGCCTGAAAAAATGGCAGAAAGTAGTGGAACACACTGCTCATAAAGTTCTTAGTGAGAATGAAAAATGTGTCTTTTTACTTAAAAAGCAAAAGTCCTGTATGGCCAACCCAATATGTAAAGAGAGTAGTCCTCACACAACGTTCTATTTGTTTCCCCACATTTCCTTATTCTCTTGAGATTACATGGGATTATGGGGCTAGTTCTGGGCAGGCTATGGTTAGAAATATGCATCACTTCAAACCAAATACCAAAAAAAGCTGTGTAAACCTCCAGTTCTCACTCCTGCCATAGACAGCAAGGAGGCCACAGGCCCTAGATGCATTCAGCCAAAAGATGGTGAAGACATCATTATTCTGAGTCCCTAAGTGGCAAGTCAGAGCAGCATGTCTCCTTATGATACATAAGTGGAAGACACTGGAACAAAGTTCAAGTCACTGGAATTTTAAGATAATCTGCACCTTACCACAGTCTATCCTGGTTGATATAAATAGCAGGTGCTATAGAGTTAGTACAGAGAATATACAATGGGAAATTTTTAGTTTGCCTGATCAGGAAAGGCTCCATAATGACAATAATTTAGCTAAACTGTGAAGATGTAATATTCCCAAGGTTAGCTAGCTATGAGATGGAAGATATCCCTTATTACAAGCCTCTCTTTTTAACATTATTGAAACATATTTAAGTGATAAAAATACCATGCTGAACTGGCATTGCTTGTCATGTTTCAGTTTACTTTTCCTTCTCCATATAAACTTTAAAATATTAAACCATCCCCCCCTCAAAAAAAAATCTTAGGAAAGAAGGGAGTTAAATTCAGAGTGGCACGAGCAGGGAAACAGTGCCCCCATGGGAGAGCCCTGCTCAGGCGCTCAGGCGTGTCTGGCTCTTCACGAGCCCGTGGGCTGCAGCCCACCAGGCGCCTCTGTCCACGGCATTTTCCAGCCAAGGATACTGGAGTGGGTGCCACTCCCACCTCCAGGAAGAACTCTGAAGAGAGGTAGGTGCAAGAAGGATGGAGGACACTCCACTGCTCTTTGACTGTGTGACAGCATGTATCTCTTGTTTAAAGCTTACATATAACCTTCAACACAGGAGAATATCGTTTAAATGCAGTTTTGAAAATCTGCCCACAAATTCAACTACTCTATTATTAAATTTTGTTCTCCAACTGACTGATACTATAATCTCAGAATTACATGTAATGTGTAATTACGTATACGGTAGAAAATTACTTCGCTGGTGGCTCAGACAGTAAAAAGTTTGCCTGCAAAGTGGCAGACCTAGGTTCAATCCCTGGGTCTGGAAGATCCCCTGAGAGGGACTGGCAACCCACTCCAGTATTCTTGCCTGGAGACTCCCATGGACAGAGGAGCCGGGCGGGTAGAGTCCATGGGGTCGCAGAGAGTCACGTCCAACTCTGAAGTGACTTAGTATGCACAGATCTCAAGAGTTACATGTAACATGTAATTACATGCAATGTATAAAATCACAGGGAAGAATACAAGAAAACTGCTAGATTTCATTTGAATAAGAGTCAGTGTTTCTTTGTACAGAACTGTAATAATACTGAGTTCACAATAAAAATAAAACAGAAAACAAGCAGCTCTGTTTTCCTGTGCCTCAGTTGGTATATTCTAAGAGACAGACGGGCCAAAGTGACTTTTCCATTTGGGCTAACAGACAGAAGAGACCACAGTTTAGTTCAGTTCAGTCGCCCAGTTGTGTCCGACTCTTTGCGACCCCATGAATCGCAGCATGCCAGGCCTCCCTGTCCATCACTAACTCCCGGAGTTCACTCAGACTCACATCCATTGAGTCCATGATGCCATCCAGCCATCTCATCCTCGGTCGTCCCTTTCTCCTCCTGCCCCCAATCCCTCCCAGCATCAGGGTCTTTTCCAATGAGTCAACTCTTCGCATGAGGTGGCCAAAGTACTGGAGCTTCAGCTTTAGCATCAGTCCTTCCAAAGAAATCCCAGGGTTGATCTCCTTCAGAATGGACTGGTTGGATCTCCTTGCAGTCCAAGGGACTCTCAAGAGTCTTCTCCAACACCACAGTTCAAAAGCATCAATTCTTCGGCACTCAGCCTTCTTCACAGTCCAACTCTCACTCCATACATGACCACTGGAAAAACCATAGCCTTGACTACACAGACCTTAGTCAGCAAAGTAATGTCTCTGTTTTTGAATATACTATCTAGGTTGGTCATAACTTTTCTTCCAAAGAGTAAGCGTCTTTTAATTTCATGGCTGCAGTCACCATCTGCAGTGATTCTGGAGCCCCAAAAAAGAAAGTCTGACACTGTTTCTACTGTTTCCCCATCTATTTGCCATGAAGTGATGGGGCCAGATGCCATGATCTTTGTTTTCTGAATGTTGAGCTTCAAGCCAACTTTT